>CM052799.1:39174314-39240957 GCA_028533885.1 Nasua narica
GATCGAGTCCCACATCGGGCTCCCAGCTCCATGGGGAGTCTGCTTCTTCCTCTGGCCTTCTCTCCTCTCGTGCTCTCTCTCACTTTCTCTTTCTCAAATAAATAAATAAAATCTTTAAAAAAAAAAAAGAATCAAAATGAAAATGGAGACTTTAAAAGTAGTATTACTTTTTGAGACACAGATCTTTATCGTCTTGTGATTCTTTATAATGTTGGGGAGGATGAAATTTTCTTCTGTCTGAGATTCTTCTAGCTGGACTAAGAATTAAATTTACACAAGGCAGATTAACAGAAGAAAATCAAATTTAAATTCATATGTATGAGGAATCTCATACATATGAAGAGATGAAATTACAAAGACAGGCAAAAATGTGGTGTATATGTCATTCTGAACGAAGGAGAAGGGCAGGGTAGGGGTCTTGGAACTTCAGAGGGAAAGAGTGAAATTCATGGAAAGATAAAAAAGTAAATGTTTGGTGAATAAATGTTTGTTGGGCCACACGGAGATGTGACTTCATATACATTGTAAGTATGCATTTGCCTCTATTTGCATTTAATGATAAAATTTTAAGGTAATAATCAATATATAATAGTGTGTAGAAACCAAAATAATAGATAACATATGTCATAATTTAGGGGAGGAAAAGATTGGATCATTAAGGATCCACAGAAGTGGGGTATGAACTGAGATAGTTTGCAAATTGGCAGAAGGCAAAGGACATCTTATATAATTTAAAGGATGGTATTATTAGTGTAGTGGAAATTATTTTAGAATTTAATTTGTGTGCCCATTCATTCACTCATTCATTCATCAACTATATCATCATTCATTACACCACCAGTGTTTCTCAAATTCTGAATTCTGGGTACACGGAACTGGCTCAGCAATTACCCGCGGTGAGTAATTGTAGAGCTTCTACCCAAGAATGCACTATAGCAGCTCTCCTTTGAATTAGGGTATAGATTAGGATTCTGAAAATACATGGTCCCGGAAAGGTATTTAAACCACTATAGTAAGCTACTGTCTTAAACCACTATATAACCGGAAACCACCCTAGGTACTCAAAGATTAATAGACTGCATGTTCCAGGAGTGTGCTTTTTGGAGCACTGTGGAGACGTGGTGAAGGTCACTGCAGATTTATGTGGCAAGTATTGTGCAATCCATGCTGTAAAGGATGTCCAAGTTCTAAGGCATCCTGGAGAAAAGTCTACTTCAGGATGCAAGGGGAAGATAACAGGGAAAGTTTCATAGAAAAGGAGGTATTTAATCTGGAGGGCAAATAACGTTTTGCTATATGGATATTTTGCCAAAGGAAGTGCATTACTAAAAGAAAAAAAAAACCCAAAACTCTCTAATGGATATATAATTTATCATTCAAACCAGGACAGTTCTGAGGGTAAAAGGTCACTGTTAATAATTATTCTAGGACCGCAGGTGTAAAACCAGCACTGTCCTGGGCAAACCAGAATGTGCACTTACTCTCCGCAGAATATGTTGAATTCAAGGTTAAATCAGATAGTTTAAGATGTGTTATATAGTAAAAAATAAATACAAGAGGCAAAGGTTTCTACCTACATAAATGACGAGTTAAATGGGCCTATTTTTTAGGACAGAGCCAAGTGTAAGTTCAAATGTTAGCTGTAAAAGAAAACAAATTTCGTAGCAGAATTTTGCAAGTTGCTGCTTCATTTTTCCCCCAAACTGTGACCTTTAATTAACATTGCTTTTGTAACATTGTGTTTCAAGATACAGGGGCCTGCTTTGTTATTTAAAACAAGCAGTGGAACAGAAACCTATTATGTTTTTAAAGATTGCCAGGAAAAGCTGAGAAGAAAACTTTTAATCAAATGCACCAGCAATTGCTTGCAGGGTACTGTGTTTTCCTTTATACCTTTGGCAGTTTCTCTGTAACATAATAGCCAGGTGCTACCTGGGAGCTAAAAACTCCCTCTTGTTGAAGGAAAGAGCAAGGGGTAGAATGGAGAGAGCAGTTATTTTCAAACAACTGTCTGGCTACACTTTTTCAGTGCTCAGGCTGACTTTGAGTGGGACAAACAAATAGGAGAAATTCAAGGTGAACCCTCCGTGGGGATTTTCAGCATTAGGTTTTTCCGCAAACACCGCAACTGACCTCTCTTCTTTGTGTTTATTCCCTCACCTGAGCCTTCTTTTTTCTTTGTTTCCTGCCCCTCGACTTTGAAAGGATTGACCCAGACCCAGAAAAATTTAAGAAGTGTTGACTTTTGCCAACTTTCTTTGTGTTAAAGTTTCTTAAGGACTTGTGATATTACTTATTGCCCTCAGCTTCCCTTTCCAGACAGAAGGGATGTTCAGGTACTTGGCTGGAGTACTACTTTTGCTGTGAGGTTTGTGTTCAGCTTAGTTTTTAAACATCAAATTCCGAGTCACAAAGGTCTTGCCCCTTCTTCCAGGCCAAAGTTGAGACCGTGAACAAAGAAAGAGAGTTTTATTACAACAAATTCCACAGACAGCTTCCAGCAAAGTCTAGAAAATTGTACCTCCTAGCACTTCAGCTTTTAGTTGAGCTCAACCTGACTGTCTGGAAAGAGTTCAGTTATGGTTCCCAAAGTCCTTGAGTAAATCAGTTTATGAGACTCACTAATTTCTCCTGACCCTAGGGAATATATCTCTCTTTGTGCCACATGGGCATTCTCTCTATTACCAGTACTTAAAAGTGGACTCAAACATTGAAAATAAACTGATTTTTCAAAGAGTGTTCCAGTATGGGAAAAGATAAGGAATCCAGTGCAATCCACATTCAGTGGGAATGAACATTGACTGCATTGCAATAAAACTGGGTATAATGCTTTGTAATCTAGTCTCAGCTGCATTTCACAGCAAGCACTTTATTTTCTAAATAATCCCTTTCCTTTGCTATTTGTATGTAAAAGCAGGCAATAAAGTAGATTAAAGGACTTTCTGCAGAGCATTTAGGTTGAGATGACTAGTGTAGACAAACCTACAGAGGTGTTCTCATTATCCCCACAACCACTTTTATAAAAAGGCTCACATGGTCCATTTCTAAATTCCACATTCTGCTTGCAGCTCACATTACATTGCAATTTCCTCTTTGAGTTCTTAGATTTGTCATATTAAATTGCTCGACTATCATTTGAAGTGAGAGTTATAGCCAAGACGTGATCAGCTGACTCAAAAAAAAAAAAAATGTCTAGGGCAGGCAGTCATTTCTAGAGATTCATGTGCATATAGACCTGCTAAAATATAACCCAGCTTTCTCTTTTTATTGCTTATTACTTTCATGCCTGCGTCGGAACACAGGGAGAATTACTGTCAAGCTTAAAAACAATGTCTCTTTCTAATACCCATCTTCTTATAAACAAACACATAAAGAGCTATGTCCCATTTTGTGATTTTGACCTACCTTTCCTGCCCCTCATGTTTCTAAATTTTTACATTTCAAAGACATAGATGTGAACAAACATACACCACCATGCTGTGGCAGACTAGAATGCTTTATAAACTGTACATGCTCAAAGCTAAAATATACGGCAGAGAAGTAAAATATTTAGTCAGGTTCCACAGATGTTTATTGAGCACAAGGAAAGTGTCAAGGTCTAGATTGCTAAAGGGACAATGCAAGAGTGATGTAGGCAAATTATCTACAGTGAAGGCAGAATTCCTACATAATAGAGCAGAGAGAATCCTGTAGGAGATTGTGGAAAATTTTGATTAATTTTGACTAAGAATATTGAAAAAGACTTCATTGGAAGAGGTATGATTTAAAATTGACCTTGAAGTGTGAGAGAGATCTTGACAGAGAGAAAAGGATCATCCTTAAACTTCTGCTTTTGTGGATACCAAATATCCAAAATCTTGAAACAAACTAGATTGCATTTTTCTCATTTAAATCTTTTTACACTGTACACACCAGGCATAATACTCCAGTATATTATGAGAGGATGCACGATGAGCATGTATGTACACATACACATTTTAAATGACTTTTGTTTGTTTTTTACCGGTTAAAGGAGATAAAAATGAAAGTCCCTCATTCTTTAGTCCTGTTATTATTATATTATATGTTATTATTATATTATATTATTATATATTAATTTTATTATAATTGATATTATTATCAATATATTTATATATTATATTTTATATACTATTATAATATATAATTATTATATATCAATTATGTTATAATTGATATTATTATTATCAATTTCCTTTGTGCTTCAGTGTTTACTTATTTTTTGGTGTCCCAATGTAAATGCTACTATGAAACTGTTGACATTTCAGAAGTTTCAACTATGATATTTTCATTACCTGATATTTGTGTAAAATCTGGGAGGGAAGGGGAGAAAAAAAATAAGATACATAGTCATTGCATTGTATTAGCTTAAAAGTTCCTAAGTATTCAAAGGAAGACAATTTGGTTAAAATAAGCTCTTTTCTAGAATGTTATTGGCTGCCAAAAAAAAAGAAAAAGAAAAGAAAAAAAGAAGAAGAAGAAGAAGAAGAAAAGGGAAGAGAAGAAAAGAAAAAGAATTAGACCTTGTTAGTAAAGCTTTGCTGTTTAAATGTGTGAGTCCCGGTAAAATTTTTTATTTTTAGGGCCAAACACTAGAGTCAGATACAATAGATGGTTCAAGTAAATAAAGAGAAGAACAACAAAACTCTCTTTGCTTCTGTTACCTAATGACCTGATCCGCAGTTTACTGGGGTGGTTGATTGATGTTTGAGTGCCATTGGCTAAGAAGATCTTCAAAGTGATCCATGGTTAAGACTAGTTTGGTCCCTAAGACAGCTCTAGATCAATAGAGTTCCTTTGCTTTGCAGTCAGCCATTTCAGTCATATTAAGGACCAAATCAAAGCAACTCTGCTGCAATTTCATCAAATACTCAGCAATCTACCTGAAAGTGGTGTATTCTGTCATCTGTATGGACCCATTTAAAGAATAACTACAAACTTGAAGAAGAAAAAAAGAAGAAAGATTAACTTCAAACTAGAAAAAGGACTTTTGCTGAGAAGCCCTATTTGAAGAAAGTTGTCCAAGATGCAGTGGGGATTTAAAAAAAAAAAAGTGAAGTGTGTGTAGTATCAGATTAGTCACCAAAGGAGGTGTTAAAATTTTAATATCATTGTTTACTGTAAAAGACATGCTCTTTCCATGGCAATTAAGTTGTCACCATTGCTGGGTAGAGAATTTCTTTCTTTTTTTTTTTTTTGCCATGCTTGAAAAAGTCACAGATGATATTTCCTACTATTTATAGTTTTTATATATTTTAGGTAATTCAGAAATATTGATTAATACTATAAGGCTTTACCTACTGGCATTTCTATACTATAGGTGGAAATTAAATGGAACAGATGTTGACATTGGTGTGGATTTCCGCTACAGTGTTGTTGAAGGCAGCTTGTTGATCAATAACCCCAATAAAACCCAAGATACTGGAACGTACCAGTGCATAGCAACAAACTCATTTGGAACAATTGTTAGCAGAGAAGCAAAGCTTCAGTTTGCCTGTAAGTAGCAATTACATCATGCTGCAAATGTTACTTTGAGTTTTGGTACCATTAAGCCTTTAAAACAGTGTCTTTTTAAAAATCAAACAGATTTTAATTATATGATCTTTGCCTTTTGTTCATATTTGGGAAATACCTTGTTTATAGGATAAATTGTAAATCTAAGTGGAAAGATGTATTCTGCTTTTATAAAGTTGAAGACAGTTTGATGATATGATAGTTTGTTATGGGACTCTCTATACATGTATAAATTCACACGCACTCAAATTTATACACAAATTTACATATCAAGAAGTTACACACATAAACACACACACATTATAGAGTGTGTATAAACGAGCAATTGAACTGCCAGTAATAGTTGAGAAGTATTTAACCATAAAGCTCAGAGTTGCAAAGAAATGTTGGTAGTCTATTAATCCTATAATTCTGCAATTCTTTTCTTATTTTATAGATTAGGAAAATTTTTAAAAAAAACACTACAATTACAACAAAAAGTAGAGACAAAGTGTTAACTTCTACATTATACCTTTTGTACTTCCAGTTTAGAACATTTAAAAAATAAATCACCATTTCTTAAGACCATCATCTATTAAAAGTTCATGAGCATATCAAAGAAAGTGAAATTTAGAAATAGCAAGTTAAAAATTAAATCCACAGGCAAGAACAGTGAGTACACATTTGAGTATAGATGCCTTTGAGAATTGATGTTCAGCTACATTTTTAAGGGTTTATGTATTTGCATATAATTATATATTTCCTTGTGTAAAATCCCAACTCATACAGCAGTGCATTAATGTCAGAGGTTTCATAATTACAAAGTCTGTTGGCAGTAACACTGTAGAATATTCTCATTAACAAAACCCTCTCTGGGAACTCAACATCAAATATATCTAATATCCAGTGCTTAATCTATTATTGCCATCAGGTGGCATTTTTACTAGTTGAGAAATGAGGTTTCTGAGTATTAGGTATATGTAGAATTCCAAGATCATTTTGTTTGTAAATATTTCCTAATAGAATCGTCCAAATATTCTTAGGTGTGCAAAATAATAGAAGGATAATATGTCCAACTGAATGCTACAGAACCAAACTATTTCTCTTGGTTTAATGCAAGTCTGATACCTATACTTATTTTTTAGGAATGACAAGTGAATTTTGTTGGGTTCATTTTGAAAAATAATCATAGACTCTGTGATTCTCAGAGTAGGGAGATCTCTGCATTCAGTGAGACTACTTCTTTGATTTTTAGATTTCATAGTATAGGAAAAATTTTAAGATAGCAATAGTAACAACAAAAACTAAAGGTTGGCATAGCATTACCAACCCTATCTTTCTAATTTATGACATTTTAAGAAACTAATTATCAACTGTTAAGACTATCCTTTTTTAAGAGTCCAGGCATTTCTACTACCAAATCTATCCAAAAGACAAAATATCATATTTGAGGGTCGTCATTTAATTATGTTAGCCTAAGGAAAAGCTCTACCACTCATTTTGTGGCTGAGTTGACCTGGGAACCAGTGTTTAGAGTCTGCCTTGCTTATCCCACTTAACGGGTAATATAGGCATCCTGGCACCTTAAGAATCTATGGCTGATAGTTGTTCAGCCCTAAAAATTCTAAAAGAGAGAGCTCACCTATTCATCACAAAGCATCCTGACCCATGGTAGACTGCTCTAATTTTTCAAAAGTACAAAAGCAAACCCAACATCGCTGTCTTAAAATTGAAATAAATATCTGAATTTCCATCATTCTAACTCCCAATGCTTATGCTAGGATTCTGGTTAGGCTTCAAATATGTAAAAACATGATCATGTGTAATCATTGTCTTCTCCAAGTAGTTAATCTACAACCATCTTCTTCATGATACACATAGTTATGTTACCTTATCTATTAAATTGTGACCATATCAAAATGCACCCAATTCTATGCATGTGCCTTGACCTTTGGAGAGGACATTTGGAAGAGCAGTAGCCCACAATGTGAACTTGTTTTTCAATGAATGCAGCTGACATTGATATTCATCTTTTTTTAAAGCCCCAGTCTCACATCGTAACCTTATTTTGAACATACAGTCCTGTAAAATCTGAGAATTGATTTTTTATGAATGTCTATTAATCCCAAGCTACTCAACCATGTTATTTTATTAACCTAAATTCAGAATATTATATTTACCCCTATTAAATTCACCTTCCGAGTGGTGACCCTTTGTTCCCTCACAGTTTAAATTGTTTCATATCTTTTTTTTAATCTGACATATTGATTGTCCTCCTACTTTAATGTCAGCAGAAAATTTGATAAGCATGTGTACATTCAAATAATTGATACAACCTGTTGACCAGGACAAGGCAGCGTGCCAACACGGAACTTCCACCGAGACAAGATGAGATTGAACTTTTAAATCAATATTCTTTGCATACTCTTGTTCAATTAGCTACGGATTTTCCCAAACATACCGTAGTTGAACCCCAGTTTCTCCAATGTATTCTTAAAGACATGAGAACCTTTGCCAAATGCCTTTGTAAAATCAAGATGTATTTTTTCTTCATCATCCCTCCTACCTGGTCTCTATTCAACTTCTCTACATCTTGTTTAACCATTTATCATAAAACCGGCAGATTAATCTTTTAAACATGTAAATGAGATCATTCTACTTTGCTGTTTTATGCGTTCTACTGCACTTAGAATAAATCTCAAATTCATTACCATGGGCTCATTTTAATTTCTTGAAAATGAGAATCTATCTTTTGCACTCGAGCTTTGATACTTTCATTCCCTCTGCCTTACATGCTTTTCTCATGATACTTCACATGCTCGCTTTTCATGATCCTTCCTTCTAAGTTTAGGTATGAGCTCCTAAGAGAAAGTTTTCACATTACCCTGTCTAACCCAAGAATTGATTCCTATCATTTCAGTTTTTCTCTTCTGCTTATCTTCTTCTAGCCCTCTACTTCTATATAACATCATCCTCTGTTTCACTCATTTTTAGGACTTAATACAACCTAGCATGATTTTGTATATTTATTTTCTCTTAGTGATTATTTAATCACTATGATAGAATCTAAATTTTAAGAGAACTGAGACTATCTTGTCTGCAAAGTCTAGAACACTTTATATATATGAATAAAGGATTTCCTCAATTTGTTTCCTCTTTAGTGACACAAAAAAGAAAATCTATGTATAAAATTACTTTTGGGATGATGTATTTTTATAAACCCATACCCTTTATATTTTAGTCATTTTCTAGAATCCAGCCTATTGATCTTGACTCTGCAGTTTCTAGACTTTTTTCTTCCTATCCTTTTTAAATAAATTTTATAAAAAGATGATGCCTTTATTCAAAAACCTATTTTAATTGTTTAGAATAAAATACTTTTCTTCAGTGATGTAAGGCGAAGCATGACAATGACATCTCCTGAATGTTACTAATTGCTTTCACCCCAAACATTTTCATAATGAGCGAGAGGAAAAAATGTTGTCTTTTGACAATACTTACTGCACCATAATATGCAAGTGAAAATACTTCTTTATTTTTTAATCATATGATTTTATGGCTGAAAGAGACCTTAAAAGATTCCTGGCCTGTATCATTTTAAAAATGAAAATTAAGATTAGAGTAACTGAATTACTCATGGTTATTTACAGTGAATAAGTGACAGCCAAGGAAAACCAGTCTCTGCTCCTAGTTCAGTGCACCCTTGATTGATAAGAAAACATCCCTTCGTCTTTATCTAATGTGTCATAGCTTCAAGTATCATTTTTATACTTTATATATATCTGTCTATAGGATAGTCTTATAGGTAGACATTGTTTATGGATGATTTTTAAATCTTATAATGCTGCTTTGTAGACAGAATTTGATAATCCCTTGTCTTTAGCATTTTTTAAGAACAAATTAATTCACGTAAGCAAAAAAATCTCGTTAATGGAGATGATCCCTTTAAGAACCTACTCCTCCCCACCATTTTTTTCATTCAATATCGTTAGGCTAGAAATCCTTCCTTATTAAAAAGGCATAGCATAATTTAAGTCACTCTTGATGAGATGTGGACACTTTCATGAGCATACATTATTGTAATGCAATTTGGATCACATTTTGTTTTTCAGTCCTCTTGCAATATTAAGCCATTAGCATTCATTTTTCTTGCTGTCACAAGACTACCAATATCCCTTTTACTGTTTACTCCTTTTCTTATATCTAGGGCCACAAAACCTCATTGTTTAATTTACCAGGATTGGGACACCTGCGTAGCTCAGTCAGTTAAGTGTCTGACTCTTGATTTCGGCCCAGGTCATGATGTCAGGGTTGTGGGATCAAGTCCCGCAGCAGGTGATTCCACTGCTTGGAATCCTCTCTCTTCCTCTTCCTCCCCTTCTGTCCCTCCCCCTACTCATGTGCGTCTGCACACTTTCTCTCTCAAATAAATGAATAAGATCTTTGGGACAAAAATTTTTTTCTTTTTTTTTTTTTTAACAAGAGTCTACCCAGTACCCAGCCCTTAGTAAACTCACAATAATAGTTGTTAAACAAGTGAATCAATACTAAGAGTGGATGTTAAAGTCATCAGGCCATATATGGGTCATTATTTGAACCACTGAGTTCAAAGACTTTCTGATAATCCTTTGGGAGTGCTTTGGAAGTAGTTGCAAGCATTTCCACCCTGAGGTTATGTGGAAGACAATTGACATCTTATTCCAGATAAGGGTATATTTTGGGGCAGGAGGCTTTAGCCTAATAAAAAATGGTTCATGTATGGAATGTATCAAACATGCCATCTAACTCCTGAAAACTTGGCCTTAGAGTATACTTAGCTTTAGTACAATGTTTTTCAGTACAATAGTCTTGCTTTAATTTCCCCTCCATCCAAGGGGAAAAGCAAGTTGAATGATCTTTCATTCTTACATAGGCAGCTGAATCAGGAGATAAGGCCAGGAGTGGAGGGAATTTCAGTACATTATTTCCACCGCTTAGTGGTGGGCCTATTTCAAGAGGTTTTGTCTATGCAGAATGAAGGGCTACAGCCTCATCATCCTAGCCACCCACTCCGCCAGACAAGTATCCCAAGTTAAATCTGTTTGAGAGTCATTGTGCATGGTAATTCAGCAGGGCATTTTTTTCTCAGACATATGGACATATATTTTTTAAGTAAGTTACAATACACACACATATTATTAGAAAATAGTCAAATAACTATTTAAAAAATTGATTATGTGGGTTTGAGAAGTTGAGATATTATATTGCCTAAGTTCAGGTAGAATGGAATGCTGTTCATTGTTTCATTTCACTTTAGGTGTCCATAAGGTTTTTAAAATTCAGACATCTCATCAACATTGTGAAGATAACCATAGTTAGCTCTTAGGGTTGTTATGAAGATTAAATTATGCAGCATATGCAAAGTCCCAGAATATTCCCTTGCTTGGGAAAACTATGTAATAACTGCTTCTTTACTTTGCTTTTTCTCTTCTCTTCCTTGTCCTTCTCTTTCCCTCCCTTTTCTATCTTTTTAAAATAAAAATAATAATCAACATTTGTTTATTTTTTCTGCATTCTTTTTTCAACTTTTAAAAAATATAAATTGACATTTAGTTTACATTGGTAAGTTGCATTTTTTTATATTTCTAAAGTAATATATAATGCAAAAGCCATATATATGTATATATGTACATAGAAAGATTGAGAGACAGAGAGAAATTTTTTAAATCTTAATTCCTATTTCACCCATCCCTCTGTCCATCTCCCCTCTGGGAACCATCAGTTCATAACTAACATTTATTAAGAGCTTAGGTATAATGGATAAGATCACAAGCCCTGGAGTTACATTCCCTGATTTGAAATTCAGACCCTTCTATAACCCTGTGACCCTGGACAAGATGCTTCTCTCTGCCTCAGTTTCTTTCTCCATAAAATGGGGTTAATAACCGTACCTCCTTTGTTGTAAGGGTCAAATAAAGTAATCCTATTAAAATTCCTACATCACTGTCTAGCACACACTAAGGGTTTAATAAATGTTAGCTATTATTGTATTATTTATTATAATTTTATTACTCGGGGCACCTGGGTGGTTCAGTAGGTTAAAGCCTCTGCTTTCTGCTCAGGTCATGATCTCAGGGTCCTGGGATTGAGCCCCACATCGGGCTCTCTGCTCAGCAGGGAGCCTGCTTCCCCCTCTCTCTCTGCCTGCCTCTCTGCCTACTTGTAATCTCTCTCTCTGTCAAATAAATAAATAAAATCTTTTAAATAAAAAAATAATTTTATTACTCTATCATATATTATGCTAAGGATTTTGAAAACATTGTCCCATTTAGTTCTTAATATAACCCAAGATTGTCCTATAAATGAATTTATACAAAGTATAAAAATAGACTTGAAACTATGAAGTGTTAGATAAAGTTGAAGGGATGTTTTCTTACAAATCAAGGTGAGTCTAAAGCAGAGGTGAGCAAGGGTGCACTGAACGAGGAGCTGAAGCTGGGTATTTTTATTTCATAGGTGAATAATCTGAGAATTAGTGAAATGAGATAACTTTCACTGAAGATGCAGTGGGGGGAGGAGAGAACCCACAGGGACCTGACCACCTAATTCCTGAGCAGATACCCATTACATGGAATTTGCCATGTCGTTCCCCCATGACATCTAAAACTAAGCTTTCCTAGTGGAATTCATGTTCAAATCATAATTTGGATGGATGGTAATATTTCCTTTAGAGACACAAACTTGGAATTTTTAATGTGTTTTACAACCTCTAATATAGTATCTCCATCATTAATTTTTTTGTTTTTACTTTTTTAGTTATAAGCTTCCTTGATGTTATCATGATGTTTATTTACTGTTAACATCTAAAAGCATAAAGTTGTATAATGCAATTATGCACAAATGCATACATTTGTGACTTTAATTTTAATATAATTGGTTTCAGGTTCCATAATGAGAATAATTAATAACAATATTTCTGCTCTAAAAGTTAATATGCAAATTCTCAATTTATTATAAGTAGGTTATAAAACATTCTTAATATAGATATTTTATGGTAAATAACCCTGGTTGGTAAACTATATATCCCCAAGCAGTAAATGACATATTATTATAAGCTTTCTTACTCCTATATCATTCCTCCCCTACATGTGTAAAAGAGGCACTTTAAATATAGATAATTACGAAGAGCTTTCAAGAGAATAATACAACTCCAGATTTTAGCCCATCAAACTTGATTGCTTCGTAAACATTGTTTGGGGCCTTCATCCTAGAAGTTCAGCTGTTTTATAACAATTCAGATCTTCAGAACAGAAGACTTAACACTCTTCATCATCTCAAGTCATGGATGACAATAATCCATACATAAATATCTCCAAATTGCTCATGATAAAATTAAATCATGTTGCAAAAATCCAGTCTCCTGCCTGCTGTAGGGAAGCTCGTGTTGTCTTGGCCATGGGCGAGGTGGTGTTCTTTGAAAGAAGCCCTTGAGTGTTATTTATGTTGATCTCTGTTGGTACCTTGCCTGAAGTGGGAAAAGAAACTAGACTTGTATGCTACCCTGCATATCTACCTCCTGAGCTCGCATTAAGGAGAAGGAGACAGGAGAGGGAAAAGATGATAAAAGAAGAAGGATGGAGAAGATAAGTGAAAGGATCCCTTAGGTGCAGAAGCCACTCCGTTTTGGCCTTCCTATGACCTCAAGCAGTGTATCTATGAGGGTAAAATAACTCAATAAACCAATCCATTCTAAGGTTAATTTCATTTAGCTTTAGCAATTATGTGGCAGCCAACATTTTTTATGGTGAAAATATTTCACTGATGAACAGAGCTGATTAGATGTTCTCATTGAAATAGATCTTTCTTATTGCTGCCACAGTGAGCTTTGTCTGAGTTCTTCTTAACTTGGACACCTTCCGATGACTGCAGTGCTGATGATAATAAAAACGAGAAAAATGTATTAAATTTAGGAAGTTGCACCATCTACAAACTGGGGCTTTTGGCAACCTGGTTTTTTAGCCTTGATGATTACTTCTCTTCACAGTAAATTTCAAATGTTCATTGCTTTTAATATTCAATAATTAGTGTATCTTTCATAGCCAAAGAATGAAATGTGCAGTCAACCAGAACAATAGCTGGGGATTTGATAGATGGCCAAACCCATGACTGGCTTGACTTATTTTTAATTAAGAAGTCTGCTTAAATAAGCAAACTTTTGTTCCTGAGCAATAAAATGTTGATGGATGATTGTTTGGATAAATAATTTGTGAATATTTAGATCAATTAAAACTTCATCAACTAAGAAATATTTGGACAGTCAAACTGAAAACATTTATCAAGGCAGGGCTTTGATTCTCGATAAAGGAGTACATTTTTCTCATTTGAATAGTTAGAAGCATTTAAACCGAAACTTGCTAAGTTTTCGAAATAATGCTTTTAGTAGGTACTATCTGTCACTTACTGTAGTATTAGAAAGACATTACTGGTGATAATGTCTCTAGAAGATCTTATAATGTAAACCTTAAGAAATAGAAATATGGCCATGCTATATGGGTTCTTAGTGATGTGTGTAGTTGTGAGTTGCGGTGTAATTAATAATTGAAACTCACAGGTATACAACATAATTTTCCTTGTATTTTTTTCTGTCCCTTCTATGAAACCCATTATTGTAGAGATACTAGTCGATTATGGCTATTACTTTGTTAAGTATTTCTCCTTCCACTCATCCCATAGTCCAATTTGGGGTCTACATGAATGACAAGGAGAGTTTGTGACTAAATGAGGTGTGCAGATTTTTAAAAAATCAAGAGCATTCTAGGAGTACAGTTCACCTGAAAATTGGCAACCCAGACTAGAGGGGGGTCCAAAGACGCTTAGCCAGACAGTACTTTAAAAAAGTAAAGTTAAAAATTAGCACTTTAGGGCCCCTGGGTGGCGCAGTTGGTTGAGCGACTGCATTCGGCTCAGGTCATGATCCCGGAGTCCCGGGATCGAGTCCCACATCGGGCTCCCAGCTCCATGGGGAGTCTGCTTCTCACTCTGACCTGCTCTCTCTCACTCTCTCTCTTTCTTAATAAATAAATAAATAAAATCTTTAAAAAAAAATTAGCACTTTGTATTTTAACTAAAAACTAACAAGTTACTAAAATATCATCCCTTTTTGTTTCATTGTTGTAATTCAGCCAATGAATATTAAAATAATTTTTACTGTTTTTGTCCCGTAATTTTTAGAGAACAAGGATCCAGTCTTACCTCCTTATCTAGACTTAACTGTGTTTTATGTTTGACTGAAGTTTTGGTGAACAATCAGTTAGGTGTCCTCTTTCCACTGAAAAAGGGAGCAATTCTGACTGGCAGAAAATGTTAACTATAAGGAATCTCTCATCATGTCACTGTCCGTTCTTTCTCAAGAGTTTTTGTTTAAGAGGTTATGATGTTATAGAGCAGATATATATTCAGTTATGGTTCAGAATTCAAAATCTAATAGACTACCTCTAATGGTTGAATGGTAACTTACCGAAAGACATCCCCACTTAGAACCTGTAGATGTGACCTTCCTTGGTAAAAGGGTCTTTTTTTGGTGTAAATTAAGGATCTCAAGGCGAGATCATCCAGAGTATGCAGTTGGACCCTTAATCCAATGACAAGGATCCTCCTAACAGATGGAGGAAGAGACACAAAGAGGAGAAGACAATGTGATCAGGGAGACAGAGATTGTAGTGATGTAACCAAGGAATGTCAAGGTTTGCCAACAGCTATCAAGAGCTGGAAAAGACAAAGACGGATTCTCCCCTAGAGCCTTCACAGTGAGCACAGCCTTGCTGATACTTTGATTTTAGACCTCTAGCCTTCTGAATGTGAGAGAATAAATTTGTGTTGTTTTAAGCCACCAAATTTGTAGACCAGCATATGTGCAGTTCCTTTCCTATTCTTTGCTAACCATTTTCATTGAGGAAAAATATAACCATCTTGGGAAGCAGGCTGAAATCAGATGTTTTTGTAACTTTACTGTATTAGGGAATCAAGTATTGAGAGGAGTGGCCTTGATTAAATGTGGGATTATCTGTGCAAGTTTTGAGTCCTGCCATGCATTTGCCTCTGGTAAGCATAATAGAGTTTCGAACATTACATAGTATGATTTGGTGAAATAATGGAAAAAAGGTAGCTACAGAAATTCAAAAAGTTACCTTTTCTTTTCTTCAGCACTTCCTCCTCTCACTTGAAATAGCCCCCTCTAGGACTTCTCTAAAATAGGCGGATTGGCCCTTTCTTCATAGGGCAGTGATTTGAAGTGCTTCAGGGTAGTTTGTTGGCCCCAAATCCCTCTCTGGACTTCTTTTTTCTAGGTCATTTTCCCAGAATTTGACCCCTTTGTCTGGTACACTAAAGCCCTAGAAACTGGCAATTATCACATTTAGAGTGTCTGACCTACCTGTGGCTGTAACAGTTCAACCATGGTCTCTCATGCATTGTTACCTTCCGTGTTATGACATTTCTCTCCGCAGAAATCCCCTGTGCTAGCGAGCGCCAGATTCCATTGTCCGCCCAAGCAGCACCTTGCACTAAGTAGGCTCTAATCTGCACAAGCCATTTACCTCCTAGCTGACATGTATTTTATGTTCCACACTAGCTAGTTTTTTACTTCACAGCTATAATAGTGATCCCTTTACAGAACAAAGTTTGCTTTAGGGTTCAGAGGTTAAATCTCAAATTCAGAGGCATCGTGACAGGGTGTGTGTGTGTGTGTTTTCCAAGAACTAAATTATGCGTTAGATATTATACCAGAGATTTAATTCTGTACTAAGCATTAAACCCTCACTGGATGGTACTGAAGATCAGTAATTTGTCCCTGATATATGTATTTAGACTATCCAGTTATGATCAGAGTATTAATTTGCTGCCAAACATTTGCATTGTTGTTTATCATTAGCATTTCAGATTTTGTTCATTTTTTCATACATTTACTGTCCACCACCCCCTTCCACCAAATTCAGTGCTTTTGTTGTGCTATGAGCAATGTCTTAACTTGGCCTCATAAAATATAGATTAATTATACCTTAAAGACCCTTCCTTAAGTAGCCCACAATTATGTTAAAAAGCAGTGATGGGACAGTGTGAGGGAGTCAACGAAAGGATTTCCTTATTTTTAATCTCAGTGATTACCTTGTTCTACTTTTTTCAAATGTTACCACTGTGAGATGAGAGCAGGTATATATGGACAGGTGCTGAATAAATATTTGTGGAATAAGTGAGGCTGAATGAATATATTAATCAACCAGTGAGAGAATACAAGAGAAACAGAAATGCCTTGGCTTTTATCAGTTTATGAGGTAATACTTCCTCCAAAATACTCTATTCCTTTAGTTGGGAAGTACGTTTTTAAATTTCTAAAACTGGGAGGCGCCCTCCTATAAAGTTGTATATTAAATATGGTTTCTCATTTTTTAAAAAAAAAAGTTCACTGAAGAAGTATCATCTCTTACTTCTCATACCATGTTTTCTTTTGCTATTATCACCCCTGTCTAATTTCAGAACACTGTTATCAGCTTAAAAAAGGAACCCTGGGGGTACCTGGGTGGCTCAGTCAGTTGAGTAATCGCCTCTTGGTTGTGGCTTGGGTTGTGATCATAGGGTCCTTCAATCCAGCTGAGAGTCAGGCTCTGCCCTTAGCAAGGAGTCCGCTTGGGATTCTCTCTCCCTCCGCTTATGCCCCTCCCCCACTCGAGTGCATGTGCACTCCCTCACTCTCAAAAATAAATAAAATCTTTAAATAAAAGGAACTCTGTACTCATTAACAATTATTCTCCATTTCTCCCATCCTCTAACAGCCACTAACCTATTTTCTGTCTTTATAAATTTGTCCATTCTGGACATTTCATATAAATGGCATCATATATTATGTGGCCTTTTGCAGCCTGTTTTCTTTCACTTAGCATAATATTATCAAGGTTGATCTATATTGCAGCATGTATCATTATTTTATTTTTCTTTATGGGCAAATGGTATGTCATTATATATGTTGATGTAGGGGCCCAACTTCATTCTCTTTCTTTTTCTTTTCCCTTTCTTTTTTTTTTTAATTGAGGTATAATTGACATTCAACAATGGATTAGTTTCATGTGCTCAGTGTAATGATTCACTATTTCTATATATTGCAAAATGATCACTACAGTAAGTCTAGTTAACATCCATCACCATTTATAGTTGTGGAAAATCTTTCTCTTATGATGAGGACTTTTAAGATATACTTAATAACTTCAATATAAGCAATATAGTATTATTAACTATAGTTGCCTTGCTATCCATTAAACCCCTATGACTTTTTAATTTTGAACTGGAAGTTTGTTCTCTTTGATTCTCTTCACTCAATTTGCCCACCCCCCTTTATCCTCCCTTAGCCTTGCCTCTGACAGCTACCAGTAAGTTCTCTATATCTATAAGCTTGCTTATTTTGTTATTTGTCTTGTTGTTTGTTTTGTTTTTTTAGATTCCACATATAAATGAAATCATATGATATTTACCTTTCTCTGTCTAACTTATTTCACTTAGCATAATGCCCTCAAGGCTCATGCATGTTGACACAAATGGCAAGATTTCATCCTTTTTTTATGACTGAAAAATATTCCACTGTATTTATACCGTATTTTCTTTGTCAACTCGTCTGTCAATGGACATATAGGTATTTCCATATATAGACTATTACAAATAATACAGCAATGAACATAGAGTACATATGTCTTTTTGAATTAGTGTTTTTGTTTCCTTTAGATAAATGCCCGGAAATGGAATTTTTGAATCATGTGGTAGTTCTGTTTTTTTAATTTTTGGAAGAATCTCCATATTGTTTCCCAAAGTGGCTGCACCAATTTACATTTCCACCAGTTTATTTTCCCTTCTCTCCCCATTTTTGTCAACATTTGTTATTTCTTGACTTTTTTGTTATAGTCATTCCAGCAGGTGTAAGGTGATATCTCATAGTGCTTTTGATTTGCATTTTCCTGAAGCATTTCCTGATGGTGAGTGATGGTGGGCATCTTTTCATTTACCTATTGGCCATCTGTATTTCTTCTTTAGAAAAACGTCTGTTCAGATCTTCTGCCCATTTTTAATATCAGATTGTCTGTCCTTTTTCTATTGAGTTTGTTTTAGATACTCACCCCTTACCATATACATGATTTGCAAATATTTTTTTCTCATTCAGTAGGTTGCCTTTTTATTTTGTTGATGTTTTCCTTTTCTGTACAGCAGCTTTATAGTTTGATGGAAATCCTACTTGTTCATTTTTGCTTTTGTTATCTTTTGTTGTCAAATACAAAAAATCATCACCAAGACCCATGTCAAGGAGCTTATTTCCTATGTTTTCTTCTAGGATTTTTATGCTTTCAGGTCATGCATTCAAGTTTTTAATCCATTTTGAGCTAATTTTTGTATATGGTGTAAGATAGTGACCCAGCTTCATTCTTTTGCATGTGGCTGTCCAGTTTTCTCAATATCATTCATTGAAAAGACTGTCCTTTCGTCATTGTATATTCTTGGCTACTTTGTCATGAACTAATTGACCATATATTGGTGGGTTTATTTCTGGGCTCAGTATTGTGTTTCATTGTTCTATGGGTGTGTTTTATTTTAATACCATACTGTTTTGATTATGATAACTTGATAATATATTTTGAAATCAGAGACAAATTCTTTTGTATATGGGTATATAGTTGTTCCAACACCACTTGTGAAAATGTAGTTCTTTTCCCATTGAATGATTTTGCACTTTTGTCAAAAATCAGTTGACCATAAATACAAGGATTTATTTCAGAGCTCTCAATTTTATTCTTTTGATCAGTATATCTGCCTTATATCACCCTTTGTTAATTAATTTAGCTTTGTAATAGGTTTTGAAATCAAGTGTCTATTAATAGCATAATCATATTTAATCATAAAAATATAATGCATATAGCACATAAACTCTAGACTCCATTCTGCTTTCCCTACAACTAAGCATATGCCTTTGGACATGTAGTGTAAAATTCAGTATCAAATTCCGAGTTGTCTAATTTTAAATGAAATCACACTTTGTGCCTTGACAATCTAATCCACTGTTTTCCCCACATGTGGTACGGAACTCACTTATCCTTATTCCTCTTGTCAGGGTCTCAGTTCTGTTTTCCTCACACAACCACTCAAGAATGATTGTGATTTCATTTTTTTTCTTTTTTTTTTTAAGACTTACTCATTTATTTGAGAGAGAGAGAGAGAGATCAAGCTCAAGTAGGGGAAGGGGCAGAGGGGGGAGAATATCCAAACAGATCCCTGCTGAGTGCACAGCCTGACACAAGGCTCAATCCCAGGAGCCATGAAATCAGGACCTGGGTCTAAAGCAAGAGTGAGATGTTTAATCAACTGAGCCACCCAAGTGCCCCAGTAAATGCTTATGATTTCTTAAGAGCTGTCACTATTTTACCAGCCAAGCACAGTCTAAATCCATAGAAGAGAAATGTTTTTCTCTAAGGTGATGAAGTTCTATAAGAACTATTCAATTAACAATCAGACCACTTAACACTAGCCAGCACATCTCCTTCTCTAACTCTTCCAAAAACCTTAGAGATATAATTGTACATTTGCAAAACTAAATATCCCTTAGTGGGTTTTCTCAGAACAAAGAATACTCTTTACCCAAGGTTTATTTTAAAATGTTAATTTTCCTGTCTCCTCCAGAGTACTTTATAATAAGTCATTTCTTCCAAATTTGCTTAGCCCTTTCAATTTTCTCCTTGGAGTTGTATCTGCTGTTCTCTGGTATCTACCACCTAAACTCTGTATTACCTTAGGAAAGTTTTACATTCTACTCAATCCTAGTATCCTCATTTATAGAAAGGTAATAATGATGGTATTTTAAAATTACGAGGATTTAATATGTTGGGGAAATGTCACATGTGTGTTTATGAATATACCTTCTCCTCTTCATGCGTAGACTGTACATTAATATGTGAATGCTATGCTTTCTTATCTCTTTTGCCTACAAGTGCTCCAATATTTATTATGAGGTACTAGAATTGAGCATATGGTTTTGTCTGGCTCTCTGACTAGTCCATATATAACCAGAGAACTGGATCCATGTGTCTATATTTTACTCAGCATTAAACATGCTTCTTTGTACCTAGCAGATGTTCCAAGATTTCAAACAGTTATCGATTGTTCTAAGATACTAAGCTTTATTTTACTCTAACCAGCCATTTATCCTACATATAATTCAATGTCAGTAATCACAGCCTGAGATTTCCACTAAGTAATTGCCTCTACTATCAAGAACTATTAATTCTCCTACACATTTAAAAATTAAGGACCTATGGAAAATACCACCACATCATCCACGTAAATGTGTTGTGAAAAATTCAATTATCAATACTCAGTGTGGAGATTTCCTTTGTATGCTTGTTTTTCCTTTTTCCCATAAATAGTTAACATATACCAACTAGATAGAGAACACTGTGTTATGAGGAGGATGCATCAGTGAACTAGACAAATAAGAAGTTTATATCCGGCAGGGAAGACAGATATTGAACAAGTAACCTCAAGTATGATGAGTGTTCAGAAGGTTGAAGGTCTTGAATTCTAAGGAACAAAAGATAGAATAAGCAGGAGCAGAAGGAATGGAGAGATGGTCTGAAAGTAGTCTTTTTTTGTAAGGTAGTTGATCGGGAAGATGTTCAAGGAGGTAAAAAGTGAAGGGGGACAGAGAAAAAAGCAAGGCATTTTAGGAGAGGAAAACACAGACTGTATATAGCATGCATTCATTCTGGTTTTTTTCTGAGTGGACTCTCTATATTGGGCAGGTAAAGAAAACAAAACCTCATCCCTCATCTTACAGAGTTTGCTTTCTAGTGGGAGAGGAAAATGTTATTTGAATAATATTGCAGGAAATACACAATAACCAATTGAAATGAATGCTGAGAAAATGGTCAGGTGGTACTATGACATTTGTAACAAAGGGTATTGAGAAACATAGACAAAGGGCATTGGGAAAAACTTCCCTGAGGAAATGACTGTAATTGAAATCCAAAGGATAAGTAAAGATTAAAGGGGAAGCATGTCCCGGACAGAAAACATAGTATGTGCAAAGGCACTGTGGTAGAATAGTACATGGCACATATAGAGAAATCAAAGCAAACCTGCCAACATGGCTGGAGTACACAGAGCAGTGAAGTGTACACAGCAGAATAGAAGATGGTGGTAGGGAATGAGAAAAGAGATTATTTATTTGTTCTGCATTTTTACTTCAAGAGTTCCTGGGGTCACTATACTTAAGTATGTTACTTTACTGGCTGAGGATTAGGAAAATTCTCATATACTCCTGTAAAACACAGTGTTTTGAATTCTACACGGTGTTCAATGCACTGGAGGCTTTCTATAAATGCAATCATCAGTCCACGTGTCTTCAACTAACCACCTGTAATACAACAGAGCTAACAGTTGATACTTGCTTTGCATATGCCAGGCATTACAATAAAAATTCTTTCTTCTAATCCTTACCTCAGCTCTAGACACATGTATCCTTGATATTCCCATTTCACAAATGAGGGAACTGAGACATGAGAAGTTGTATGACTTGACAAAGTTCACACAGGTAGGAAGTTGAAGAGCCAGGAGCTGATTCCAGGTTACTTGAAGTCAATATTTTCAGCATTAATCACTACACTCTACTACCTCCCTGTTATTTCTACCACAGTGAAAATGTGTCTTCGCCAGAGGCACCAGTTGGGCTAAGAAACTCAAAACTGAGTTTGGAATGTGATGCTAGGAAATAGCCAAGCTCAATTTCTAAATGCCATATTGTTAACTAACCTATACGTGCATTCATATGTGAAAAGGCAAGGCTGTAGTTTCTTCTTTAGCTGGTAATCAGCAGTCCTGAGTGCAGTGCAGAGAGATATACAATATGATTTCAGTACCCCCAATATTATTTGTCATCACCAAGTTTCTACACAGAAGTGAGAGGATAAGATTGAAGATGCTAAGTCAGAAAGAACCACTTAGTTGATGGTCCTTGGAGTGTGGAGCTTACATGATGCTATTGGTGTTCTTTCTGTCCCAATTAAGGAGCTATTTCTCCTGGTCCTGCTTCCTAGAGTATTTGCCTCAAATGATTGTTATAAGAATTAAGAGAATATCAACACAATATCTGATGTGTAGTAGAAATGGGGAACTGTATGTTTCCATATAGCTAGACAGCTAATCAGGTATTACTCTAATAGCCCCATTTGTGTTTTTAGTTTTGTTTGGCAATTTTTATTAATCAACAATTAAATATAATTAGGTATAGTTAAATAGTGCTATATTACACAAAGATTTTATATCTGTGAATGGCTGCACATAAGATCCTTTGTCTTTCTGCCTTGGGCTCTAGTTTTAAAACAGGTGTCCTGGGTGATCAGACCATAGATTTGTAAGGCAAGTGCCACTTGGACAAACCTATTTCCTTCTTTAGTAAATTTCCTTCATTGGCCAAGAAGTACACAGGCATTTGTTAAATTTGAAACTGATTCAAAAACAATATTTAGTGACTAGTTCTTCAGTAATGGTTCTGTACCTACATACATAGAAACTAACATTATTGGGTGCCAGAAAGGACAAACCACCAGCTTTAAGGAGAGAACACTTTTAATGAGCTTAGGGATTTGGGCAATGGAAGAGTAGGAACCTCTCAGAATTTTATCTCCTATCTGTAGCTCTTCCAATTGAATCTTATTTTTGTTTTCCCCCCATGGGAGGATATCTATTATCACCACTTCTTCCAAATCAGTTCAAGTCCAAAGTCATGGTAAGATGCATAGAGGGCAGGGGACATTGCTGAGTTTTCTAACATCACTTGCTCTTACCATGCTGACCCAGTCCTGTCTTTTTTATACCTCGTTGATTTTCATTATGTATCACCTTGGTAGTTTATAACTTTATCCATCAGTCTCTTTTTCTTGTCAACCCTACTAGAAACTCCACCAGTGCCTTACTTTGTTAAATAAACTTTTGTTGCATTACCAGGTTAGTAAGTCACTCTACATGGAAGTCAGGATCCCAAAGAGAAGCTAGTAGGAATGGCAACCTTGAGATTTTTAACACTTTAGAGCTCAATGTGCAAAATAAACTCAGAGACAAAAATGAGTGTCCTTTCATTTTGGAAGAGATGTGATCTGGGAGAGGATAGAGAAGGAGATCTTTCAAAGACTTTATTTCCTTTGTTATCAAGTGATTATCATGCATGTGACTTTCTGATCAGAGGTGCGACAGTTCTATTCTTATGAGCCACTGTCTTACAATTGATTTTTTAAATTGTTTGCTTCAGCTAATCAGGACATAGTATATATTTTGAGAAAGGAAATCTATGAAAGTGTTTTTGGGGCGCCTGTATGGCTCAGTCAGTTGAGCATCCAACTCTTGATCTCAGTCAAGGTCCTGAGATCGAGCCACACATTGGCTCAGGCTCTGTGCTCATGGGGGAGTCTACCTGAGATTCTCTCTTTCTCTTTCCATTTGACCCTCCCCTCATGTACTCTCTCTCTCTCTCATAAATACATAAATCTTTTAAAAAAGTGTTCTTCATCTGCCTTTAAAATTGTTTCATTTATTTGTCCCAGTGACAGAAAATAGAGATAATTGTGAGTTCATGGAATACTTCAAGGCCATTTGGAGAAAAGTTCCTATGTAATAGTACCAACCTGGGAATTCCAGACACAAGTTCTGACCCTCTTACTGTTTCTGATTTGCTCTGTGATCCACATCTTTTAATGATAAGAAGCAAAGTCTTTAATGTGAGTTCATTGATGGTAGCAACGAATCCTCATAGCCCAACATGGAATAGCTCCATAGACAGCAGGTGCTCAACAAACGTTCTTAAATAGTTTGCTGTCTTAGTATTTATGGGTTTTTTTTCCCTTAATTGGCTAGAGGGAGGAAGAATTTAAAATATTGTCACAAAGTGCGTGTGTGTTGCCACTTTTTGCCAACCAAATTATAAAGCTGGAAAACATTTACATATAAATGTTACACTGAGTTGAAGTTTTGAAATACTGAAATGTAGGTAAAATGGTTAGAGTGGCATTTAGAGATGAACAAACATATTACATCTGTGGATCCTTCGTATTTATTACTCTGTCATTACTCTGTCTGCTATTTCCTGCTGGAAATTAAGCATCACAAATATATCCTTCATTTTACCAGGTGGCCTTGATAACTCTGAATTGAATGGTGAAACCAGGAATATAAATTATAATCACATCATAAACATCTTCCTCTCACCCTTGGCAATGAAGTAAAATAGTGCATTTTAAGCTTCTTTTGAAGGTTAAGCAGGAAATCTTGTCTTGGATAATTAATATTTCAATAAAAATCAATGTTGCTACAGTTAGCAGGTAGGTAATCTAGTTAATTGGCTCAATATTAAATTTGTTAACTATGAATTGTCTTGTAGCTGAATTGTGTTTGCAGAAAAATGGAAATCAGTGAGGTCTTTACTGGGTTTGTAGCATGTCTTGTTACACCATCTGTAGAGAGCTCATGATATAAATATGGAAGCCATAGGAACTTGTCCTCCAGTTGCCTCCAGAACAGTCATGATTTTCCATAACTGCTTTGTCATGCATGGCATCAAAGACTTTAAAACTAAGTAAATGTTTACCATGTTCACAGAATGTATGTTGTCCCTTTCTATTCACTGCTTCGCTTTCTCCTTGATAATCCAAGATACCACTGTTACACCTTGGAAAAATAACTAACAGCTAAATTGTCTGTGCAGTTTTACTATTTAGAAGGAGTCAGAATTCAGACTTCTGACATCAAGTCCTGGTGTCTATTTGCTACAGCACGTTGCTGTTTTCTTTTCTTTTTTTAAAGATTTATTTTATGAATTGATGATGGTAGAATATGGTGGAAGATGGTGGTAGTGACAGTTTTTATTGTCAACACTTAGAAACATCTTTGTTGGTTTCATATACCTCCTTCCCCCCCCCCCTTAAATTCTATTGCTCCATTAAATCCCAAGTCTATACAGCAGTGGTTTTAAAAGCAGCATGCAGCTGATAGAATGGGTGGCAGGTAAAAGTGCTTCTCTCCTACAGCTTAAGTCCTTAGAAATCAACAGCAGAGTCCAGGGTTGACAAGAAGTGACCGAAGGTTCACAAGAAGTGACCAGCCAGACAAGCAAACTTTCTCCAGGCATCAATGCCTGGCATTATGGTGTTCCCTGGAGGCCATCTCTTGGACTTTAGCACCTGTTGTGTTTTCAAGGTTAGATTAATTGTATTCTGTTACTGAAGAGGACAAGAGTGGCTTATCTTCCATCTGTTTTCATTTAGTTTTGGAAATAGCCGTTAAGAGTTCTACAACCATTTAGGATGAGGTAGCTTTGCATTTTGCATCCACTTCCCTCCCCATCCTTGAACAAGGCTTATCTTCTCCCTTCCTCCTGAGAGAGGAAGAACATTGTACAATCCCTTATAAATTTGACTCCCTTAAAGACAAGGAATCATAAAAGCTACATATTTTTGTGAACATTAGCTCCTTTTCCCAGGTGTTTCATGCACAGCTACTACATATGGCTCCCAGCCATAATCCCATAAGGATTAAGCAAAATAAAGACAAACTATCCCGAGTTAGAAATAATCAATGGACTGGACTCAGCAAAGGGATATAAAATTCAAGTATCTTTTGACTAGGAGTTCCTATTTGAAAAACTAATACTGTGGGAATAGCAAGAGTTTAAAAGCAGCCCTCATTAGTAAGTGTTCAGTGGTACCATATGAGGCACAGGCTAAGGGACTCGCAGATTACCCCCAGAAACATGAGCATTCCATACTCTGGTGGTATCAACATTGTATTTTATTGTGTTTTTCCTTATTAGGGAGATTTGCTTTTCTATTAAAATTTCAAAGTGAGAAGCAAATGTGCTCATAAAATACTGCTTCTCCTTCACTGTAGTGTCTAGAAGCATTGAGTGTTCTAGAATAGAAGGAGTATGATAGAGTCTCACACCCCTTCCAGAGATTTGTTTTCAAAGTCAGCACTTAAAACAAAATGCATATAGTGAAAATTTCTGTAAAAATTCCCTTAAATTGTGGGTATATGTGCCCATGTTTGCTTTTTTTTTTTTCCTCCAGGATTAGAACACATAAGTAACTGTTTCCTTGGTTCAATATCAAATGAAGAAGTTAGATTGAGCTTAGAACTATGTCATATGAGAAGCAGATTTCTTTAAATAGTAGAATACATAGCAAAGTACTCCCTCTATGTAAATAATGAACTGAAGTAATAAGGTAGATTTGGGTTTCCTATCTTTAATGCAGTATGGAAAATTGACCAGCACATAGCGTGGGGGGTAGAGTTATCCACATTATTTATGTGGCTAGCTCTTCTGTCTCCCTTATGCTACTCCACTGTGAGCCATCTGACAAGCCATTTTAGCTCTCTAAGCCTCAGTTTTATTCCCTGTATAATGGGAGTAATATCAATATCAATGACTCTTTTAAGGATCCACCAAAACAAAGTATGTGAAAATACCTCATTCCAATTCTAAAACTAAGATATACATTGTTGGAAAAAGAAAATAGGAAAAGATCTAAAGCAGAAAAGTTAAAAAGTAAACATGAGGGATCTTGCACTCTAGTGGGGGAGATAGGCAAAAGGTATTAATAAATTTTTAATTCTAGGATACAGTGTGATAAGTGAAAAGACAGCAAATATGCACATTATGTTATGGAAGCATGAAGGAGAAACATGTAACATAGCCTGAAGTGCCCTGGAGGCTTCCCAAAGAGATGATGACTGAGCCTAGTCTCAACAGATAGTTGAAGAGGCCAGGAGAGTTGAAGCTCAACTTCAGGGATATTCAGGTCATGCACAAACACTCCATATTGCAAGGTTATCAAATATGAAGTGAGGAGTGAGAGGCCCTGGGGCCAGAGAGAAGTAAGGATCAGGTCAGGGAGGGCCAGCTTGACGTACTAATAAGCTTCATTTAGCCTTTTAGTGAGTGATGGTTTTGAACGGTTTTAAGCAGCAGAGTAATATAACCAAGTTTATATTTCAGAAACTGATTACTATGGCTTCATTTTGGAGATAGTTAAGGGACTGGAATGCCAGAGCTGAGGAACATACTAAGGTGACTTTTTATTTTTAATATTCCAGGCAGAAAATGGTAAGAGTCTATATCCTAAGAAAAGTGCAATAGAATTAGAGAAGGCATATTTAGAAAATATTTATAAGGTAAAATCATCAGGGTTTGGTGGATGGTATGGTTGAGGTTGGGAGAGGAGTGAAGAATATAGAATGAATCTCAAATTTCAGTCTTACATGGTGAGTTACCATTGAGTAAGCTTGGAAGCAGGTTAGGGTTGGGGACCAGTGTGTGGAGAATTTAAGATATACCAGGTTTTATGATTTATCATGCAAAGTTGGATACTTATGACTGTAAAAAAGGCCATTATAAATAATTTTGCCAGGACAATAAATGTAAACCACAACAATCTCAGGAAAACTAGGATTCAAGTATATATGTCTTTGCTAATCAGACTGCTGAACATATGAGGATAATGTATCTGCAGGATTGAAGATTTGCAATAAGTAGACACAAGCACGAAGGTTAGAATTAAAATCATGAAGAGTAGCAGATTACGCATGAGAGTCTATCAAACAGAGAAAAGAGCAACAGGCCAAGGCTACCATGGAGAGCACTAGTGTTTAAAGGGTAGGCAAAAGTTGAGAGAGCTCACAAAGCAGACTAGAGGGTAGACACAGAAGAGGCAGGAATTATAGGAGGGCAAAGAGCTAACATTTTCAGAGAGTGATTGAAAATGTGCAGTGCAGCAAAGGAATGAGAAATCAGATAAAAGAATTGAAAAATGCCTGCTGGATCTGGCAATACAGAGTTGATTTGCCAGAGTCATTTCAGGTAGAACTGAGGACAGTATCCAGATGAAGGTGAAGTATGCGTGGACTGAAGAGTAGACGGGAAGTGAGGAAGTCGAGAAGGCAAGGGCACACCAAAAGAAGAAAAAAGGGGCGTAACTAAAAGGAGTATAGAGTCAAAGGAAGTTTTGCTTTATTTTTTTTCAAGTTGACAGAAATTTGCATATTTTAATAGACTGAAACCGCAAGTTGAAAGATACAATTTTCATTCATTAGTAGTGCTGACTTAAGTTTTGTTCAAGTTTAAAGATGGTACTGTCTTTATTTTATGATGGTATTAACTCATTTGAGTTCTGTTTTATATATTGCTCTTATAAGTAGATAGGGAAGTGACTTGACCGTTCTTATTGGGTATTTTCCATGACACAGTGCTGCACAATTATTTAAGAACACCTGGAAAGTGGAGGAAGACCTCAGAAAGGTGATGCATGTGTGACTCTGCATAAAGATGACACCGAACAACCTGCATGCATTGAGAGCTTAGGTGGTTACTGAAATTCTGGTGGTGGGTAATAATGAAGTTTTCATCTCAACTCAGCTTTCAAGTGAGACAAGTGCTAATCCAGAAAAGGAATATATCAGTGCTGCTCCTCTGTCTGCATTTTATATGTCAAGCTTGTTGCCTTCTGATCAGCCTACCATTTCTACAGCAATTCCTCCTTCTCTCTTTCCCATCACTCTGATGTTGCATCTCCCATCTGTTCTCTACCTTCAAAGTAACTAGTCACTCATTTTCTGCTGGCACACACCAAAGTGAAGGAAGGACTCCGTTCCTCTACAAACTGACTGACAAATAATGGTTACCCTTCACTCTGGTAGCTCTTGTCAAATCTAGACACCAACTGGTATTTTATATATTTTGAGTTTTAGAAAGCCTTCAGAAATCACCAAACTTTGTCCTGTGAGCCAACATAAAAGGGGAGGGAATAAGGCAGCAAAATAGCACATATGATCCTTTTTCATACTAGCAAGTTTTTCTCTTTGCTTTCAGTTGGAAAGATTAGAGAAAGGATGAGTGTTAGAGGAGTTTGGAAACCAATGTGTGACCATAGAGTATGAGGCAACATCACTTGGTTTAAGTGTTTATTTAATACTATTTTCTTATTTTCATTAACCAGCTAGAACATGAAACCAATGTTTTTTGGATTTACAAAGATTTGCAAAGCAGCCAGTTGTTCTTGCACGGTTCCCAGGATTCTTAAGTCAATCCTCCTTCAACCATTCAGCTCTCTTTGGAAGTAAAGATGACTGTTTCAGCTTTGCAGGAGACTGGTTGTGCTTGTAAAGTTCACCCAGCCACCTGCTGGTGCTCTTTATTCATCATATGCTCTGTGGGACAGTAATGACTTTCCAGCAGGCATAAGTGATGATTTGCTTTTGCATCTTAAAAGCATTAATCTTGTATGATACGATCCATATGCTCTGTACAGTGACTGTAACAATTAAATGTTCACATGGATTCCTTTAGAGCACCGCTTGGCTCGTTTCACAATTCAAATACTGCTTAGTGTTTTTATTTCCAGCCAGTTCTTTCTCGCAGATCTGTTTCAAGCCATATTCCTTCTGCTCCTCTTTCGTTCCCACTCTTGCCCTCTTCCCCCCCTTCTGTATGTAGGGTACCTGTGGCAGCACAATATTTCTGGTGACACTCTAAAAAGCCATGTCCCAGGGCACCTGGGTGGCTCAGTGGGTTAAAGCCTCTGCCTTTGGCCCCGGTCGTGATCTTGGGGTCCTGGGATTGAGCCCCGCATGAGGCTCTCTGCTTGGTGGGAGCCTGCTTCCCCCTCTCTCTCTGCCTGCCTCTCTGCCTGCTTGTGATCTCTCTCTCTCTCTCTCTGTCAAATAAATAACAAAATCTTTTTAAAAAATAAATAAGAAAAATAAAAAGCCATGTCCCACCATTTCATCTCTATAACTTTAAAAAATTTTTCCAACTGCGCAATAATAATCATACTCTCTGATCATTTCATTTTGTTTTTACTTACTAAGTTATTGTATGTCTCCTTCACTATAATATAAGCTCCGTGAGGGTAAGAACCTTTTATATTCACTGCTTCAGTGATAGTAATGCCTAGCGTTGGACCATACAGGCACTTAGCAGATATTTGTTGATTGAGATAGTGTTCTTTGGATAGAGCTAACCACTTCGTACCTTACATTTTGTACATACTTGTATCATAGCATCTTTACTGTGCAAATTTGCCCTATGCCCTCAATAGACTCAGAGTGAATTCTTTGAGGGAAGGGGATTGTGTCTTCCTCATCTTTGATTTCCTAGTACCCAGGCTTTGTACTAGACAGCCAGTGCTCAGTAAATATTTGATGATAATGTAGGCATACACTGCATTAAATTTCATTCAGTGATTTTTGCTGAGTCCAGTAGGTGCAAAGACCTAGGTTATCCCTGTCTGCTAACTGGAAATAGACTTAGCCTCATCATTTGATCTTTTAGGCAAATGATGTAGCAACCAAAAAATATGTGATATATTGGGAATCCTTAATTTTTATTCTAAGAGAGACATGATAAATCTGCGTTTAAGGATCCTTTATGTTTTCAAGAAAATAAAAAATTTTATATGATATTTAAATAGAAATTATTTCAATCATACTTATTTCTAAGGGAGAAAAATAAGACTACTCAGCACCCTATTTTTTCCCTAAATTTAGTGAAGAGGGATTAAAGATAGTAAGAGTCACGGTTACTGCTAGAAACATCTTCAACTAATATTTCCAATACTGTGTTTGGAGCCTCTACCAGGATGTGTAGCTGTTCATCGGTCTTCGGCTGAAAAAAGGTTTGCTTTAGTTAATGTGCCTGGCATCGATTACCCGTCTGAGGCCAGGCCAGGTGTACCTGACCCTTTCTGGCAACATCAAAGGGTGGGAAGACCAATTGATGCCTCAGTTCAGGTTACTCAGATTACTCTCAGCTTCCTCGGTTACTATAAACTGAATCTCCTCAAGAGTAAGCAGCCCAGTGGGCTCTGATGATCTGCAGTGCAGGATTTCTAATACCCAGTATATCACAAGGGCTAGCCCAAGACATCTTCGAGCAGTCAGTTCTAATGTATGTTCTCTTACTCAATACAAATTCTTTCCAAAATGACCAACATGTTTCCAAATGTTCCTGAGTACATAAATGTTCCTAAAATTGTTGTTTCTCAGTCAGTGACTTAACCTATTACTTTGTATTTTAATGTAATATTTTTTCTTCAGAGTACCTGTCTTCTAGTTTTAAGAAAAATCTATTACAGAAATTCTTCGTATCAGTGTGTGTGAAGAAAAAACGATGATACAATTATTTTCAAGATTTTAAATTTGATTAATTGAATAGTATTCCTCTAGGTTAGACAACTTCTGTTCCCAAAACATGAGCCACCAATATTATCTTTCAAAAACAAATTTGTGCCTGAAAATCTTGTAAGCTGTCAGACCCAAGACCACTCAAGGTTCACTACTGTTTTTCCCCATTTATAGCAGATAGAACCCTTTACAATCTCTCTTGCTCTCCCTCATATCCATTATAAAATTTTTAATTTACTCCAACCCTGACTACATTTAATAAGTGCTATTTCAGACAGGAAATGGAACTATTACAGTGATGAACTCTTTTCCCCCAGTTATTAAACGAATCTGTTTTTATCATGCTGATTCTTTTCAATGTATTATAACACACGGAATAAACCAATACAATTGGGCTCACTATAACGTGGGAGAGAGGAGAAGAAAACAACACACACAATAATAGCAGACTTTTAATGAGAATTCTTTAGAGCTTTGACCAAGCAGATCCAAAATAATTTATCTATGATAGTAGCAAAAGCAAATTACTCACAACATTATACTGTTAAGGACTGTCGCAATATTCCCAAGGCTGTAATGCTCCCTTTTATAGATGTAGTAGAATCAACTTTATAACTTTCACTATTAGTTGCTAAGAAACAAATTATAATTGCCGCTCAGATTCTTTGCTGTGTTAGCCTCTTAATGCCCCATAGTGCATTTCTTTACTTCAGATGATTAAATTATCAACAAAGTTACTGTTTTAAATATAATTGGCAATGAAGGGTTTGTCAGAAAGCAGGCCGTGTTTGTGTGATTTTTATTTGGGGGCAGGGAGTTAGAGTAATAGTTTCTTTGACATCAACATGTTGAAATGATTGAAACTTTGCAAAAATTCAGTGACTTTCTTTTCTGGCAGTTGGTTATTAATTAGAAATCAGTTTTACTTTTTTTGAATAATTATATCAGAGGAAAAGGGACATTAGGAGGAGAAACTTTGGAGTGAGGCCTATCAGAATTCATATGGTAGCTCTTTCACTCAGTAGATATGGCTAATTTTGGGTAAGTCATTTAATTTTCTCAAAACCTCGATGTTCCCTTCACATGAATGGGCATAATAATACATACACTGCAAAGAGAAATAAACAAGATTGTATTTTATGTTTTTTAGTTTTTTTAAGAAATAACTGACATACATCACTATATAAGTTTAAGGTGTACAGCATGATAATTTGATTTACGTATACTATGAAACGATTACCATAGTAGCTTTAGTTAACACCCATCATTTCATGTAAATACAATGAAAATGAAAGAAAAATTTCTCCTTGTGACAAGAGTTCTCAGGATCTACTCTCTTTTTTCTTTTGTAATTGACATAAAACATTATATTAGTTTTAGGGGGAGAACATAATGTTTTGACTTTTGTATACATTGCAAAATGATCAACACGGTAAATCTTGTTGCCATCTGTCACCATGTAAAGTTACATATTTTTTTTCTTGTGATGGGAACTTTTAAGATTTACTTTCTTAGCATCCTTTAAGTTTGCAATACAATATTATTGACCATAGTCAACATGTTATACGTTACGTCTCCATGGCTTATTTCATAATAGTAAGTTTGTACCCCTTGATCACTTCACCCATTTCACCCACCCTCTTCCTCCCTATCCCCTCTAGCCATCACTGATCTGTTCCCACAACTGAGTTCTCCCTTGTTTTGTATTGTTTGTTTGTTAATTTTAGATTCCACAGAAAGGTGAAATCATATGGTATTTGTCTTTTTCTGTCTGACTTCTTTTACTTAGCATGATAGCTTCAAGTTCCATCCATGTTGTTGCAAAGGCAAAATTTCATTCTTTTTTATGGCTGAGTAGTATTTCCACTGTGTGTGTGTGTGTGTGTGCGTGTGTGTGTGTGTGTGTGTGGTGTATCCTACATTTTCTTTATCCATTCATCATCATTTAGGTTGTTTCCATGTCTTGGCTATTATAAATAGTGCTTCAGTGAACATAAAGATGCATATATATTTTTGAATTAGTGTTTTGGTTTGCTTTGTATAAATACTCAGAAATGGAATTGCTGGATCTTATGGTAGTTGTATTTAAAATTTTTTTAAAGTAAGCTCTATGCCCAATGTGGGGCTTGAATTCACAACCCTGAGATCAAGAGTCCCATGCTCTACCAACTGAGCCATCCAGGTACCCCTTGTATTTTTAATTTTTTGAGGAACCTCCATACTGTTCTCCAAAGTGTCTGTACAAATTTACATTCCCACTAGCAGTGTGGGAGGGTTCCCTTTTCTCCACATCCTCGCCAACATGATATCTATTGTCCTTCAGTAGGAGCCATTTTGAAAGGTGTGAGGTGGTATCTCACTGTGGTTTTGATTGGCATTTCTGCAGGGGTAGTACACACCCACCACCACAGCAGGTTAGAGGGAGAGTACCAAAATGGGACCTACCAATGGCAGCACTAGCAAGGCAGAGGGAGAACATAAACTGTCACCAACCTACAGCTCTGTCCCCAAAGAGAGTCCTAACAGACTCCTGCCTTTCTGACAAATGCTTTAGGGACAGCAGATGAGTTTCCTGTATGATCCAGGGACTTTTCCAACTGCTACTTTTGTGCTGGATTCTAGGGGGAATGTGTATGCTCCTAAGCTTTTTAAGAGGATATTCTGTTCCCTGGAACCCTGCGTTTCTCCTGGACATAAGCCTGTTTGGTTTTCAAAGCCAGATGTTTTGGAAACTGATCTCTCTGTTGTATGTTCCAATTGGTGAAATCCCTGATTTGGGCATAAACCCATCTGTTCTTCAGGGGAGAAACTCCATATTTGTTAGATTCCCTGCCTACAGTGCATCACTGAACCAGGGTTTGCAGGACCCCATTTCTGCCTTTCTTATGGTCTAGATCTGGCCATTTTATACTGTACTGTGGAGGACTGTTCAGGTAGTTTTCAGTGAATTATATATGTAGCCATGGATTTATTGCGTCGATGGGAGGAGGTGAATTCAGGATCTTCTTACCCTGTCATTTTGAGCTGTTTCCAGGAATTACTCTCTTGACAACTTTCTTAAATATCCTGTAGCACCGTTAACTACAATCATCATGCTTTACATTACATCCTGGTACTTATTCATCTTAAAACTGCAGGTTCATACCTATTTACCACCTTCCTACAATTTCTCCCTCCTGTCTTTGGTAACCATAAACCTGACTTTTTCCTATGATTTTAGTGAGGTTTTACATATTCTGCATGTAAGTTAGATTTTATAGTATTTGTCTTTCTCTGTCTGACTAATTTCACTTAACATAATACCTCAAGGTCCACCAATGCTGTTCCAAATGGTAGAATTTCCTTGTTTTTACAGCTGGATATCATCTGTGTATGTGTGTGTATCACAATTTCTTTATCCATTCATCTGTCATTGGACACTTAGGTTGTTTCCATGTCTTGGCTATTATAAATAATGCTGGTATGAACGTGAGCGTGCAGAGATATCTTTTTGAGTTAGTGTATTTTTTCTTTTGGATATATTCCCAGAAGTGGAATTGCTGGATCATATAGTAGTTCTATTTTTAATTTTCTGAGGAACCTTCATACTGTTTTCCATAGTGGCTGCATCAATTTATATTCCCACCAACAGTGTATAAGAGTTCACTTTTCTTATATCCATGCCAGCATTTGTTATCTCTTTGTCTTTTTTATAATGGCCATTCTAACAGACATGAGATGATATCTCAATGTGGATTTGATTTGCATTTCTCTTATGGCTAGTGATGTTGACCATCTTTTCATGTGCCTGTTGGCCATTCATTTATCTTCTTTGGAGAAATAGCTATCCAAGTCTTTTGCCCATTTTTTAATTGGATTATTTGTTTTTTGGCTATTAAGTTATACAATTTTTTAATATACATATATATATGTATTTGGATGTTAACTCCTTATCAGATAAATGATTTGCAAATATTTTTTTCCCATTCCATCAGTTGTCTTTTCACATGTTGATAATTTCTTTTGCTTTGTGGAAGCTTTTTAGTTTGATTTAACATCACTGGGTTTTATTGTTTGGTTTTGGTTTGCGTTTTTTGTTCTTTTTTGTTTGTTTGTTTGTTTTGTTTTGTTTTTTGTTTTTGTTTTTTTTTGTTTTGTTGTTGCTGTTGCTTAGGCTTTAGGTCTGTTTCCAAAAAATCATTACAAGACTCATGTCAAGGAGCTTTTTTACTGTGTTTTTTTCCTAAGAGTATCATGATTTCAGATCTTACATTTAAGTCTTTAACTTATTTTGAGTTAATTTTTCTGATGGATATAAGATAGGGGTCAAATTTTATTCTTTTATGTGAGTGTCCGGTTTGATCCATAGATGACTTTTAGTAGTATTTGAAATTTTTTAACAATGTTAATCAATTAATATTAATTCTCTCAATCCATGAACGTGGGATACTTTCCCACTTATTTGTATCTTTTTTGATCCTTTTCATCAATGTCTTACAGTTTTCAGAGTAGAGATCTTTCATCTTCTTGGTTAAATTTCTTCCTAAGTATTTTACTATTTTTAATGCTGTTACAAATTGAATCAATTTCATTATCCCTTTTTTCAGTTGTTGTATAGAAGCACTACAGATTTTTGTATGTTATTTTTGTATCTTACAACTTTACTAAATTTGTTGCTTAGTTCTAACAGGTTTTTTGGCTGAGTCTTTAGGACTTTCTGTATATAAAGTCATGTCATCTGCAAATAGAAATAGTTTCACTTTTTCCTTTCTAATTCTTATGCCTTTATTTTTGTTCTTACCTTATTTATCTAACTAGGATTTCTAGTACTATAGTACATAGGAGTGGTGAGCATGGGAATCCTTGTGTTACTCCTGATCTTAGAGGAGAAGCTTACAGTCTTTCATCATTGATTATGATGCTAGTTGTGATGTGTATTTCTGACTTATATTCTGAGTATTATATATGAAAGTATTGTATATGAGAATTAGATAAAACTAATTGCCCTATAAATATACATTGTCAGGGCTAAGTTGAAACAGAATGATTCTAAATATTTTCAGCTTAAGCTATAGTAAGTACTATTAATGTCTTTTCTTGTATTACACATTCAGTGCCTGAATACATGTAGCTTTTCAGTGTAAGAGATCATTTATGGCTGTTAGACTCTGTGAAACTAATTCCTCACCCCCACTTTGTTCCCCAAAAAAACACCTTTATGAATTCCAAAGGGTTCTCATTGATTTCAGTATTAACTAGTTCTTTTTTTATGTTTTATATTTGGGGTTCTGCCTAAGAATAAATGATTTTTAAAAGTAGTTTCTTCAGAAGATAATCTGGATTTCAAGCTTCTCTTAAAGACATAGAATTTCTGGCAACCGTGTCTGCCATTGAGCTCCTCTACATGGGGCGCATTCTTCTAACCATTTTAGTCTTTTATGTGTTATGCAATTAAATCTAACCTACTTTATTCATTTAATGTTTGTTTTTTACTCCCATAGGCAAGTATGTTTCTAGTCTTACTATAGCCCTATATATACTCATGCTCTTAAAATTCCATCTTTACATTGGTGGAAAATGTACCACTTTCATATCTGTGATAATTTCATTTTCTGAGAGGGAAAATTGTGATGATGTTTATCATACAGAATTAAATAATCTTCTTTAGAGTTCCTGCATTATAAACTTGAGTCATTGTGAATTCTTTGCCGATTTTAATTATCTCTCACAATTACAAGCCCAGGTTAAGTAGGATATTTTGATCTACATTTAAATACCAACTGAACACATGATACTGTACTAGGAACTCTGAAAAGCAAGAGAAAAATTAGATATGATCCTGCCAAAATCTCAAATGAGTAGAGAGAAGAGAAATAAAAAGAAATATACGTTTTGTGCTTAGCTTTGAATAAGGTAGAAAGAAACCAATATGCCATAAGATCAATCGAAACAGAGTATCTGCCAGAAACCTAAACAAGGAATAAAGGTGCTTTTAATCTTAATTTGCTGAATTCAGTAAATACCATTTATATTCTTTATTCTTCTATAACCTTCATTTGAAATCTCTTTTTAAAACTACGGGGAAAATACTCTGCCATCTTTTAAGTTTATCACCATTAACAAAATGAGTATAAAATGTATAAAAATGTAAAAAAGGCCAAGCAATAATACTGTACTGTGAATCAGGTCTAAGCTATACCCTAGATGTATGCATGAAGTGAGCAAGATAGCTGGGAACAATGTATTAACCCTCTTAGTCTTCCTTCCATGGAGGGCCTTTGCATTAAAGGGTTTCCTAGTAACAATAAAGAGTTCAAAATACATATCCATAACTGATTCCTACTTTCTGATTGTATGGGTTTTTAAATTTTATTTATGGGGAGGAATATATATTGTTCAAAGCAGGTCCTGCCTCCCCTACTAACAAATAATTAGCCTAAGTTCCAGAAAATTCTGCCTGTTACTCTAAGAAGTTATGATACACTACTGGGTAGACAGGAAACCAAGTGTCATGATTCAGTTCAGGGACCAAAAGTCAGTACCACTTTACTTTGAAAACCATTTCAGTTCTCATTCCCCATGGTTTCCAGGATAAGCTACTACTTTTCTTTATCGCTCTGCTCTTTAATGCATAATAAAGAAAAGAAAAAGAAGACATGTATCTTAGACCCCTGCGGTGAAGAAAAGCAACTTGATGTTTATGAAGTGATTTCAAGGGAGATCATAATCTTAGGGTAAAAGAGTGACCTGGAATCAGTTTTGTGTTTCTATTAAATGTCCTGGCTTTATCCATGAATTTAGTTGGCTATGTAAGAGATTCCTTAGAACACTGATCCAGTTTCCTAATTATAAAGGCAAAGGCAATTGAGGCTCTAGAGGCAATACATCTTGAAGGTCACAGTTGTTAGCTGAAGTTCCAGTGACATTATTGGGTTTCCTGTTCTCCCTTTCCCCCATTATGCCTATGTTGTTCACACTATCCCCTTTCCTCTACTTTATCCAGAGGTATGTCATTGAGATTTTCATGGAGATCTAAGGATTAGAAGGTATGAGAGGAGGAACTAGGAGCCAGAGAAAATAGATAGAAAGGAATTGTGATTTTTCTGTTTAGGATTCAGTCTTTTAAACTTTTTTTTAAAGATTTTATTTATTTGAGAGAGAAAGAGAGGTAGCGAGAGAGAGCACAGTGGGAGGAGAGGGAAAAGCAGGCTACCCTGGGAGCCTGATGTGGAGCTCGATCCCAGAACCCCAGGATCATGACCTGAGCCAAAGGCAGTCGCCTAACTGACTGAGCCACCCAGGTGCCCCAGGCTTTTAAACTTTTTAAAACTTTTCTCTAGGGATTACTTGAAAATACCAATATTTTAGTGCTGAAAGTTTTCTAATGCTTAGAAAATTCAAACCAATCTCATATGTCCAATGTTATAAGACAGCATTTGGGGGTGCCTGGGTGGCTTAGTTGGTTAAGCATCTGCCTTTGTCTCAGGTCATGAACCCAGGGTCCTGGGACCAAGTCTCTACTGGGCTCCCTCCTCAGTGGGGAGCCTGCTTCTCCCTCTACCCCTTCTCCTGTTCATGCTCTCTGTTTCTTGTATCAAATCAATAAATAAAAATCTTAAAAAAAAAAAAACAGCACTTGAACTCAAGACTATAAAAGAATTGTTACTTAAAAAAATCCATTTGTGGCATTTTGAAATATCATTCGATCACTGCAGGATGATTACTGCTGTTCCTAACCCACCAGGTTGACATTTAATGAATGTTCACGATGAATCCATTCTCTAGTTGGTTGAACCCTATAATTTTCTTGCTTCTTTTTCATCTTACAATATTTATAATAAAGGTGCCATGCATAATTCCTCTGGAAAGGTCAGTATAGTCTTTGATTAACCATAACCCTTTCTGATTTTCTGGGTATATATTTGTCAGAGAAGAGACTGTGGTACCATGATTTTAAATTTTAGGTTATATAGATTGGTTATATTCATCTCATTGCCTGCTTAAGTATTTACTTGCAGACATTTAGAAAATAGGGATAATAACAAACAATACTATTTGTTGCTCTCTTAGAAGTTAGAAACCCAAACCCATGTACAGCCCAGACAGGTAGCATGAGTGGGTGGAGCATGGGGATGGATATAAGCCCAATAGAGAGGTGAAAACTGCTAGACCAGAGCAAGTGTGCTCTCTTTTGATAGCATTCAATGTTTTGAAAGCATTTTAATCATATTTTTGGCAAGCACAACACATCTTGGGCTGCTTTTCCCATCCTTTTTTTTTTTGGAAGTTCAACAAATATTTATTAGTTGATTTCTAATAAATGAATTATCAAATTCAAATCAGAAAAATAGAGGTAAAAGAAAATGTGGTCTGATGTCTTTGATTCTGATACCGTGATTGCCTGAGGAACCTCCCTTGCTTCCTGCCATCAGGTTGAAGACTGGAATTAGTAATGTTTGGATTAATCCTACTCTCTACTTTAGACATATATGTTCACATCCTTTTGGTATACAAAATTAAACATATCAGTTGCTGAGAGACATGATAACCAAGAAGAAAAAAAAAAGTTGATTCTGTCTGTACTTCCACATATATTTTTTTCTCTTTATGCAGTAAGAATTTCCTGAACCTGTCACGTAGATCTTCACTCTGTATGATGTTGTATTCTTTTAGTCTTAATGATATTGATTCAGGATCCCTAGGAATTTGCCTGATCATTTGAAAGAAGTCTCTAGAACCAGATGGTATGGGATCAAATTTTGGTTCCCCTTTCAGCTGTATGCCTCTGGACAGATCCTTAACTCTGAACTGTTTCCTCACCTATGAAATAATAACAACAGTAATGGTAACAACGGTCCCTAATCCATGAGGCAGTTGCAAGGATTAAAGATCTGACATGTGTAGAGCATGGAATATTATGTAGTTATTATTGTTGTACCATCCTCATTAATTAAGTTGTCATGCCTGAGAGGTCTTTGCCCTGACACGGTTGCCCAAGTGGATGCAACTCACAAGTTTCCTTCTGATAGAAAACAGAGGGAATCCAAAAAAAATGTAGAGAGGCAAAGGGAAAAAGAAACTAAACTAGAGAAGAATTGGGAAGGTACATGTCTGGTTGCCAAAGAGTGGATTTTTCATTTTGAACCCAACCGATGATTCCAGCTACATCAGACAAGGGAAGCATTTATGATTTCCAGCCATTTGGTAGGGTTTATTAAGTGGGGTAGCTTTTTCTTTGAGAAGGTGGAATTAAAAAAAAATAATTAAAAAAATAAAAAAAAGAAGGTAGAATTAATAATGATGATGATTATGATAATAGGAGCAGTTGCCATCTAGTACTTAGCATTTACCAAATGCCAGGTTACACAATTTACAAGCATAATCTCGATTCATTTTTAGAGAAGACAAATCTATCTCTCTTTAAAAATGAGAAAGCCTGTGGTAAGCCAAATGAAGTCATTTACCTGGAGTCACATAGTATGTGGTGAAATTAGAATCTGAACCTCAGTTTATCGGATTCTTATGTTCTAGGTCTCTCTGGGGCCAGGTTCCCCTTCATTATTTATAGCCATCTGAAAGGACTCAACTGTGGCTAAGTGAACTAAAAATGAGAGAGACATCGAGCCATCATAGATCTCGGGAGATCAGCTAGGCCAGCTTGCTTCTTTCCATTAAGTAAATGACTCAGCCATCTACAACAGATGCTTGCTATTTTTTTTTTTAAAAGCCTTCAAGGATAGTCACTTCACAACCTCCTTAGAAGGCAGAGAAGCAGAACTGGCCAAGCTTGCAAAGTGAGGGCCTAAGTGGGCAGATGTGCTCTATGTGACTCAGGCCCCCAACTGACAGACATACCGTGAGATGTTCTGCTTGAGAACTCTCTGTTTAACATACTAGGCAAACCTGTCTCTAGGTTGTAAGTCTAGGAAAATCGCTTTGCTTTCTGTGATTATTGTCTGGATTTATCCAAGGACTTTTTGTTGTACCGGAGTGAATTTGATATTTATTATAAAACAGTTTACCTCCAACAAAAGCACTTCAAACAATGACCAGTGAGTTCTCTCTTCATGCCATCTAGAACTCGTACATTTTCTTGACTTTTTTCTGTTCCATGGAAAATCTTATCTTTCGTGCAAATTCTCTACATGAAAGAGATAAATACTTGATGATAATCAGCATCTGCCGCCACTAATTTGCACAAGTAACAGGTATTATTACTTTGGTTTATGTATAAAATTCAAATGAGATTGTATTTAGTTGCTTACTCAACATTTGTCCTCCCTGCTAGACTGTAAACTCCACGTCACCAGACCTGTCACAGTATCCTAAATGCCTTATCCATTCAATAACAAAAGAAGAGGGAAATCAAGGGTTGAGTCTCTACAAACTCCCTGTTTCAACAAGGATGAGCCATTCGACTTCTCTGAGATTATTACTTAATAAGAGTTTTATAACACCACTCACAGGATTATTATAAGGAGTTATGCAAATGATGGTGGTGGTATTAGTGTTATTTATTGTTTTTATTATTATTTTTGTTATGTCGTTCAGAAAGATACTTTTCACAAGATAAAGGAACTGAGGCTTACACAATTACTCTTCCCCCAAGTTCATATAGCAGGAGAATGAAAACCTGGTGCAGTAGCTTCTCAAAGTTGCCCTAACAAATTATCGCAAATCAGATGGCTTAAAGCAACAGAAAGGTGTTCTCTCACAGTTAAGGAGCTTAGAGTCCAAAACTTGGTAGGAATGCACTCCCTCTAGTAGGTATAAGGAGAATCTCTTCCTTGCTTCTTCCTGTCAGCTCCTGGTGGCAGCCTGCCATTCCTGCACATCATTCTCATCTCTGCCTCCGTCGTCACATGACCTTCTCCCCTATGGGAACGTCTCATTTCCTTCTGCCCCACTCTTATTAGAGACACTCAGGATTGGATTTAGGTCCTACCCAGATAATCCAAGATGATCCTCTAATCTGAAAATCCTTAATTATATCTGCAAAGACCTTTTTCTAGGTAGATTCACACTCATAGTTCTGGGGTTTAGGACACACACCTTTTTGGGAGCCACTATTGAGCCCACTATACCTGGTCTCCATATGTTTAGATGCTCCCTAAGCTGTCCCCATATGGATCTCAATTGCACATTTTTGCAGTGAGCCCTGCTGGACTACTTGAATCAAACAAAAGAGATTTCTAGTACATAATTTCATTGATAATGACTGTATATGATCCTTGTTTCAGGGATGGGTCATTTGAGGAATTGCAATCCTTCTAGCTTAAGAGAACTAATATTAATTTGCTTGAATATTAATACCGCTCTTAGTTTTGAATGATATATTTTTTAAAGATCTATTTATTTTGGAGAAAGACAGTGAGCATGGCAGGGGAGAGGTAGAAGGAGAGGGAGATGGAGAGGTGGTCTCAAGCAGACCCCACACTGAGAAGAGACCTGAGCAGAGGGCTCATTATAACCCTGCAATCAGCACCAGAGCTGAAGCCAAGAATCAGACACTTAACTGAGGGCACCACCCCAGCAGCCCTTTAAATGATGTTTTTAAAGCATCCAAAAACTAATTGATCTATGCATCTTTTAGTTTGCTGCTGAATATGTACTAATTGACTGTGAACTTCCCAAGCAAAAGTGAATTAATAAATGCACTTGAATTATTGTAGCATTGTTGTGCTAAACGTGGAAGTCCTTCACAAAGAATCGACTACAATCATCTTGCTAGGAGACACCTGTCACAACCAATTCCATTTACGTAGCAATCATTTCTAATATTAAAGGGTATTTTGCTTTAACTCTGGATCTCCCCTTCCTTGTTAGAGAAAGAGAGTGAGAGAGAGAGAGAAAGATTGTTAGTTTAATTTTTAGTTTTAAAACGAGTATCATAATAGGACCCAATTAGTTAATATAGGGGTATAAGTGTACTGCGTATTTTTAAAACACAGTTTCTGAAATACCAGTATTCATGGGAACATTTCCCAAGTGCATAAAGATTTGCAAAGCAGAGCTTAGCTTTCATAAAAGATAGGGACATCTCTGTCACACCACCAATGACCCGAAACATGTAACCTCCTTGGGGAAGTATTATTGTTTTCATTATGGTTGCTGGGGAGCAGTAAGTTCAGTTGCTGAATTATTTCCACATTACAGGCAATGAAATGAAGAAAGCTAACCTTGTATAAAACGCTGTAAACAGGATGCCGGAGTTCAAATGAAAAAAACTTCACAATTAGTTTCATCCTAAATAGAAACAGGTTTACTTGCTAGAAACAGAAATCACAGGTTTCACTCCCGATTCCTATCTCTTTTCTGGGTTGGTTTTTTTGGGGTTTTTTTGTTTTTGTTTTTGTTTTTTGTTTTTTTGCTTTTCCCCATAGCTATGAGAAGGCTAGTTAACCATCTTATCTATTCAGCAAGCCTACTAATCTCTGCTATTAAACAAGACCTTGGCAGATAAGATCCAAAAGCAAGTTTTAAGACCTCATTAGTACCATTAGTGATGTGATGGTGTTTTTCCAACTTTTGGTTTTACCTGTAAACAGTTGGCTTTATTTCCACACCACAAGTGTAGTGATCTGTCACCACACAACAGTGGTAACAGTACCATTGTCTATTTTTCCTATGCTGTACCTTTTATCCCCATGATTACTCTTTTCTTACCTAGAAACCTATATCACCCTCCTCTTCCCCCCCCCTTGTCCCCTCCCCTAACCCCTCTGCTGCTTTGGCAAACACCAATTTGTGCTCTATATTTATGGTCCTGTTTCTGCTTTTGTTTGTTTTGTTTTTACAATCCATATATTAGTGAAATCATGTGGGATTTATCCTTCTCCATCTGATTTATGTCACTTAGCATAGAACTAAGTCTACCCATATTGTCGTCAATGGCAAGATCCCATTCTTTTCTGTAACTGAGTAATATTCCATTGTAATATATACCGCATATTTTTTATCCATTTATCTATTGGGGAACACTTAAGTTCCTTCCATATCTTGGCTATTATAAATAATACTGCAATTAACATGGGGTGCACATGTCTTTTTGGTTTAGTATTTTCATTTTCTTTGTGTAAATGTCCAGCTATGGAATTACTGGATCATATGATATTTCTATTTTGAGGAACCTCCATCCTGTTTTCCATTCTGGCTGCCACAGTTTACATTGCCACCAACAGTGTATAAGGGTACCTTTTTCTCCACATGCTTGCCAACACTTGTTTCATGTCTTTCTTATAGTAGTCATTCTAGCAGATATAAGATTTTTGATTTGCTTTTCTCTGATGATGAGTGATGTTGAGCATGTTTTCATGTGTCTGTTGGCCATCTGAATGTCTTCCTTGGAAAAATGTCTATTCACATTCTCTGTCCATCTTTTAATTGGATTATTTGGGGGTTTTTTGTATTGATTGCATAAGTTCTTTATATATTTTGGATATTAACTCCCTATCGGATATATCATTTGCAGATGTCTTCTCCCATTCAGTAGATTGCTTTTTCATTTTGTTGATGGTTTCTTTTGCTGTGCAAACCTTTTAAGTTTGATTGAGTCCCCAAAGTTTATTTTTGCTTTTGTTTCCCTTGCCTGAGGAGACACATTCAGAAAAATGTTGCTAAGGCCAATGTCAAAGAGATAGATTACTGCCTATGCTTTCTTCTAGAAGTTTTATGGTTTCACATCTTATATTTAAGTCTAATCCATTTTGAGTTTATTTTTGTGTACAGTGTAAGAAAGTGGTCCAGTTTCATTCTTTTGCTTGTAGCTGTCCAGTTTTCCAAACACTATTTGTTGAAGAGACTGTCTTTTCTTCATCGTATATTCTTATCTCCTTTGCTGTAGATTAGTTGATTATGTAAGTGTGGATTTAGTTCTGTGCTCTCTCTTCTGTTTCATTGATCTCTCTATTTTTGTGCCAGTACCATACTGTTTTGATTATTATAACTTTGTGATATAATTTAAAACCTGGCATTGTGATACCTCCAGCATTGTTTTTCTTTCTCAAGATTGCTTTGGCTATTCAGAGCCTTTTGTGGTTCCATACAAGTTTTAGTATTATTTGTTCTACTTCTGTGAAAATGTTCTTTGTATCTTGATAGAGATTGCATTGAATCTGCACATTACTTGATGTAGTATTGACATTTTAGTACTAACTCTTCTAATCCATGAATACAGAATATCTTTCCATTTGGGTTGTCTTCAATTTCTTTAACCATTATCTTATACTTTTCAGAATATTGAAAGGTGAAAGACATACTTAATTAAGTTTATTCCTAGGTATTTTATTCCTTTTGGTGCAACTGTAAATGGAATTGTTTTCTTAATTTCTCTTTCTGCTACTTCATAATTAATGTATAGATGTAAAAGATAGCTGTATTTTAATTTTATATCTTGGAACTTTACTAAATTCATTTATTACTTCTAATAGTTTTTTGTTGGCATCCTTAGGATTTTCTTTGTATATTATCTCCAGGTGCTACATTTCTACTTCTTCTTTACCAATTTGAATGTCTCTTAGTTCTTTTTCTTGTCTGCTGTGGCTAACAACTGTGGTGAGAGTGGACATCTGTTTTTGTTCCTGATCATAGAGGAAAAGCTCAGTTTTTCACTACTGAGTATAATGTTAACAGTGGGTTTGCTCTATGTAGGTTGTATTATGTTGAGGTGTTCCCTCTAACCCCACTTTGAGAGTTGTTCTCATGAACAAACACTTAATTTTTTCAAATGCTTTTCTGCATCTTTAAGATTGTGGGCCCTTAATTATTGATGATATTGCCTTCATCAAATAGGATATTGTGCTGCTTTAATTAAAGGTAGTTGCAGCTATCAAGCTCCTAAATGATTTTTCTTTACAGTCCTTGATCACTACTATTTGGGGGACACTTTTTAGTATTATTTCTTATTTACGTTTCCCAAGAATGACTTAATTTATTTCAACTGCCAAATTTTCAGACTTCTGTGATCTCGTCATTTATGGCTACCAGTGTGGAATTATCTCATTAATGGTATGTAGTAAGAAATACTAGGAAAAAAGATAGCCATCTTTTGCCTTAATCACAGTTACTGAGTACCAAGCAAGGACAGAATGGCAAAGTCACATGGAGCTTTATGCTAAGTTGAAAGGACTCATGTAACATTCAGGTAGCCCTTTCCTATGAAAGAGTCTTAGAGACTGAATAACTCACATTCAAATTTGAGAAAAGCGACAACTGTTGCCTACCATTTTTCTGGTAGATTATGAATAGTTGGGAATACCAAATTAGAACTTGCACTGCCATACATGTTGTTGTTTAGGGCATAAAGTATGCAACGTAAGGAAATTTATCATGTTTCAAATCTTCCATATCTTTCAGGTATCTTTTCCTGTCCATTCACCAATTTTGACAGTTTGGAACAAATAATGAAAAACATAGGCTAATGTTTTAGGTTCTAGTCCTCAAAATGGATTAAATCATCAGAGAGTTATTTCACATTCTGTAAATAATATATGTTGCCTGATGCATCAGTAGAAAAATACTAACATGATGCTGCCCTATAGCAGTTCTCAGTGTAGGCTCAGGAGGACACTGATTCTAGGAGAGATTAGCAATGAACAGTTCACAGCCTTGTTTTCTGTAGGACTTTTGGGAATTTTTGATGCTGTAATGTGCATTGTATAACCCAAGAAGATACAGTAAATAGTAACTCCTCAACTTATTTCATGATACATCTCCTTTTTGTTCATAGAAACACAATGTTCTCGGAAAAAACTTTTCAATAGCTGTTAGCGTAGTACAATATATTGGAATGAGAGAGTAGTAAAAATGTCAGCTTGGGTTCTTATCCTGGCTCTGCCACAAACCAGGCCCTTCAAGCAAATCACTTGACAGCGCCAGGCTTCAGTTTCCTTTGGGAGTGCAAATAAATGATGACTTGAGTCCTTTGAAAACTTGCAATGCTGTAATTCTCTGCCTGTGAGTAACAAGGTTCTTGTATAATATTCACATTTCTATTCTACAAGTTTGATTAGGTCTGTTCTGCTGGTTTCAGTCAGAATCATTAGCACCTCCTGGAATATTTAAATGATTAAATAATCTGGAAAGGGTTAATATTTCAAAGGTATCATAGTCATGGACAAATAATCCAAATTAGATTAACTATCAGAATTGAAACAGGAAGGCTGGCACTTTGATCTCTACCTAAAGAAAGAGCTGGACAAAATTTTGGCATACACAATGTTTTCAGGAAAGTAAATAGTTGAGACAGTGAAGGGCCTTTTCTTATGGTGTTAGCTTTTCTTATGGTGTTAGCCCTCTCTCCAAGGTCTGGTGCCAAGTGGCCCCATATATTCCACACCCCACCCATTCTCATTTGTTATTCTCTTTCCTTCTCTCCAGAGAATATGGAGAGAAACGTGTGTAATTGGGATTTTGTGGAATCCCAGAGCCTTTTTTCTCCCCACAATTCAGATGACACTCCCAAAAGCAGAGAGAACTTTCTATAATATATTTTGTTAAATAGGTAAGAAACATCTCATTTTACTAATAGCAGTCTTATTTTAGAGTAACAGAAGGGTATCTTTTGGTTCATATTTGTTTTGTATCCAAAAAGATGTATGATCAATTAAAAAACTAATCAGATTTTTATAAAATATGAAATATGATTGTGGGTAAAGTAATCTTATTGCACCTAATTTTTATGTGTTCATTCCTGCAGAAAATCTAGACAATGCCTTCTCAGACTTCTGAAAATAATTTTTCTTATCCTTTCATTAATCATGGAAATAACTAAAGAAAAGAATAGGATGTTTGTTCTCACTATAGCATTGTTGGCTAGTGTTTTCTTAAACAGTGTTTTATTTATTTTTAAATATTTTATTTATTTATTTGACAGAGAGAGATCACAAGTAGCCAGAGAGAAAGAGGGAAGCAGGCTCCCTGCTGAGCAGAGAGCCCGATGCGGAGCTCCATCCCAGGACCCTGAGATCATGACCTGAGCCGAAGGCAAAGGCTTTAACCCACTAAGCCGGGGCACCTGGGTGGCTCAGTGGGTTAAAGCCTCTGCTTTCGGCTCAGGTCATGATCTCGGGGTCCTGGGTTCAAGCCCTGCATCGGGCTCTCTGCTCGGTGAGGAGCCTGCTTCCCCCTCTCTCTCTCTCTACCTGCCTCTCTGCCTACTTGTGATCTCTCTCTCTCTCTCTCTGCCAAATAAATAAATCTTTAAAAAAAAAAAAAAAAAAACCCACTGAGCCACCCAGGCCCCCTGGCTAGTGTTTTCTTAACAATTAAGATAAGAGAAATTAAGTTTGTGTTTGTTTTCTTCTTTTAAATTAAATCCAAACACATCTCAGTTAGGTTACATACTTGGTTTTTGACCCAGATAAAGGGACTGAAACTACGCTATAACTTGAACATCTGAATTTGGTAACTTTCATCCTCTTTCATCATTGCAGTTCTTAGTAAAATGGAATTATTGCAAGATGTCTTTTATAGGATTATTTTTGGAGATACTCTATAAACCACACGTGGAAGGTTGAGGAATTCATCAGTAAGGCTGACATGAATTGGAGGATTCTTAAAGCCAATCAAGTAGAATCTTTTGGCCTCCCCTAATCTTAAAATACCACTTGATTAAACTCATGTTTCAATACCCCTTTTAATTTCATAGTATGGTCTTTAATAAACCTTTATTTCTCTGAGAAAAAAAAATGGAAACGAAAAGCTGAAATCTAAAAATAAAATCCATACTTAATACACAAGCTAAATATACCCCCAAGTTTTCTCCTTGCTACGTTAATTCAATGAAATCTAATTTAGGCTAGTACCTCTGTTCTGAATAAAGATGAATTAAGTATTACCAGTTCACATTGTGTTTCAGCTTCTTTCTTTAAGACTTATCAGAAGAAATGTTAATTGCTTAAGTCTTTATATATGTCATGTGTTTTTTAAAGTTTTCTGGAAGAAAGATTAAATGAATGGTACAAATTACTTTGCATTTATTTTTAGCTTCCTCCTCTTCTGTTGCTATACCCCCAAAGTATTTGTCCTGACTTCACATTACTCTGTAAGAGTTAACATTCCCAAATCCAGATACTGTTATGTTGTTTAGCACATCATACCCTCTCCATACCTAAATTTGTACTATAGCCCTCTTTGCTTATATTATTGTTCCCCAAATTGGTGAACTCTGGTTCTACAGGATATTAATAAAGTCACCTCTGGAGTGTACAGAACTCACATAAGTTTAGGAAATGATAGGTTAAACAAAGTTAACAAGTTTCTTTACTGTTGGATTTTTTTTTTCTACAGTATGATCTGTGAATCTCTAAGATGTTCTTCTAACTTTGGCAACTAAATCACAAAATATTTTAAAAGCAATTCTATTTAGTAAGATTACTGTGTGGAAAACCAAATCCAGTTCTAGGCTGTTGGCAAGGTCTACTGGATGACCCTTATCCACCTTTCTAGTTTTATGTCTCTTATTTTTGTGTAGACACTTTTTGGCCATTTAGTGACCACACCACATATTTTTAATGCCTCTTGATCATGTGTGTGCTGTCCCTTGCAGTCTTAAAAATTAAGCAAGAGAGTTTTTCAAGCAGCAAATGAGTTTATTCAGGAATAGAAGAGGATTTCCCTGATGGCTAATGATGAACATTTTTTTCATGTGTCTATTAGCCATTTGTATGTCTTTTTTGGAGAAGTGTCTGTTCATGTCTCCTGCCCATTTTTTGATGTGATTACCTATTTTTTTGGGTGTTGAGTTTGAGGAGTTCTGTGGTTTATATTTAACCATAAAAAAAAAAGGTATAGAGGAGGAATCACAATCAGGATGCAATATGTGGTGAATCATAGACAAGTCCAGAGAACAAAGTGGGAGAGCATCCTTTTATAAAGGAAAGGAGGAAGTTGGGGGGTTGTTTTGAACAAAAGTTCACTGGAGAAGTAGGAGAGTTCAGAGTGTTGGCAGCTTGTCATTGGCTGCAGGCAATCAAAGTGGTCACTGTTTCTCATTGGCTGCAGGTGAGAGAGAGTATCTTGCTGTTGCCAGGCAGAAAGGAAATATTCCTGCTGAACTATGCAAGGTGCAACAGTTGTAGTGCTTGAGAGCTCCCTGTTCAGTGCTTCTTGACTCCATTTGGAATGAGATTTCCTTTATTCATTTTCACACTCTCATCTTGGCATTCGTTTCTCTTTTTCTCTCCTCTTTAGATCTTATTTTTTTGATACCAAGACCACATGTTATATACTATTATGTTTTTTTTCCTGCAAGAAGACTATTTTGCTTTATCCTTTGTATTCCCATAAGCACTTTGTTTATACATGTGCTAAAGCTCTTGCCATTGTCTGTTTTAAATCAGGTAATTGTCCACATCTCCCTACAAGATGGGGAACTCTTCAAAGCAGTGACTTATCTTAATTTATCTTTACATCTTTCATTTGTTAGCACTCCACTAGGCTTGTAATGGGCAATCATTCTGGTTGAACAGAACTGAGTTGAATAATCACAAAACCTTAAATCAAACTGTGTCACTCTTCCGCTCAAAAACCTGTAGTGTCTCCATTTACACTCAGAATAGTAGCCAAGGATTTTACAGGGCTCCCCAAATCCCTGAACAGTCACTCATTCTCCCAGCCTCAAGACTTCCTTGACTCCATCGCTTAACTGCTCTTTTCCTCATTTGTTCCACTCCAGTTAAAATGGGCTCCTGGCATTCCTCATAGGATGGTTTCCCCTAAGCACTCACCTGGTCAAATCTTTACCTCCTTCAAGTCTTTGCTCTAATGTTACTGAACTCCTGAGAACAGAATTGAGTCTCATCTAAAATTGAAGCTGTCCTTCCAGCTCTCCCAGTCTCTTCTACCATGCTCTATTTTTTACATCTCCCACAGCTTCATTACCTTCTAACATACTTTGTAATTACAGTTTTTCATGTTTTTTATTTTTCTACCTCACCTGGTCAGATGTAAATTCTGCAATGGCGGGGATATTTGTCTGATTTGTTTATTGTTGTGTCCCAGACTCCTAAACCAGGGTCTGACCAATATTAGGCATTTCATAAACATATATTAAAAGAATCAAATAAATGAGTATGATATTCATCCCATTTTCTACTACAATGAATTTGTGACATCTGCTTGTCACAATATATTCATACGTAACTTAGTAAGATCAGGGTAGTTTTTGTTAGCTTTTATTATTGAAAAATTGTTCTCTGCACTTCAGCTCCTTCAAGCTGTGAAGGCAGTAAAACATTGCATCGATTAAAATATTCCAATTATCACTAATCAGGAAGAGCAGTATTAATAACACAGCTGAACTGGGTTGTTGAATTTTTTAGCCTCACATATCACTCTAGGCACAGCATGTCAATTTCAAAAGATAATTTTTGTTCCCTTTCATGAATTTTGGTAAAATAATAAAGACCTTCAGAGGAGAAAGAGAAAGTATTAAAAAAAAAAAAGTGGTTCTCTCTTTTAAAATGCTGTGGTTCTGCTTTTCAATCCAAAGTAACATTGCTTTCATCATCACCATGGTTAAGAACAACATTTCTTGTCATGTCCACTCATCAGAACATTAAGATATGCTTGGGACCTAAGAAGTGTGAGGTGGCATTGCCCTCAAGGAGTTTGCAATCTCCACCAAAAATGTTTTAGATTCTAGTCTCAGATTATTTACCTATTATTTTCAGCATTATTGAGATATAATTGACATAACATTGTGTAAGATTAAGTTGTCAATGTGTTGATTTGATACCCTTATTTATAGCAAAATGATGACTACCATAGCTTTAGCTAACACCTCCATCCCATCACATGATTACCATTCCTTTTTTTACAATGAGAACATTTAATATCTACTCTCTTAGCAACTTCCAACAATCTTACATTATTGCTAACTATAATCACCATGCTGAATATTAGATCCCCAGAAGTTCCTTGTCTTACAACTGGAAGTTTATACCCTTTAACTAATATCTCCCTATTTCACCCACCTTCCAGCTCCTGGTAACCACGATTCTACTCTGTTTCTATGAGTTTGGCCCTTCTAGATTCCACATATGTGTGATATCAAATGGTATTTGTCTTTCTTTTATTTCATTTAGCATAATGCTCCAAGGTTCATCCATATTGTCATACATGGCAAGATTTCCTTCTTTCTCATGGCTGAAAAAATCCCATTGTGTATATATACACACACATACATATACGTATCACATCTTCTTTATTCATCCATCTGTTGACAGACACTTAGGAAGTGAAAATGGAATCTCCAATTGATATCTGCACTTCCAGATTTATTGGAGCATTGTTCACAATAGTCAAGATATGGAAACAGCCATATCATTTACTTATTAAATGTTTAACTTTGAACAAATCTCTTAACTTTTCTGAATTTCAAATGCTGCCTTCTATACACTGCAGTAAGTACTTAATGCCATCACTGTCTACTTTACAGAGATGTTTCAATAATCAGACACATTATTATGAGTAATTTCTCCTTTAATTTTTAAAAATAAGAACTATACAAATTCATAGAAACAAAAAGTAGAATGGTGGTTGCCAGAGGCTAGGGGCAGGAGGAGTGGGGAATCAGAGGTTATTGTTTAATAGGTACAGAATTTCAGTTTTACCAGATGAAAAGTGTTATGGAAATAGATGATGGTGTTATTACCACAACATTAATAATTTATTAAATACAACTGAACTATACACTTATAGTTACACTTATAATTATAACTGAACTATACACTTAAAAATATTTAAAATGGAAATTATATGTCATGGGTGTTTTACCATAATAAAAAAATGGGGAAAAATGCACAGCCCAAGGAGTCCATTTTGAAGAACTACATTCACTTGGGTATGTAGTTCAGGGCGTTTGATAATTAAGATGGTCCCAAAATTCATGAAAACTCAACAGATATAAAGCAGTTTTTTAAAGTACTATAAAAATATAAAGAAACATATCATTGGTCTAGTTGCTACCGTTATTACCACTGTGTCTAGTAATTTTGTTGTTGTTGTTATTGCTAAACTATTATTATTACTGTCGTCATCATCATCATCATCATCATCTTCTTCATAATCATATATTACCTGAAGCATGGTCTAGGGAATAAATTCTTTTACATCACCTATGTTTAAATTCTGGGTACAGTACCAAATATTTAACTTCAACATTTATTGAATGCCAGCAAAATGCCCAATCTGAAGCTAGATGCTGGGTGTAGACTGAGGGTCTCTGAAATGTATCAATAACCCCCAAATCAGTATTCTTAGCACCTTTATCATCCTCCATGAACACATGCAGAACAGCAAAATATTTCAGCCTTTCTATACACTTTCTCTGATGAAGTTGAACGAAGTGATGTTCTGCCTTCTTGTTTCAGCTCTCATGGTATAAACAGATGTCTTCTTGGCAATCTCTTTATTGCCATGTTTTTTGCATTTTTGTGTCCTTTCTTGGTAATTTCATTGTTTAAAATAGCCCAAAGTGTAATGCTGGAGTAGTCTAGTGTTCCTAAGTGCTAGAAGCCTATAATATGCCTTATGGAAAAAAAGTATATGTGTTAGATAAGCTTCATTCTGGTATGAGTTAGAATTGCTGTTGGGGATGAGTTAGTGTTAATGAATCGACATTATATAGTAAAGTGTATTTAAACAGAACTACACATAGAACAAGATTATGTATTGATAGATTGATGAAACTGTTGTAAGTAGAGGCTTGGAGAAACCTAAGCATCTATTTCCCCCTAGGAACAGTGGTTCAGTATTTCCTCCTAGGAACAATGGTTCAGTATTTGCTAATTCAGTATTTACAGCAACTTTATAGAACATAATTATAGCATATAACATAACCACTACCAATGATGAGAACTGATTATAGATACCCAGTGGTGCTGTGGTGGGGGCAAGACCTCGGCTTAAATGAGAATAAGAGAACTTAAATATTTTAGTAATTAAAAAATACTTTAATATTTTAAGAAAAAATATAGGAGAATATTTTTTTAAAGATTTTATTTATTTATTTATTTACTTATTTATTTATTAGGAAAGAGAGAGAGTGAGAAAGAGCATGAGAAGGAAGAAGGTCAGAGTGAGAAGCGGACTCCCCATGGAGCTGGGACCCCAATGCAGGACTCGATCCTGGGACTCCGGGATCATGACCTGAGCCGAAGGCAGTCGCTCAACCAACTGCGCCACCTAGGCGCCCTAGGAGAATATTTTTATGGCTTTGGAATAAGAAAGAGTTTTTTTTTAATTAGAAACTAAGAAGTTAGCCATAAAGAAAAAAATGGATATATACACAGGACTTCCATTCACCAAAAATATCAAGAAGAGAATGGGGGGGAAAGGCATATATGCACAGAAGATATTTGTAAAACTGTAACTGACCAAGAAAGGGTCCCAAAGAAATCCAGTGAGTCAGTAAAAAACACAAAAATCTAATAGATGACCAGGTAAATTACATGAACTAATATTTTAAGAATAAGGAAATACAAGTGACCTATAAACATATGAAAAAAACCCACTAACTTTATTAGTAACAAGGAAATGCAAGTTAGAAGTAATAAATTACCATTTTATGCACCATATTTACAAAAATTAAAATACTAAGTATTGGTGAGGAACAGCAGGAATTCTCATTTAAGCTGGCAGGATTAAAAATTGTCCCAACCACTTTGGAAAATAGATTGTGTAATTCTCTTCTGAACTAATAAATCTGAACTTTTTTTCTCTTAGTTGCCTATATTGTGGGCCAGAGAAACTTGAAAATGTGAATAGAAAACATGCTTTCACAGCAGGTTAGTTTATACTAACAAATACATAGAAAAAAGCAACTGTGTGTGGACAGTGGAAAGGATATGTAAACAGGTAAATTCCTACAAAGTATTAAACTACAATGAAAATCAATGAACCACAGCCAAACTCATCAAAGTTGACTTTGATCTATCATAACTCATCTATCAAAGAAATAATGTTAAGCAAAAATAGCAAGTCTCAGAGGAATACATGTTACGATTCCATTTTCATAAAGTACCCATTACTTTCAAGACTAAACACATTATTTAGGAATACATAGATATCTGATAATACTATAAAAAAAGACAGAGTGATAAGCAAAATAATTAGTGTGGAGAGCATAATCCTGGAGGAATGCACGCGGGCTTCAACGTTACTGGCGGTGCTCCATCTGTAAAACTGGCTGTTGAGCTCATAGGTGCACATCGTATTGTTCTGTTGACTCTACAAAATCATTATACATTTACCTTTATGTGCTTAATATGTCACATAATAACAGATATAAAATAAAGAAAAACATTAGGTTATCTGGAACTGGACAGCCTGGGTTAAAATTTTGGCGTTATTTACTACCAATGTGAAATTAAGCAAATTGTTTCACTTTTCTAGGTCTTGGTTTCCTCGTATATAAAAGACTATTTTGGACCCTCCTCGTGTTATTGTTAAGAGGATTAAATGACTTAATACCTGAGAAGCAGTTAGATGAGTGCCTGGCACATAGTAAGCACTGAGTAAATCTTAGCTCTAAGTGCTCTTATTACTACTGCAACCCAGAGCCACCTCTGAATCGGTACCAAAATTCCAACTTAGCAAGAAGGATGTGAACACTGCTTTCATCACTTGGGTTCCAGGATGCCTCTGCAAAGGTCCAAAACACTTCATTAACTTACCCAACTAGACACACACACCTTTCTATCCTTTTAAAGTGTCTATCCTTTAAAAATGTGTCTACTCTTTGCCCTGTTCTGTAGCATCCTGATAATGCTGGCTTCATCTATAGTGTTGAAAGAAGTCTGTAGAAATCTGAGTGCCGTAGTGAGGTTTGATGTGTAGAATTTCTTAGTTCAGAAGAGGAACAGGGGTCACGATGGTTTCTTCTGGAAACCCCACCAATAAGTTATGAGGCAAAGACATACCCAGACACATTGGAGTGGAACGTGACCTCAGGAGTTAACACTGCAAAGATGGAAAGATGACAGGCCAGTCCTGACGTGCAAGATGAGGCTGTAGCTGGAGATGAGTGTGTCTCATGTTTTTTGGAAATAAGAGTACCAGGAATTTCAGTGGTTGACACAGTCTGGGTTTGAGTAACTGAATGTGCTTGATGCTAATGCTCTCATAAGCTCTCAGTGTCACCTTGCAGTAGAATGAGGCAGTGCCTTGTACTGCCTGTGTGCACTGACCTGCGTTAAAGAAAGCGGGGATAATGAACAGGCTTGCAATGGGGAAGGAGAGGAACCAAGTCATGGGTGCTGACATAAATCAAAGCCAAATCCAAGCCTCTTAGTTCCCATACATTTTGATTCATATCTGTGCAAATGGGACGTTGAGTGGATGATTTACTCCCGCAAAAAGTACTTCCTTTCATCTCCCATAGTACTTTCTCCCTACCTCTCCACAGCATTGATTACCACCTTTATACCTTGCAATGGAGTTATTTATGTGCCTATCTTAGGTAGATTGTAAACTTCTTGAGGTCAGGGACTATGTTTGATTTGCCTTCATATTTTCCACACCATTTACCACATACGGCACCATGAATAATATTTACGGAGAGAGGGAAGGATGAGGGCAGGAGTTCTCACACTGAAGAAAGGATGGTGTTATGGACTAAATGTTTGTGTCTCCAGAATTCATATGTTAAAATCCTAACCCCCAATGTGATAGCATTAAGAGATGAAGCCTTTGGGAGGTGTTTCGGTCATGAGGGTGGAGCCTTCATGATTGAAATTAGTACCCTTATAAGAAAAGATGGAGAGAGCTTCCTCTCTGTCCATTTTCCACCATGAGAGGATACAGTGAGGAGAGGGCCATTTGCAAATCAGGAAGCAGATCTTCAGCAGACACCAACTCTGCCAGCACCTTAATCTTGGACTTCTTGGTCTCCAAAACTGTGAGAAATCAGTTTGTTGTTTAACCCACCAAGTCTGTGTGTATTTGTTACAGCAGCCCAAACACACTAAGGCATTAAGATTTCCCCAGCTCTGAAATTCTCTCGCTCGGTAGGATTTCTGAGACAGAAAACAGTAACATCGTCTAAAGTAGCACATAAATTATCATGGTACTGGTTCGGTGATTGTCTTCCTTTAGGAAATCAGGATATATTTAGTATGCCTGCTCATTTGTTTCTGCTGTTTCTTCAGTTATTTAGAGTTATTTCAAGTTTAAATTTGTTTTTGCTGGGGAATTGCATTAAACTTTTAGATACAAAATAAAAATATTTATTAGGCTTCTCAGATGTTACCTGAATTAAGGTGACTTCAACTTCAGTTATAAATAAGAAAGTACAAAACTAAATCAAGACTGCTGTGCCACTTGGCACTACTTTACACCCTTCTTGGCATTCTCTGTGGGGGCCAAGAGCTGAGTTGGCAGAAGGAGAGTGATTTATTCCTCCACATTTGGAAGTGGGAAGGGAAGTAAAAAGAGTCTACTTTTACTTGATCTTCCTCTTTTAAAAGTTCATACCAACATTCCTTATCCTATTTTTTCCTATGTAGTCCTAACTTATGTTTCTATAGCCCTTATCACCAGACATTAATTGTGATTTATTTATTTTGCATATGATAATTTTGTCCACTTAGCCTCTTTGAGAGAATTTTTGTGTTTTTTTTTAAATTGTTCAATAATGTGGGTGCCTGGGTGGCTCAGTTGGTTAAGTGACTGCCTTCGGCTCAGGTCATGATCCTGGAGTCCCGGGATCGAGTCCCACATCGGACTCCACGGGGAGTCTGCTTCTCCCTCTGACCTTCTCCCCTCTCATGCTCTCTCTCGCTCTTCTCTCTCTCTCTCTCAAATAAATAAATAAATAAATAAATCTTTGAAAAAAAATTGTTCAATAATGCATCCCCTGTGCCTGTAATAGTAGCTGACATATAATAAGTGCTCATCATAAGCATATTATAGATATTGATTGAATCTGTATTAGTTTTCATCTCCCTTAACAGTGCATTTAAAAGCAAGAGGCTTAAGTGATGGCATTTCCAAAAATCGGCAGGTTTACCACACTGCAGGCTTATCTTTGATTTCTCTCTGTGAAAATAGGAACAGTGAAACAGCATCCATAGCAAAGCCTAAATAGATGATGAATAAACACATAGCTTACATGTATATTTGATGATGGTTTTATTTTCAAAACTGTAATGAGATAAAAATATATGGTTGAAGTTGCCAAAGCAACTTAAATTCAACATAAATAACAGCTGCTCTTCATCTGGGAAATTCATTTATATACAGAATTTTTTTTATGCCCTTAACTTTTTTAAAGAAGTATACTAAATACAGCTAATTCAGCATCCAGTATCCCAAGATATGTTTTATACTCAAAGAAGAGAAAGGAAAAGGGCAAAGAAGTACACTATGAGCCAGTGATTAAACTAACCTGTTACTTCCAATAGTTTTGATCTCCTCAAAGTAACTGTATGGCAAAGCATGTCCAATTCCTTAGGAGCAGTGCATATATGAATACTGACATTTTTCTTTATGAGTCACCATTCCCTGTTTTATTGTGTCAAAAATTCTAAACTAAGTATGTAGTGAGGTCTCTTTGTTTCCCTTTAAAGCAAAACTTTACTGCAGAGCATAGAGTGTCAGGAAAAACTGATAAAAGTATGCCTTCCCCTTTAAAGTTAACAATCAGCATAATTTCTTCCCAAGCTCCTTGAGAAATATATCTACTTTTTTGGGTAGAAATAAGGGAACATTTAAGTATATAAGCACCTACCTAGTTTCATTTATGAGCAGGAAGTGAGAAACTGCACCTCTTCCTTAGAGGTTGTACCCATTGCCACTCAGCGCTAGGCAAATTTGAGGGTGAAGTAATTGCTCAGGCTTATATCCCTAAAAGGTTAACAAAACAAAAGAAATAGAATGAAAAAGTTTGAGATTAAAAGATTTCTTTTTCTTTAAAGCACAGTGTTTCATGACCAATAGTATGGCAAGAGATGTGTGGTCTCCAGTGTTTGATCATGATCTGTGGCCCATATATCTCCATTTAATAATATCTTTCCAAGGTTTTTCCTATAGATTACTGACTTTACAATGGCCTCATGATACATCCCTTTTCAGCATTTCTTTAGAGGATATTTATGCTAGTGTTACTTGAATATATTTGATTTGCCCTCTAGGGTTGCCTATTTATTAAGAAGACTGGAACAATGAATTACAACTTGCTAATTTTAATTTTCAGAGGGAAAAAGAGAAAGTTATGCAATAAAAGTACAAAATGAAGAATCATGTTTCTTTCTGTCTAAACTAATGATCATAAGTCTATCAAATTACAGAATTCTCACACTAGATGAAAAACAGATAATTGTATGATATATCACTGACTAGCTGAGAGCCCTGATCACAAATAACAGAATCATGCAATTTGCATGATGTTGCTCGATATTTTCATCATCTTGGGCATTTCCTGAGCCTCAGGGGTCAGCGAGTGGGAGGGTATTTCTTGTATCAACAGCAAATTTATTTCATACCCTGATTGTATTTCAGTCTTGGTGAGTGTATCTCTAAGCTTTCATATTTAGGTGTGGTAGGTGACTCGACTCCTTTGAGTAGAGACTTTATTTCTTAATGTTACCTTCCAGAGCATCCCTGGCAAGACCCAGCCCTCAAAGGTCTTTTGTAGCCAAGATGTTGAGAAATGGTCTGTTATGTGGACAGACACAAGAAAGTTCATGCTAGGCCAACAAGTCTTCCTGATTCAGTGTGTGAAACAGGAGGGAGAGCAGTGCTCAACAAATGCGCATTATGTATCAGACACTGTTTGGGGCACTGTGCTACAGATTGATAAAGACTGAAAAGATTCCTGTGCCAGTGAGCTTTTCTCTTGGGTGGGGAGAGGGATGCAGGGATGACAATAAACCAACTAGCATATAAGCAAACATAAGACATCATAAAGAGGTGATATAATGGAAAGTGACTGGAGCCAGTGGTGGTCTACTTGAGAAAAAGCTAGTCTGAGGAGGTGACATTTGAATTGAGTCCTGAGGGATGGGAATGATGAGCCAAAAGATGAGTCAAGTGCATTCCAAACAAAGGGAACAGCAAGTTCAAAGGTCTTTAAAAAGTATTAGCCTAAAGTATTTGAAGAACAGAAAGCAAAACATGTTTATTATGGTTTAAATAAGGAAGGGGGACGATGACACTAAATGGGACTGGATACATAGGCAGGGACCATGTATCAAAGGGCCTTTGTGGAATACAGTGAAGATTTCATAATTTATTCTAAAATTTACTAGTCCAAATGCTTTTCTGAAACCCTTGTTTCTATTTGTGTTGTGTAAACATGAAACTAAAGATATGGAATGCAGCTGCCTAACTATTAACACTCCTGAGTCAGGATGATATTCGAAAAGAGGTGAGCTCCTGTAGAGAAAAATGCTGGTAATAATAGCTTGTATTTTAAAGCACCTGTCTCCAAAGGAGAACAACATTACTTATGTTGCCATATCACACTAATCACAGTAACCTTGTGAGTTAGATAGGTTAGGGTTTTTATGGAACACATGGAGAAACTCAAACATTTTAAATTGAGTTGTTCTTTGACTTATTAAGTAACACAAAGGTCTAGATAAAATAGAATATGCCAAAAAAATGAAGAAAGAGAAAGAAACCAATATGAAAAATAAAAAGAGCTACCAGGAGAGTCATACGCTTACAGAGCAAAGGGCAACAAAGCAGTCTTTATTTTCTTGAAAAGTCAAGAAAATAATAGTAGAGGGGTGAAAAAGTGAGTCTCAACTAGTCAGCCAGACAATCAACAAGTATGGTTTCATTTTTTTAAATTTAATTCTATGTAGAACAAGGCTAAGTATATATACTTCTGGACTAGGTTAACCTGGATTATAATTCATTCTCTTCCTTATACTATATCTTTGACCTTGGGTGTTAACTTTGTCATTATATAAAATGGGATTAGTAATAATACATTATAGAGGTGTTGCAAGGATTAAATGAATGAACACATGAAAAGTGAGAAATTGAGTTCTTTATGGAAGCTAGTTAAAACTGGCATTCCATTATGTTGTTGTTGTAGTTGTTTGCTAATGAGTTAGAATTTACAAAAGTGATTAATTTCCCAAGGAGTTCACAGAAGCTTCATTAACACATTTATATATTTTAAGTTCTTTTTTGGGGCACCTGGGTGGCTCAGTTGGTTGGGCAACTGCCTTCGGCTCAGGTCATGATCCCAGAGATCCGGATCGAGTCCCATATCGGGCTCCCAGCTCCATGGGGTGTCCGCTTCTCCCTCTGACCTTCTTCTCCCCTCTCATGCTTCCTCTCTCTCTCTCTCTCTCTCTCTCTCTCTCCCTCTCTCAAATAAATAAATAAAATCTTTAAAAAAAACTTCTTTTTTAAAGATTTTATTTATTTATTCATTCATTCATTTATTTATTTGACAGAGAGAGAGAGATCACAAGTAGGCAGGGAGGTAGGCAGAGAGAGAGGGGGAAGCAGCCTCCCTGCTGAGCAGAGAGCCTGATGAGGGGCTTGATCCCAGAATCCTGGGATCATGACCTTAGCCGAAGGCAGAGGCTTTAACCCACTGAGCCACCCAGGTGCCCCACATTTTAAGTTTTTGCCTAGGTTTTGTTGCTGGAAACAAAAAATGTTGTAGTAATGTTTTGCAAAAAAGGACCATAACTTCCTCTTTTGCAAAATGCAAGATTGCTGACCCCAGGCAAATTTGTCTTTGACAATCTCTACACACCTTTCGTCATCCTATTTTTTAGGTCATTAAATTTTTCTTGAGTTTTCTCAGCCCTATTTTACCCTCCCCATTACTTCATAGATAACATTTTCTTTTGTTTCTTTTTTGGTTAATCAAAACTTCCAAAGAATCCCTACTGCTCTTATTACTCTTTAAGAGGAGGAAATCTGATTGGATTAATTCACTCTTCACTGTAAATGACTACTCGCAAGGTAATGCATTTACAGCCATTTATGGTTTTAAAATGTAATTTCTGTAATTCCAAAGTAATCCCTAAATTATAGTTTTCATCTGGCATAACTGAAGAGGGTGAGAAAAAATTCAGACATTTGGTGGGAGAATATTGTGTGGTCTTATTCAGCACCTGGGAGAGCTCCCACAGGCTCTTCCTTTGTACTTGGAAATAAGTGCTAGAGAATTTTATATAGGGATGTCCATAGTAGCAGCATTAGGACTGTGAAAGAAAAAGGTCATAAGCCAGTTCTATGAATGAGCCATTTGTAAATTGAGTATACATTAACTTAGAAATATTAATACAGCCCTCTTTATCTATACAAAGATCTCCAGGAAAGAGATTTGCTTTACTTTTCAATGTCAGACTGCCACGTAGAATCTGATTTTAGTCCCTTACTTTAGACTACCAACAAATTGGGGGTATATAATTTCACATGTTTAGCATAGACATATGTTTTTCTTTTGTTTTATTTTTTTTAGTTGTTAGAGAAATAAGAAAGGTGACATCAATACTTGGAATAAAAGAGGAACTCAAAAAATATTTGCTGAAGATTGGATAAATAAATGGGAAAGTTAACAACATAAGGGAAAACAAGATACTGACACACATATCTATCAATACTTTATAATCGTATATACATATATTTCAATTTCCATTTATATCCATTCTATTTCCTTCTGGTATATAGTGTGAACTTCCAAAACTTTAAGTTCAATGAGTAAATTATATAATCAGTAAATAATATAATGTTTCATAATTTATTTCTGTTTCAGAACATCATATGTTTGTATCTATTATAGAAGACAAATACAGTTTTTACTGTTTTATGAAAATATTTTTCACCTTTACACTAAAAAGTAACACAAACCTCTTCAGACCATATCATCATAAGAAAATGTTCTTTTTTTTTTTTTAAGAAAAAGACCTTAAGGAAAATTTTCTGAATCCATTATATGTGAGTATATCTTAATTGTAAGTCATATAAAAAATACAGTCCATGCACTGGAAAGGATAAGGCAGCCTACTTACTTCAGCTCCTGTCTAGACCTAAAAACACAATTAAGATTAGCAAAAGAAGATCTGTGTTAACCCCGATTAGCATTTTTTTGCCATGGTACAATTGACTTGACCACTCTAGTTTTACCTTATCTGGTAGAAGTTTGGACTTACAGGCTATCCCCCAGTAAGTCACTTTCTATACAGTTTCACTTTGATGGCAAGAAATGATAATGATAATGCTAACATTTATAGGCTACAGACAGTATATAAATGCTTCATATGCATGATCTTCATCTTTAAAGAACTCTAAGAGATAGGGATTATTATCCTAATATTAGATACGAAGAAACTGAAGTTCTGGGAAATTAAATAACTCACCTACCGCTATCATACAGCTAGAAAGTAAGAGTATCAGATTTGTATTCAGGTCCTTCTGAATACAAAGCCAGTGTGTTAAACCATTATGCAATTCTTCCTCTTGCTATGTATTCTCACTGGGAAACCCAGTCAACCATGCCAGTTTCACTAATAGTTTCTTCTTTCTTCCTGAGTGGAAAGAATGTAAAAGATAGGGCTTTGCAATTCCTAAAGTTTTATAAATTTAAACTTGTTTTCAGTAGGAGTCTGTCGAATTCAAGAAACCATTCAAATGTGCATCCACAAATGCATACACTCAGGGAACAAATGGCAGAGAGTCAAGACATAATTTTAAATATGCTGTGTGATAATCAGTTTTTAAAGTTATGCTCCAAAAATATGTCTTTTAAAAAAATAAATGGTGTAATCATCATTATGGAAATTGTATTCATAACAAATGTATTGCTTGACCATTTTTCCAAGCTGATATTGATTTCCTTATCGATTGCTACTTTCAAAATTGGAGGAAGCTATAACAAAGGAAACCGGTGATGGAAATTTCTTGTTCTAAGGCCACTCTATAAGAATTAATAGGATCCATGCCTACTAAAATCAGGAAAAAAAGTGAATTTTTTTAACTTGTAGTGAATAATACATGTATTAAAAATACATGCGTTACTTGCATAGTTTACTGTTTCATTCTTCCTCTTTCCTTTTCTGCTGCCTTTTTGTAGATTCTTAACAAACCATGATCTGTGTTAAGATCTCATTAACCTCTTCTGGCCATTTTAAAACTAAGTGTCTTATACCCTGGCTGGTCCCACCCTATGAATGTCTTCAGCTCTTCCATGTTCAGTGGGTAGTCCCTTAATGATGGCCTAAATAAGTTACTCTTTATTATTTACTGTTACTTCTCAAAAAAATATCTTAAGCCCTCTTGATTTTGTTTTCTCTAGAATAGATCCAGGTATTTGTTGTAAGGTGTCTCTTCCTTTCCTCTAAACATTTAATAACTTTACAGACAGGAAATATGTGGAATTTTTTCCCTCTCACTCTCTGATTTACTCTGCAGTCTGAATTCGAGGTATTCTCATATATGAAGGCTTTTTATTATTTATCACATATTGCAGCTTTAAGACCTTTGTATACTTTTACTCCCCCAGGAATTTAACTGCTAAATCATTTCCTCCATGCACTCCATACACATTACAAGTACTATAGCATATTTTCTAATCTCATTTAAAAATGAAATGCTGATATTACATTCCATAGCAGAATAAAGGACAGTTGTTTCCACAGAAAAATATGATAAGAAAACACATCTGCCACAAAATTGTGCGTTCCTTAGCATATGATTTCTGGAAAAATTTACGTAAAATGCTGATGAATGAAATCAACACCAAAAAGTATAGCCACTTATTTTTTAAAAGTCTATGAATCGTGTCAATGAACCATATATGGAGCTGAAAAAACAAGTTGTTTTGAAAAGCCACAGTACATGGATATTAATTCCTTGTCATACATATACATCATTTATCCAGCCGTATCTTTAGTAACCGACTGCATTGTTCAGCTACCTTCCTGACAGTGCAACAATCGTGCTTCTTAATAGAGTTGTTTCTGATTGTTTTCTCCTTGTTCGATTTCATCCTTTTCACCTAATGTTTAAAATCCCTACATTGAGTATTCACCCACAAGGAAAAGCAAAGGAATAGAAGATTTGGAATTAAATGTACCTACTCATTGCTTTGTGCATTGAAATGTGGATTTTCTTGCATATCCACTAAAGAGCTTAATATTCATAATATTCATTCAAACTTTTTTTTTTGTCTCTAAGATGTTCAGTAACTAGTTTGAATGCTCTTTTTCACTGACTTCACTAAATCAATGCAGAAGCCATAGATTCTGGTGTTTGAGAGCAGTAGCTTTGGAGGGAGATAGATATGAATTTGTATTTTACTGACCACTTCCTATTTGGGTGAAGAAACGTCTCTGAGCTTCACTTCTATCACCTTTAAATTGGGAATTTAAATTATGATGGAATTAAATGAGATCTATATGAAAAGTGCTTGGCATATGGTATGACCTCAATGCATTTTGCAGGTAGATGCTATTATTGCTATTAGAGCAATGGTCATGGTAATAGAGCATTATCCATAATATATTCTAACTACCTTGTAATGTCTGTTGCTAGCCATCATTACCTAGTACCAAGGCTTTAGAAATAAAATGACTCTTAGAAAAACAATCTATGTGGGAATTTGCTGAGAAAGTTCTGAGCCATGAGTATACAAGTTTCAAAAAATACCATTCACACACAGAGTTCTTTGATTTCTGCAGTTATCATGCTGCTAGTAATTATAATCTGGATGGATAGTTATATCTAATAAGACCAGATTTGGACATGACATTTCTCCTTAAACATGTGCATAAATATAGTGTCTTTTCTTTACCATCTATAGCTCTCTAGAATTCTCTCTAGAATTCATTTACTATTTGGGACACTCTCATAAAAAATGATTGGGTTATGATTTGCCACTGTATTACAGCATTCTTCAGTGGACATAACAAACATGTACTGAATGCGAAACTTGTAGCACGACAGGCTTTGC
>CM052799.1:39241457-39261668 GCA_028533885.1 Nasua narica
CCAGGTTTTCTGTTTCCTGATCTAGTATCCTTACTCTCACTTAAGTATTCTCACTTAAAAATTGGGAGACTTCACATTTAAAAAATCTGGACTTCTAGCTTTTCTAAAACAAGATAAAGGATGAGAAGGAGGTAGGGGGAGAAGGAGGAAGGGAAAGGATGAGAAGAAGGAAGAGAAAATGAAAAGAAAAAGAAAGATCTGAGCTCATATTCCTACCTGTTAAGAGCGAGTAAAGTGTTAAAACCCTATTTTCTCTATCAACTAACTTATCTTAGGTTAACTTTCTGACTTTGTTTCCCCAGAGATGTGATAAAGGTAAGATGCGAGCCAGGTGACCAGGCAACAGTGTCATAGTAAAAATAACCCAGGATTGGCACCCTGTATCAGGCTGAGAGGAATGCAAATGAACTATACACATCTGGTGGACAGTCCTTGTGTTAGGTTTCCCTAAATGTGGTGACTGTCATCATGGATCCCCTCATAGGGACTTTGGAAGCTATGCCTATAGAAATATTGCAAGATATCTTTGCTCCTTTTTAAGACATCAACCTTCTGGGTCACCTGGATGGCTGTCGGTTAAGCATCCAACTCTTGATTTCAGCTCAGGTCATGATCTCAGGGTCCTGAGATCAAGCCCCAAGTCAGGCTCTGTGCTCGGGGGTGGGGGGGTTCTGCTTGAGATTCTCTCTCCCTCTCCCTTTTCCACCCCCCACCCACGTGTGTGTGTGTGCACTTTCTCTCAAATCAGAAAATCTAAATAAAAAAAAGAAAAAAACTATGGACCTTCTAGGTCAGAAGGCTCCAGGCTTGCTACATGAGTCTCAATACTACTCTCTTAAAACATGACTGGGGGGACAAGAAAAAGTCCCTGAACTGCTGTTTGGACTGCTCCCAGATTCCCATTGAAGAGAAGGTCCTGACCCTGGTCTTTTGGCATGTACTCTGTCCTGTCCTTATGTGAGCCAGAGGCCAAGTGTGCTCCATGGTGATCAGGTCTGTTTAGCTGCCTAATTGACCCTAAGAACTCCACCAGGATGCAATGTAGTAACGATCACCTGCCCTTTTTGGATGAGATACATGGTCTCTAGTTCAGAGCCTTCACCATTCCTTATTATCTCACACCTGGCTTTTTCAGGGTAGTCTCCAAAAGTTTTAGAGTATTTTTCCAGATTCTGGATAAGTTAATTCATTGTTACAGTAATTTGACAAGTAACCTGTCAAGCAAGGGAAGTGCTGAGTGTCTCAGTACTGATGAGATTTAGAGAAATAAATATCATTCACCTATAGGGCTCTAATATATTTCTGTTTGGGTCACCTTTTTGCTCTTTCTTTTGTATTTGGACAAAAGCAAAAACCTGCCATCCTGGCCCAGGGGGCTTCCAATTTTCTCTTTTCGGCCCCCAGTTTTTTTATCTGCTTCTGAGGTAAATTAATAAATAATCCAACCTAAATCTTCAAGGCCATTTTGATTGACTTCAGAGAATTCTTTTTCAACTATTAATTGGAAAACAGGTCTTAACATACTTAGTTGTCATATCTTAGGATGATTCCTTTGCAGATGTGTTTTTCCTTTGCAGATGAAATAATGTTTTCAAAATGATTAGGCACCATCTCTAAGGATTCAACATAACAATTAGAAATGTATCTCTTAAATAAAAACTTAGGACCCTGTATGTCAGTGTGGATGTGACTTAAAAGAAAGAGAAAGAAAGAAAGAAAGAAAGAAAGAAAGAAAGAAAGAAAGAAAGAAAGAAAGAAAGAAAGAAAGAAAAACGGGTTACAGGCTGTCACCAAGCTAGAGGAAGAAGGCCATTAGCACAACAGTCATCATTCAGTAGTCCCAGGAACTTCATTTGAGAGAACAATCTACCTGCTTTAGTTTTTATGAACCCCCTATGAGTTACAGATGCCAGATGTCTTTTCTCTGGCTATCTCTCTGATGACAGGCATAGTGGCACATAAAAAGAAAAGCAGTCGGTGTTGGGGAGGAAGCGCACAGCTTACGGTGGGACAGTCCATTATTAATGGAGAAAGTCACAGGGTAGTTAATATACGGATGTCAGACTTTCCAACTTTCATAGAGTCCCCTTGGGAAGTGGTGCTGACAGATGTGTTGAAGGCAGAAACGCAAGCAGAGCTGATAGTCAGCAGGGGATCGTTAGTCTGCTTGAAGAGCTGGGGCTCCTGAGTGATTAAGAGGTAACAGCTTACAAGAGCCATGCATAAATTACACATCCCAGGGTCAGCACCCCAAATTCTTCATAGTTTTGTCTTTTTAAAGGCATAGGATATGAATGGCAACTATATTCGATCAGTGTGTCAACAGAAACTCTGAAAACTTTGCTATTTCTTATACTCAGTGTATATAAAAAGCAAATGGAGTCTTCAATTAATTAATCTTGGATTGTTTCCCAGGTTCCATTGGAAAAGGGATATGGTGGGGCTGAACGTAAAAGGGTGTCCGGAGGAGCCTGGTCCCATACTTGTAACTCATTTTAATGAGACCTGTACACAACAGAGATGCGTGTTTTTAAAGCTAGGCTTATGGAGGAGTAATTTCAATTTTCCCAGTTCTATCTTTTAATGATAGTTTAAAGATTCTCATTCATTCTCATTCTGAAAACTTCAGTGTGGCCACACGAAAACTTCTGTACCTTAAGCTTTATGGATCTACCCTGACGTTAAAACAGAGGACACGTGTGGCTTAAAGGGAAGTCCCTTATATGTAGTTTGTTGAACGAAACTGCTCATTGTCAGGAAACTGACATTTTCTGCATTACTCTAACATACTTAGCCCTGAACCTGTGAGTTGAATTCAGACTTGATTCTTAATTGTTTACGAGCTGTCTGGAATGCCGTTCTATCACAAGGTAACTTAAAAGTTAATTGCGTTTTTGCTATTAGAGATTGCTGCCGGGTACATGCGATTTTGTTGAAAACAAAAGGAGAAGGTGTACCAGTGGGAAGCAAATTTGGTATGGTATTTGCTACAAAAAAAACACGAGCTGTTTCAGATCACAGCCACTTTCAGGCTTCAGAACACTGACTTTCCCCATCCCTTCCGTGTATTTCAGTGGTTGATTTTTAGTGACAAATGCCACATTTGCCCAGCTGAGATAAGTATGGAAATGAAAATAGAAGCTATGTCAACTTGAATTTAAAGTTTTCTAACCTGAAAATGAACTAGCCCTCTTAGCATAATGTACTCCCCTGCAAGCAATTCTCTTAACTAGGCTACAGTGCCAGTTGGGAATGGGGTGTTTATATGTATATTTTCTTCCTTCCCTGCAGAAAGTCATCATCTGAGCATTGCAGAGTGCAGACTTAATGCACATCACTGCACACTTGCCCCAGTAACACGGCGAGGGCCTGCCACTGGAGACTCAGAACAGCTCTAGGCAGGAGCAAATCGGATTATTGCCAATCCAGGCATTTTTAGTGATACGCATCTCTTAAAGCAGGGTGGTAAGGGCAGCTATTTTAACTTGAATATCTAGATCGATTTTCAAATGGAGAATAAGTAATAAAATAGCTATATGATTGGCAAGATACCCATATGTTCATGCGTTGTAGAAACTCCTCCAGATGATGCAAACATCTTACTCCCACAAAGACTGGCAGAAAAATGGTTTTTTTGGGAGAAAGATAATTAACAATGGAGAACAATATAAAATCTAAGCTAGAACCAACTTTGGAGTTCATTATAGCCTACATATACTTGAATATTAAATTTTTTTACAGGAATTTTCAAACTTACACCAATTACAAAAGTAGATACAATGGTATAATGAATCTTCATGTATCATTCAGCTTAAAAATTATCAACACTGTTTCATTCTTATATATTTCTTACCCTCTGGGTGTTGGCTGTCCTTTGGTTGGTCACAGGAGTATCTTTCTACTTTTCATTATGTTTTTATTTGAAACCTGTGTTTTTGTATTTTTAATCCAGAATATGGGAAAGATTGAAACAAATACTCTTTGTGGAGTTAGCTGTAATTTTAAGACTTTTCCTTTTTTCCTATATTGTAGACATATCCAAAAATGGTTATTCATAAATTATTGAAGAATGTCATATTTACTTTAACAATGTCTCAGGGGTTTTGTCATTTATGAAATGGGAATATATAGCACTTATATCATATGGTTGTTGTAAGAATTAAATGTTAATATAGGTAAAGAATTGAAAATTGCACCTGACATATACTATCTACTATATAAATATTACTAATATTCATAGGTGAGGTTGTCTCCCCTTTTATTGTCTTTGCTGGGTTCTGGTGCCAGGATTATACTCATTTCATTAAATGAACTTGTAGCTTTTCATCCTGTCTTTGCTGTGACACAAATTGTTTGTAAGGGAATTACTTCAAAAATTTGAAAAAAATTTCTTATAAAATATATGGCCTGGAGCACTTGGGAGAAAATGATTCTTGACAACTTTCAATTCTTCCCATGATAAATGGCCTATTCAGATTTTCTATATTTTCTTGATTCAGTTTTGTTATCTATATGATCTCAGTAGATTTTTCATTTCACCTAGATGTTCAAAAGATCACAGGATTGTGGACAGTCTACTCTTACGATTTTAAATCTTGTATACAAAATTGTATGCTCCTTTTAATTTCTAATTTTGTATATTTGTATTTCTTTGGTTTGATTATGACTAGATTTGGGGAGAAATACACTTGTATTTTTTTTTTTCCTTCTCAAAACTTCTTTCAGATGTCTCATGTGTTTCTATTTTCCAATTTACTAATTTTGACCTTTATCTTCTTTCCTTCTCTTTCCCTTAAGTTTGTTTTGTGTTCTTTTTAATCTTCATGAGGTGAATACTTAGTTTATTGATTTAGAATTCCAGAATTCCTTAATAATAAATTTCAAGTTACTAACTTGTTTCTAAGTGGAGTTGTGGATCAATTTGTTCTCATTTCTTCAAATTTTGAAATATCCATAAACTATGGTTTTTCTTTGTGCTTTGACCCAGTAGATACTAGAAAAATGACTTGAAATTTGCATGGATTGATTTTTTTTAATGTGTTATTGTGTTGTATAAAATTATCTATAGCTAATTTCTAGTTTAACTGTATAATGGCAGAAAGTAAGGCCTGATGTGTACATTGTATAGCTTGTTGAAATTTCTTCTCTTGGCTTATTATGTAGCCAATTATAATAAGCATTACATGGGCACTTGAAAGGAAAGTATATAAATATACAGAAGCTCTCTCTTATGGGCAGTTTCACTTTCCATGGTTTCGGTTACTTGTGGTCAACTGTGGTCCAGAAGGAGATGATCCGCCTTCTGACATATGGTCAGAAAATTAATAGTAGCCTAACACTATGTCACAATGCCTATGTCATTCACATCACTTCATGTCATCATAGGCATTTTATCATTTTACATCATTACAAGAAGGTTAAGTACAGTACCATATTCTGAGAGAGACTACATTCACTTAACATTTATTACAGTGTACTATTATAATTGTACTATTTTATTATTAGTTGCTGTTAATCTCTTACTATGCTTAAATGATAAATTAGACTTTATCATAGGTATATACGTATAGAAAAAAATATATAGAGAGAGTTCAGTCTTATCCATGATTTCAGGCATTTGCTGGGGGTCTTGGAATATATTCCAAATTGGTAATGGAAGACTGGTATATATATTTTATTGTTACATTATTTGGTTTTTTGTATCCTTATTTCTATTTACTTGGTCTGTCAAATTAAATAAAAAATATGCTTTAGTAATTCCTTCTTGTGTTTCCAAATATTTAGCATTACAAATCTTGACACTATGTTTTATGGTGTTTAAAATAATATAATTGGAATATCTTCATTAGGGTTTGTGTATCTTAATAATAAAAAGTATCTTTTCCCAACTTAATGATTTTGCACACAAATAATACTTGGTCCTAAACTATTAAATTTACTATCTTTTCTTTTTAAAGTCTATTTTGTTAGAATGGATATTTTGTTTTAAAATAAATGCCATCAAATTCTGGTTAGATCAAACAAATTTTTAACTGGATCTGATGCTCTTATGTTTATATAAAAGTTTTATCTTTTTGTATTTTCTGTCATATAATATATACTCTTGTATCTGTCATCTTTTTGTGAATTTTTTATTCATGCTGCTCTGCTCTTTTTACTTTTGGTCTTTGATTGAACACATTACAGTTTATTTGATTAAACTGTCTCCAGAAACTTGGAAGATACACATTTTAGTTTTATATTACCTTGATCTATATTTCCTCTAATTATTAGAATAAAGAATAACATAAAAACTTCTGATTTCCTCTCAAAGAGGGGAAAGTACAGTATGTTTTTACTATTAAAAAGATGATGTGTTGGTATGAAATGTTAAGTAGGTCATGATTTTAAATAAAATAGTATGTATGCACTGATAACATATCTTTATTAATTGCACTGATTATGTATAGACTGGATCTTTATTCCAAAATTTCCATATTTATGAAGCTTTCTAACCATTATATGTTTCTTTTGCATTCCTTAAAAAAGCTTATCTAGTTAGTCATGCTTATCGCTAATGCAATTTTCTACAATGTTCATTTGGCTTTTTACCGCATCTGCATTGCAGGTTTTAACTCACTCATTCCTCATCTTTGTTAACTCTTTTTAAAGGCCAGTCCGTATCAGAGTCAGATCCCTTTAGACATTAGCATCTCTGTTTCATAGAATCCATGCTTTCTTTGTCTTAACTGAAAGCACAGCAGAAATGCATCTTTGTTATGTTTTGTTTTACATCCCCAGATGATGGCTGACTCTTCCTTCCTCTTGCCCCCACTCTTTATCATGGAACATTTTCTTAGGTTACCATGATGGAGTATATTTTTTATTTAACTCTATTTATTAACATTAGGTTCACCAGCCAAAAATAGGTATATCCTTTTATTCACTCAAACTGACCACAGGGGCTCCCAGAATCCCGATCTCAAATCTTAAGTTTTAAAGCAATGTGATAGCCAGGTTTTCTTTCCAAATTACTAGTGTCTGGCTGTCATTAATTTAGTAAGATTCTGAGGAACTAAGATAGAGCTTTCTATTGCTTCAGTTTCACCTTTACAGTGAACTGGTATAACCCGTTTTCTGTGTCAAAACCCAATATGCCATGGCAGCTTCTTTCTCTATAGAGCATTAGTTAGAACTGTACTGTCAATTCCTGGTGATTCGGGGGAGAGGGGGATGATGTATTTTGTGTGTGTGCGTGCGTGCGTGTGTGTGTGTGTGTGTGTGTGTGTGTGTGTAAGTATGGTAGGTTACTTCCTCTGAATACCTTAGAAAAAAAAATGTTTTCTCATAATAAGGGGACAAGACATCAGACTTTTTAATTAGATGCCCAGACTGAAATATATTTGATATAGAAATACAACATGGCTATTGTTGGAAGTCTTTAAAGATACCCTTCCCATATTCCTTATTGTTAATCTAGTTGTTTAGTCATTAGTCTCTGCTCTAGTCTTAATGTCGTATCTCTCCAAAATTCATATTTTGAAATTTTATCCCTAAAGGTAAAGGTATTAGTAGGTGGGGACTTTGTGAAGTGATTAGATCACGAAGGTGGAGTCCTCATGAATGGGATAAGTGTTCTTATAAAAGAGACCCCATAGAGCTCCCTAGTCCTTTCCCCCAACATGAGGACACCACAGAATGTTACCTCTAATGAACCCGGAAGAAAACCCTCACCCAACCATGTCAGCACCCTTATTTCAGACTTTCAGTCTCCAGTACTGGCAGAAATAAATTTCTGTTCTTTATAAGTTACCCAGTCTGTGGTATTTCGTTATAGCAGCCCAAAAGGATTAAAACAGTCTCCTATGGTTATATCTCCATTTGGCTTAGTTGTGCTATAATGCAGGTAATTCTTCAAGTAAATTTTTGATAACTACCGTCTGTTTTTAGTCTGATGAGAACTGCTCCTTTCTCTGTTTTTCACAAAAAGCTAGGTAATAATAAATCAGTCTTAGCTGCCAAGAGCCCATTTTTCAACACTGCCTTCCACTCTAACTCATCTCCCATTTCACTTAAAAAAAATCCTTCTCAATATTTAACTTACTTTCAGAAAAACACCCAAATCTTTAACACTATTCCAGAGCCTAGTAGTCTCTGCCAATATCTTAGCCTTGGACTTGAACTACCCTCCTCATGGAGGGAACTGCACCATGTCACGTTTCCTCATAGCCAGACAACCTTCCTACTCCAGGCATACGTACTGTTGCTCGATTTGGAATACTATTCCTTCCTTCGACTCTTTTATCCTCCCAATCTATATCATGTCCTTCCAACAGACAAACTTCATTTTACTGTGCTTTGCAGATACTGTTTTTTTTTTTAGAGATTGAAGTTTTGTGGCCATGCTGTGTTAGTCAAGTCTGTGGGTGCCATTTTTCCAAAAGCACTTGCTCACTTCATGTCTCTGTCACATTTTGGTCATTCTTGCAATACTTTAAGCTTTTACGTTATTGTTACCTTTGTTGTGGTGATCTGTGAGCACCAATTCTTGATGTTACTATTGTAATTGTTTGGGGGCACCAAGAACCACGCCCATATAAGATGGCGAACTGAATTCATAAATGGGTGTGTTCTGACTGCTCCACCAGCTGGCATCAGCCCATCTCTCTCCCTCTCCCTGGGCCTCCCTATTTTCTGAGACACAACAATATTGAAGGTAAGCCAGTTAATAACCCTACAATGGCTTCTAAGTGTGTTCAAGTGAAACAAAGAGTCAATTGATGTAGAAAACTTCACTATCTTATTTTAAGAAATTGCCACAGCCACCCCAACCTTTAGCAACCATCACACTGACTAATTAGCAACCATCAATATCAAAGCAAGACCCTTCACCAGCCAAAAGATTATGACTCGCTGAAAGCTCAGATAATGGTTAGTATTTGTTAGCAAGAAAGTATTTTTAAGTAAGGTAGGTGCAGTTTTTTAGACCTAATGCTATTGCACACTTAATAGACTACAGTATAGTGTACATACAACTTTTATATGCACTGGGAAACAAAAAAAGATTCATTTGGCTCATATTATGGCAATATTTGCTTTATTGCTCTTTATTGGTCTGTAACCAAATCCACAATCTCTCTGAGTATGCCTGTATTTTACACAATCAGATCACTGAACCCTATGCTTCTCCCAGCTCACAACCAAAGGCACACATTCCGGTATGACTGAGTATCTCCTTACTCTCCAGCAGCTCCATAAGTCTTATGGTAGGGGGACCATTCTGTTTTTGCTCACTGTTTTATCTGCCACATCTATGCCAATGCCTGGCAACTGAGAGGTTCTGCCAAAGTTAGATATTTTTACTTTTTAAAACCAATCTATTCTCTTCAATCTTGAATTCCTAATTTATATGCTCCATTAGGACCCAATTACAAATCCCATTTATCACAACGATTTCCACTGAAATAACTGGAACTGTACATTGATAAGGAATGTTGGCTTGCAGAAGGAGTGAACAAATTCAAATGGTAGCAAGACTCAAAGACAAGAAGGTGTAGGAATGTCTTTCTTATATCTGGTGTTCATTTCAGGGCTGTGTTATACATACCTTATTTTATAGTAAGTGGGAACTACAAACGGAAGAAATATGATACTTAAGTCAGATACATTTTATTTTTAAAATCTTGTTTATCTTTTCAAAATGCAAAATTTTGCATAGCGATAAGAACTCGGCCTCAAACACCTACCACCAAACTATTTTGGCATTTCCCAGGTGCTCTCTAGTCTATGTGTTGTTTAAGAGAATGAGAAAGCATACAAATTCCAAATTACTTCATGAAGCAGAGATTCTTCGGGTATTTCTGAAATGCTACATTATCAACTGCAACTATCTCTCCAGCTGTGCCTGCCATATGGATTTATGAATTCCTGTGGAGTGTTGTTACAACACAGCTCCTTTCCAGGGGTTAATTTTGACAGTGAAGATTATGATAATGTGTTAACCTACAACTATCTGACGTGAAAAAAATTGGGTGTGTTACACATGGCGATGTGAAGAGCTTTCTTGGCTTAGTACAGAATAGCTATCAGTTGTTTTGTAAGCAGCCAGTATCTACATACATTAACATTCTCCCAATCAGCTTTTGAATTAAAGAGCTGACATATTTTTTGAAGTTCATTATGTAGACAGAGTTGGTCTTTCTTTAGAACTGTTACTTCTCCATTTGGACTTTTTAATTTATTCTACATGTCTCAAATGACAAAATCATTAGTGAATGTAGTTAGGGCAAATCAGCATGACTGGTTAAAAAAAGTTTTTCATCCATATTGTTTGTTCTTGATGAATGTACAGCCACTTAGTCAAATCATTTTCCTTTAAATCAGTATTCTGATACTACACAGAAACAGAAGTTATAGCCCTATCTTTATAGGAAATCCTACAATTTATTCGTTTGAATGTGAAGTTCACTTGGCCAAATTGTGTAGTTTTCTCTGGTCTTTGATTTGGTCTACTTAAGTTATTGTTTTCCCAATTGTCCAAAAACTAACTGAATGAGTTACAAAATAACATATAGCAGAAAAATGGCTGACTTCATATTTGTTCTTTAATACTCACAGGATCAAGATCCCTGACAGTACTGAACATTTTGGAGCCTTCAATTTCTGATCTCTCAACCAGAGTCTATTTCCAAATTTCCAGGACTCAGGCAGCATTTCCTCATTATATGTACTGTGCCATTATCCTGCTTAATTCAATGTAACATTATGATACACTGACCTGACAAAACACCAATTCCTTGCTGAAAATGTAGCCAGAGAGCTGCTTGTTTCTTCCTCAGCTGAAAAGATGAGATTCGTGGGGCCTATTTCCAGTGGGCATTAAAACAAGAATGGTTCCCATACATCCTGCAGTGATTGTCCACTGGATTATTTATGAAATGCTCAGCCAGGTTCATGTTGTTGAAAGATTGGTGGTGATCCTTTGTTCTGTTCTGACTGGTACATCCCTGGTAGTAGTACTCTACTGGATATGTAATGTGCTTTTCACATCTCCAGACTCTTCACATCCCAGCTAGCACCTGTGCTCCAACACAATATCATCCTTCACTGCTTTCTGGGACAGGACAACTCCAAAAGAGACAGCTCAACATGAAATTGAGCTTTGTTGAATGATCACAGTTTGCAGATCATTCAGCTTTAGGATCAAATCTCAGTTCCCAAATGCTACGTCCTTTTGGTGTTAATGCATTTGGCCCTGACTTTGACTGATCAATGGGCCTCCAGTTCTAAGAATCACACCCAGAGATAAGCTCTCTGATTTTTTTTTTTAATGTTTAAAAAGAAAAAAAGAGAAACATTTCCAACTTTAATTTAAATCTACCCACAAATACACTTATATAGTGCCTATCTTTAAATTAAATACAGAGTAGCTGTCAGGAGAGACACTGGGTAATTAGGGCCATCATTAATTAACTAAAAGGCGTTGGTTTCTGCCAAATAATGAACATAGAAACATTTACAAAGAAGCAAAGAAGGAAAAGAAGAGATAGAAAAAGAATTTCTTGAAATTTATTTCTGGAATAACTTTTTTTTTAACTAAATGATTCTCTTTAGGCTACTGAACACAAAGAAATTCAATTAATTGCCATTTATTCAGTAGTTGAGTTTATTTCTAAGTGCTATGGATTTGCTATAGCTGCAAAACAACTTCAACATCTCTCTAACTGGAACTAAAAGGAGATTAGGTAGAAAGTATATGGCTATCATTCCTGGCGAACTCTTCTTAGAACGCAGACCAGCAATTCTCTAAATAGTTTAATTTAAGAAATTGGTGGCTCAGCTGCATAAGGTTTAGAATTATTCTACAGCTAGGGAATGTTTCCTACTTAATATACTCACTCTTTTTTCTATTCATAGGCATATAGTTATTGACATCAAGGCACAAAAATCATGGTCATAAAACATTCAAGTTGTTGTAAAGAGCTGATAGAAAAATTAAAGGCATAAAGTATGTTGTAGCATCATAGAATAAGCTTAACTAATTGTGGAGATGATTGACATCAGAAATATTGACCCTCATTCTTACAGTCCTAACCAGTGGGGGAGAAGTTAAGTCATTCTTTGAGACATGCAGGGCCTAATTCCCTCCTTTTGCTTCCTTTGCTGATTCTTTCTTTGAACGAAATGATCTCACGGCTGTGAGAAATGGAGCCTGTATGTGGTATAATAAAGACAAATAATCCTAGTGGACTACCCTCCCAAACATGAAACACTCCACCATGTCATTTGTGTGGGACAGCTTATAACAAGTAGTCCCTGATCAGCGTGGCTCTTCTTTTTGCTCAATGAGTGAAAAAAGGGAGGCTTAATGAATGAAGAAAAGCATCACCTTCTAAACTGTTTCACATTACTCTATGCTGACTAAATCACTAATGTCTAAAATCTCCTTTGATTGGCAAAATGAGAAGGAAAAAAAAAAGGGAGGAATTGGACCATTACATTTCAGATGAAGGAGTTCAGGTTCACAGATTTCAAATGAATATGGCAGAGTCAAACAGCACAAACAAGACTGCCTTAAGAATGTTTAATGCTTGGGGCACCTGAGTGGCTCAGTAGGTTCATCGTTTGACTTTTGGTTTCCACTCAGGTCATGATCTCAGGGTCCTGAGATTGAGCCCCACATTGAGCTCTGTGCTCAGCACAGAGTCTGCTTGAGACTCTCTCTGCCTCTTCCTCTGGCTCTCCTCCCTGCCCTTTGCTGCTCTCTCTCAAATAAAAAAAAACAAATCTTAAAAAAAAAAAAAAAAAAGAATGCTTAATTGCCAAAACAAAACAAAAAACACCCCAAAACAAACAAACAAAAAAACCATAGTAGTCTGTGGTACTGATTAACCTATTACTGAAGGTTACCCTTTCCTCATTGTATTGCAATAGATGTCTATTTAAATAAATATATGAAGTTTCTTAGGTTAGACATAAAACTCAGAATGCATTTTCCATAAAAATTTTTAAAACGGTGATTTATTCAAGTTTGACTGACCCCTAATATATGTTTTTTTACTGAACTGTAGTTGACCTACAATGTTATATTAATTTCAAATAAACAACATAGTGATTTGACATTTCTATACATTATGCAATGCTCCCCATTATAATCTCAGTTACTGTCACCACACAAAGTTATTACATTATTGACTGTATTCCCTATGCTGTGCTTTTCAACATTCCTATGATTTATTCCTTTTATAACTGGAAGTTTGTACTTTTTTTTTTTTTTTTAAAGAGGGAGTGGGGAGAAGGAGAGGGAGAAAGAAAGATTCTTAAGCAGGTTCCATACCTAGCATGCAGTCCAACACAGGGCTTGATCTCACAATCCTGAGATCATGACCTGAGCCAAAATCAAGAGTCAGATGCTTAACCAACTGAGCCTCCTAGGTGCCCTAATGCCAAAGCTTTTTAGTTTGATGTAGTCCCAACAGTTTATTTTTGCTTTTGTTTCTCTTTCTTGAGGAGGCATATTCAGAAAAATGTTGCTAAGGCCAACGTTGAAGAGAGTACTACCTATGCTTTCTTCTAGAAGTTTTATAGTTTCACATCTTACATTTAAGTCTTTAACCCACTGAGTTTATTTTTGTGTGTGGTTTAAGAAAGTGGTCTGGTTTCATTCTTTTGCATGTAGCTGTTCGGTTTTCCAACACTTACTGAAGAGACTATCTTTTCCCCACTGTATATTCTTGCCTCCTTTAACGTAGATTCATCGACCATATAAGCATGGGTTTATTTCTGGGCTTTCTGTATGGATCCACTGATCCATGTGTCTATTTTTGTTCCATACCATATTGTTTTGATTACCACAGCTTTGTAGTGATCTTGAAATTGGGGATTGTGATACCTCTAGCTTTGTTATTCTTTCTTAAGATGACTTTGGCACTTCAGGGTCTTTCGTGGTTCCATATAAATTTTAGGATTATTTGTTCTAGATTTGTAAAAATCCTACTTGTACCTTGATAGGGAATGCACCAAATCTGTAGATTGCTTTGTAAAGTACGGATATTTTAACAATATCGATTCTTCCAATCTACGAGAATATCTTGCCATTTGTGTTGTTTTCAATTTCTTTCATCAATGTCTTAATAGTTTTCAGAGCACAGGTCTTCCACCTACTTGGTTAAATTTATTCCTACATATTTTAGGAAGCCTTTAACTGTGCAGATTGCTGCCACATTTATTACATTTTTTAAAATTCTAACAACACATTTGAGGGGTTTACAGAACAAATATAAATTTCATTTGGGTAGAATACTGTATGAGGATTTGAGACTTATGCTGGAAATGAAGATATAGGGAAAGATTAGGAGGCTGAAATGTGGAAGGGAGAAAGTAGAGGGAATAAATTGGAAGTGGAGGGACTGTTTCTTGAGGAAAATGACCAGTTGTCTAAATTACATGGTGATAAAACTAGAATCCATCCATTCTGATGTCAATTTTCCAGGGAGTGTGATATAATGGATGGGGACCAATAAGTAAACCTCTTAAATGTCAACAATACTTCAAATCCAAAGGACAGTGTGTTATGGTCCCAGGTTTGGATCTGGGTGCATCTTTGGGTGAGACATGAGGGCAAGAGCTAAATTAAGTGTCTATACTACAGTAAAATGAATTGGTACTTGGAGCAAATAAAGATGCACCTGGAAGTCTAAAGGTACACAGAGCTGGTAAGCATGGGAGCCAGAATGGGGCAAGGGTTAGGAATAAGGCAGGAGTGGGGTTAGGCAGAGCTGTCAGCTTGATGAAATACAGATGTCTTTAAGATTATTCTGGGCATAGAGGAGAAACATTTTAGCATAGCAGTATCAGTCCAGGCCCAAGACCTGTCAGCATGGTTTGAACTTATTAAGAAACTGGGTGAGCTTGATCCTGAAGGTGACATCTGGATGCTAGAAACAGTGTGTGTGGGATGATGGAGCCCAAATAGGGTTCAGAGAAGTTACATAAGTGACCCAAGACCACATAGTAAGTTAATAGGAGATCTGGGCCTGGAATGTGGGTGTCCCAGTTTCATGCTTTTTCCTCTGTCCTACAGCAAATACAAAATGATCCAGCTGAAATAACTACACTGTGGGAAGGCATGCTTCTTTTAGGGTTATAATATTAGTGGATATATGTCAGATCAAATCAAATTTCCTGGCCCCTGGAGATGTTTGCGAACAGAGGTTTTGCTGAGACAAGATCTATTTGATTTTGTAATGCAGAGATACGCATTTTCCACCCTGTCTGCATATTAGAATCATGTAGAGTGCTTTTAAAAATGATGCCAGAGTACCCCTCTCAAGAAAGGCACACTTGATTGATCTGGGATGGGGCCTAAAGAACCCCGGCATAGAGAATCCAGTATGTGTTTCTACTATTGTCTCCGGGACTGGAAAAAAAAAGGGTCACATTCTAGGCAAAGATAACTCTTGACCCTGCCATTGATTAGTGTGTGACCCCACATAATCTCTTTGCTTCGATTTCCTTATCTGTGAAATACATGTCCTTCCTTCTTATAGGATTATTGTGAGGATCAGAGATAATATAATGGAAACTAAAACATTATAAACACCATAAAGAACTCTACAGATGCTCTGTCATAAGGTCCCTGCATCTCATACCATGTGAACAGAATCCAACTTGAATGGGAATGTTTTCTGTGTAAAAGTATCTAATGATGACAATTACAGCTGGTTTCTATAAAACCTGTAACAATGGAAATCATCTTAGAATCATGTAGCTTCTTTTTAATACTCTAGGAAACCATACTTTTACTAATAATAATGTAGTAAAAGCTGGCCAGATATAAAATACTACTTTTGGAGATAAATAGTTGAGAAAAAAGGCAATCTTTTCTTGGTTCTTCATCTCTCTTATCAACAACCACAAAAATACATGAAGTAAAGGTAAAGCCTGAGGTGACTATAATTTATTTTAAATTCTTTTAAATATGAATTGGATACAAAACTGCTCAACCCTTCTGCTTGGGTGATGTGGAAATCAAAGACCTTTATCTCAGCACTGTAAACCTGGGGCTGGGTCTGCAGGAGGTGATCAAAGTGGGTGCATCTTAAATCTGGTGCTGCCTTCGAGTCTCTAAAACAATAGATTTGTGGAATCAGAATATTCTTGGGAAGAGGTTGGACACCCACGGTTTTAACATGTTGCCCTGGTTATGCCTCAGCTTCCTGTCCATCACTGGCCAGAAGTGAGGTGTGTGTGTGTGAGAATCACAGATGTAGCTCAGTGCTTCTCAAACTGTAATGTGCATATGAATCACTTGGGGATCTTATTAAAATGTGAATTCTTATTCAGTAGGCTCTGGGTGGAGCCTGAAACTGTCTTTTTAACAATCTGCTAGGTGGGGCAGATGCTGCTGGTCCATGGACCCCATTTTGAGTAGCAAGGATCTAGGTGACATATAAAAGGAAGGTGAGAACAAAAACCTTCCTTTTAGAGTTCGTGAGGAATTCACTGGTGAATAATCCAATTTCAGTACAGTGGTAGGAAGAATCTCAAAGTACTTTGGTTCTATTGCTATTTAATAAGAGCTTGATTAAGCATCATGAATTCCCGGTGCCAAATGACCTTGGAGTTGATGGAAAAAAGGAGAAAATTCTGGATCTCATTATACTCTATTTCTAATATGAAGGAACACCATAGACAACCAGAAGCCATCAGAGTGATTTCTATTATTTGGTGTTTGTATTCAGATTTAATAGTAAAATCTGGGGTGCCTGGGTGGCTCAGTAGGTTAAAGCTTCTGCCTTTGGCTCAGGTCATGATCCCAGGGTCCTGGGATCGAGCCCCACTTTGCATGGGGCTCTCTGCTCAGCAGGGAGCCTGCTTCCTCCTCTCTCTCTGCCTGCCTCTCTGCCTACTTGTGATCTCTCCCTCTCTGTCAAATAAATAAATGAATAGATCTTTTTCAAAAAAAAGATTTAATAGTAAAATCTATGCAGTGACATCACAACTGAATTCGTATCTATTAACCAAAAGATGACAAATATGCTACATATAGTGATTGGTAAAGTACTGGATATACCTGCTGACTGAAATGCTTTTCAAAACAGATTAATTGTTGCTCATTTCTATGTTACCCTAAGAAGGTCTGACACTGCACAGCTTTTGAAAGAGGACATGCAGCATCCTTTACAATGGATTTCATGCCATTACTCAGTATCCCACTGATACAATAAAAGGCTGACTCATTTCCTTCCCTCTGCATGATCTGTTACAATTGAAACTGGGATACCATATGCTGGGTCTAAAATGCTCAGTATGCCCAGTGGCTCCTGGTGATTCTGCTGGCTTTCAGGTGACACAAGCCTGGAGAAGCAATGAGAGAATCACTGCGGCACAGTTTGCACTGAAAGGTTTTGAGTAATTGGGGGGATTTCATCAGATAATCATTGACTCCACTGCCCAAAACTGATGGCTGTCTGAGATGCTCTCCTACACCCTTCAAGATCCTGTTTTCTTGCACATTTCCCTGCCTTGCCTGCCTTGCCTGCCTTGCCACAGTGTTCCTGAGCACGCAATTTCTAATAAAGCCCATAATGAGAATATTTATTTCCTTGTCTTTCCCCATCAGGGCTGTCAGGAATGTCAGCACAGCTCAAGAAACCGGGAATTCAGAGCTGCTGACTGCTGCCAGCAGAGACAAGCACATTTCAGGGGATGTCTATGAAAATGTTTAATATATTTCTCTGTGGGAAGGGGAAAGTCTTCAGTTGTCTCACGGTATAGCAGCACAGCAACACGCCAGGTGCTGTGCCTTTCTCAAAGATACCATTATGCCAGGGAGTCGTGGGGCACTTTGTTTCTTAATATGCCTACAAGATTAATTTTTAGAGGTGCTGCCATGTTATGAAAGTTTAATGCTGTGAGGTAGACTGCAGAAAACATTAGCAAAACCTTCAATTCTTATTTTGATCCAATTTCATAATAGGTAGAGAAAAGTTAGTCTGAGTGAGCTTCACTTTAACCTAAATATATGTCCAGTTAATTGCTTTCGACATATATACGAATATATACGACATATATACGACAGAACTTCAATAATGCAAACCTACTAGATAAATATGTTTAGTCTTTATTGAGTTACTACCATGTAATGATATAACTAAATGGGATCTGAGAGATTTCCTTTCATCTCCTCATTTTATAGATAAAAGAGTGAAAATATTTGCTCAATATCAAATAATAATTTGAAACAGAGTCAGGACCGGAACTCATGTCCTGGACTCCAAATGTAATGCTTCTGATACTAACTTGAAGGGAAAGCAGGAGCCCTAAGGAGAAAACCCATCTCTCAGAACACAAACTACCAAAATCTAATCTGGATTCTCTGCCTGTCTTCAAAAACCAGAACCTTGAATAATTCCATGTCTTCAGTCTAGGCTCAGGGGGGCACCTGCCTCTTTCATGTGCTTTTATACTTGTCATGTCAGAAGTACAAGTCTTTTAGCTATTTTGCTAATTGTTATTTCCTGCTGGAAAGGTTAGCTGGAGCATTAAATGAGAAAGGAAAAGCTGCAACTTCAGAATGCAGGACAAAAATAAAAGGGTGCTTTCAAATTCTCAGTTCAAAATATATTTTTTTCTTTTCATCATGTATTAAGCCAAACAGAAAATTAAGATAGCAAGGATAGCAGATAGCAAATTCAACTTTAGCCAGAATTTCCAAGAGTAGAGTTTATTAATCTTGTTACCTCAAGCTTTAGAGGAATCGTAATAAATATCATTATCTATTAAACCTCCACACTACTGAACTCTTATGGGAAATCAGATTTGCTTTTCAGACATTGTTGGCCTTTTTAGCAGACATTGTAAGTTGCCTATACAGCATGTCTTTATAGTCTCCCTTACTACAAAATTATGATTTTTTTGGGGACTATCAAATTGATCTGTATAAAATACTTGATTTCTCAGTCTCTTTTGCCACTGGGAGTGATCACTTACATGTAGGTAAAAGTCCTCGGGCAAAGCAAACCTTTCGTAATACAAAGGCAAACTGAGATGGAGATTTTTTACTTTTGTCCTTGACTATTCCTATTACTTCTTATCTGGACTGCACCTTGGTACCCTAGCCATACCACATGTTGAGGACTTCAGAAAAGGATGCAAGAAACAGCTTGTATCCTGGAAGGCATCTTGAAAAAGTGGTATCAGCTTTAGATTACATACCTCTGGAAGTGTGAGTGAAAACAACACAAACTCCAGTTTTTTGAAGCCTGTGTTAGCTGGGTTTTCAGTTATTTGCAGTCAAATGAATTCCTTCTTTATTTATTGCATATTAAGGAGGGCACTTGTGATGAACACTGGGTGTTGATGTAAGTGAGGAATCACTAAATTTTACACCTGAAACTTATGTTACACTCTATGTTAATTCACCAGCATTTAAATAAAAACTTGGAAAAATAAACAAAAATAATTCAAATGGATTCCTAACTGATCCAGTTATTATGACTCTTTACAAAGTGATCCTGAATTGTATCTGATCCTTTCCCAGACCAAACACAAGATGAAATCAAGCAACGTCAGCTTTCAAAGCAATCAAGTTAGAGAAAGTACTGGTAGTTTTACCGACATTGCCTTATCATGCAACAGGATTCTGATCTCAGTGGACTCAGGTGTCTTTCCTCTTGTGCCAAGTAGATAGCAGTTGGGTAGAACATTTGCAGAATCTGATATTTTCCTACCCTAATTATGGGAGGCATTGACAATGATTCTTCCTTGACACAGAGGGACTTTGGGAATCTCTGCAAATGACACTTTTCCCTTAGCCAGTGCCAAGAGGGTGTGAAAAATCAGCAAGAAAAATAGCAGCGAGTGAAGTGTGGACATTTCAGTGAATTTATAGTTTACCTCCTGAATGAGCTGGTGGGCCGCACAGTAGTACCATCCCCTGACCTTGACGGACAGACACAGTGCTTCTTGTTCTTGTTTTAAAGTTTTCAAGATCTGTTAAGGGAAATAAAAGAAAAAGGCTTTAAATTAAAAAGGCCTAAGATACTGTGGGAGAGTATAAGTGTTTCAGAAGAGGATGGTCTCCTGCTGAAAAATAGCCTTTGTATCACCCATACCAAGGAAATTTAGTATAGCCTCTTTTCACATGATATTGTCCTGTCATCCTTGATTCTGTATCTATACGGTAATGGAGCTACTTGCCACATGCGTCTAGTTAGACTTAAAACATAT
>CM052799.1:39262168-39282703 GCA_028533885.1 Nasua narica
AAAAAAAAAAAGAAACAAGAAGGCAAAGGGGTACGTTTTTCCTATATCAAAAGATTGACAAATAATACATTTAATTTTCTAAATAAGAATTGATTAATGAGTAATAAATATATAGAAGTATTTGAACTATGTAAATAATATCTAGTAATTTCATTGCATAAAATGTTTATGATATAAATATGACATTTTTTCATGGTTTCCCACTTTCAGTAACTTTTAAACTAATCAACTAACTCTAGGTTACAACAGAGTTAGACAAGAGAGTTTTTACATTACTTGAGAACAACTTTCAAAACTAGGAATTATATTCCCATTACAGATATGTTGACAATACCAAAGGAGGTGATATATTGAGAAAAATCCTTTGAGAAAAGTAAATTATTCCCATTTTATACATGAGGCTTAAGGAGGGTAAATGACTTCAAGATGACCTGTCAAGAATTAAGATCTGCCTTCCTCATGGTATCTGCTCTGAGTTCTTCTACTTGAATGCTGCTTCAAACATCTCCTCTTACATCTCCTCTTACACTTCTCATTTAGGTCTTTTATAACAGTTTTTTTTCAAAATAAATACCAACTAAAGGCTGCTGAGCTACTTATGTATTTTAATTAATGGCTTCTGAATCGTTATGACATTATAGTAATAGAAATGTCATTTTTACATTTCCAGTAACCAGCTCTCATACTTTAAGGTTTTGTGGGACAGTTCCTTGATTTGGGGAATGCTGTATATGAAATTCTCCTCTTGGAGATTTTACAGCTCAAGGATTTAGAGAAGTCCTGTAGTGAAGAAAGGTACCGAATTTCTTTCAACCTGTTATTTCCCCAACATATTTATCCACATGGCTTTATCATGGAATGCCTCTTTAAATTCAGTTAAACCAGTATGTCATACATATGTGTTTTACGTGTTGCTCTATAGAGTGGGTACTCTTTTTTTTTTTTTTTTTTTTTTTTATGATCAGTCCTGTTTTTATATACTCTAAGCTTCTTGACCGTAGTTCTCTGGTCTGAATCCTTTTATTTTACCCTTATTATTCTCATCTCTTTATCATATTCAGGAGGGAAAAGGCAAAAGTTTCAAGGGCTAGACTTGGCAGTTTCTTCTTATAGCTGAACTGTGAACTTGGCACATATCACCTTAGTCAGTAAGGCCTACCTGCATGGAATTATCCACAAGCAGAGATTCACTGAAGACTGAGGTCACCCCTTGCTCAACAGGTCTTAGTTAAGATGCTCATGGAGAGCAAGAAAATTCAAACTCCTGCCATGAGCTGAACAAGTACATCTAGGGATAGGCATCATAAGAGAGAGTCAGCTAATCAATGTAGACCTAGCAATTTGCAATCTGCAGAGTGGCAGGAATGCTGAAATTATATGCCTCTTGTCCCTTATAGCTACTGTTGGTATGTTCATGTTTGTGAAGCTGGCTAAAAATAATTTTGTGCCACATGCCCTCCTTTGCAGAATAACCAAGCCATGTGTGGTTTCTGTCACTTGTGCAAACTTAGAGTGTGCCAGCACCTGGTCACTTAGTAAACTTAGAGTGGCCAGCACCTGGCCACTTAGTAAACAACAGATGAACATTATATGCTTGTGCTCAGAGCCTTCATTGAGAAGAACTTTCCTTCACTCCCATCTTTACCCTCTATCCTGAATCTGCACCATCATCCCTCAGAAGAGATCAGCCACAGAGATGTCTCTAGAAAATACCAATGGCCTGACTTCCCCATCACGTACTCTTATAGGACTGACTTAACTCCTAGAACCCTAAGAGTCGAACTGACTTACCCAAGATCACCCTGCTAACAAGTGGCAAATGCAGTATTATATCTGAAATTTTAACATAAGCTTTTAGATCACATGTTTTTCAGTTAGAATGAGGCCAAATAGACATCAGAGGAAGAAGAATGAAAACAGAGAAGACAAGGATGTATTACAGCAGTCCTGTAGTAGCAGAATTAGTCAGGGGCAAGATGAATAATTTTTGTTTCAAAGAGAATTACAAAGGTAGAGTTTGAGAACAGATTTCCAAGAGTCATCATACAATTGGCCATTGGTTACTTGTTAAGATGATATAACACTCTTCAATATTATTTCTATCATCCTCTTAATCAAGAGATCCTTTTGGTTGCAAATGTCAAAATCCATTCAAATGAGCTTAAACAAAAATGAGAATTTATTGGCATAAAATTCCCATTCGATTCAGATAGATTTTAGTGATAGTTTTAGGCATCTGTCTATCCGTCTTTTGGCTCTACTTTCCTCAGGCTGGCTCTTGCTGTATGGTAACCCCAGCAAAAAAGAGAATGGCTCATTCCCAATAATTTTAGCACAAGCTTCAAAACTGACTTCATGTGCCAGCTTGAGTCATATGCCCACCCCTAAACTAATTATGGTGACTGGGGGTTATGGGGTGGTGCTGGACAGAATTTTAATCAGGTAGACATAGAACATGTGCTCATTTGTGGAGCCAGAATGAGGATAAGCGCAACTCATATAATAGCATCTACTGAGAGTGGAGGAGAAACGATTCCTGCTGAAAAATTGGAAATGAGTTTACCAGGTGTGGGGAAGCTAAGCACCAAAAACAAGCAACGTCACCTTTGACATACTGTGGGATACCTGAAGTCCAGGATAACATCCTCAAAGAGTTATTTCAGGAGAGGAGAGGTATATACCACTAATTGTAAGATATACTGTCTTGGAAAAATGAGCAGGATTCAGGAAACCTAATTCCCCTAAAACTGTATCCCTGCTGCTTATATTCTGCTCCATAGTGTCTAGGAGAATGCCTGGCACCTTATAAATACATAGAAATATTTGTTGAGTGCGTGATTCAAATCTAGACATGATAGATATAGCGTCATGGTTTGGGGTGATGAAAAGTTCTGAGTGACAGTTGTACATCAACTTGTACTAATGCCACTGAGCTGTACACGTTCAAATAGTAAATTTTTTGTATATATTGCCACAATAAAAATTTTTTAAAGGAGGAGAAAGCCTACACATGGAGAAAGATAAGATTTTGATGGCTTCTTTTGGCCTCTTATTTTCCATTAAAGCTTGCCCTAGTCAGTCACTGTACCTCAGGAGTTATGCAGTGACCAGAGGGGACAGACACAGTTGTCCTGTGGTCCTCCACAAAGTGAAGGCACAGAGGCTAGCTGCCCCCTGCTTCATACGAGAAGAACAAGGGGTACAGAATGGTAGGGGTTGGTGAAAATCTGGAAGATTTGCTTTACAAATGCATGTATGAACAGGGTTCAGTCCGTTTGAAAACTGTCTTCTCCAAGGGCCAGGCAGGTAAGAATGTAAATGATTAAGATAATGTAGATAAGGGCGCCTGGGTGGCTCGGTTGGTTGGGCAACTGCCTTCGGCTCAGGTCATGATCCCGGAGTCCTGGGATCGAGTCCCATATCGGACTCCCGGCTCTGCGGGAAGTCTGCTTCTCCCTCTGACCTTCTCCCCTCTCATTCTCGGTCTCTCGCTCTCTAATAAATAAATAAAAAATCTTTAAAAAAAAAAAAAGATAATGTAGGTAAGGTGGAGATCCTCATGACCCCTTCAAACAGACCAGCCATTGTGCATCTCAGGCCACTAATTCCCTTGAAGAAATAAAGGGTCAACATGGCTTGTCTTGCGGTTTTTCATGAGAAAACTTAAATGTGGGATTCTATGTGAAATCTTTCAATTTTTGAATGTTGGCAGTCATTGAAAAAAACTTTTTATAGTAAGCATGGGAAAGAGAACATCTGGCTCATGGGCCCCCAGCTTGAAATAAATGTTGTATATGTTCCTATCTTTCTGTTTATCTTCAGTTTCTTCCAAAGGACAGACTATTGTTTACTTTCTCACAAAACACAGTAGTGACCTCATATATTTTGTGCATTTTACAGTGTAGGTTGACATGTGTGGTTAGGACAGATATCGTCATTCCCGTTTCACTCTTGAAACTACTAAGGCTTTAAGTGGAGGTACTTAAACTTGCACCCAGATCCTTGTAAAACATGTGCTATATCATGAAACTTCGGGTGATTTCCTTCTTTCAAAACTCCTTACCAGTTTCTGTTATTTATCATTTATCTAGATAAATTATTTTTCCCTTTCATCGGAGAAAGTTGAGTTTCTCAATGCCCCACACCTCCTTTTGTTGGTCAGGGGGGAGAAAAAAATCATTACCTATGCGAAACTATAGAAGCAGATTTGTGTATTTAGCTCTAATAGATGCAGTAACTAAGGAATTTAAATCATATAATATTTTCCATCTTTTCAGAGATGGATAGACTTTTTTTTTCCCTGAGGGAACTTTTAACTTAAGAATGTGTTTAAATCCCCTTGGCATGTCAGAATAATCATTAATGTTTACAGTTGCTATAGCAACCAGAAATGCTGGCAATTGAGTAGGAAAAGAGCCTGGGAGAGGAAGATAAGTTGTGTCAATTATTGAACATCTGTCAAACATTTAGCCAATTTAAAGTGACAGGCAAAATGCTTGAAATCGAAGGTGGGTAAAATGTATTTCTACTAACATTTACTTAAGAACATCAGTTTTGTATTGTTTTGCCACTATTATAGAGGTAAATTAACTTTCATTTTCATCCACATAGAGGAGGTGTTTTCTATGAGTAAGACATGTTTGTATGTGTGATTTTTAACTCTATCATAATATTCACTCATCTCTACTGGATGTTACTTTAAGGCATCTTGGGCTCTTTTGCATGTGTTATTTAATTTAGTCTCATGGCAATGCACCGATTTGGTAAAGTATCTCCATTTTGTAGAATTTTATATTTTATGGGAGCAGAGAGGTGGGAAAGTATGTTTTAAAATATCTGCCTCTTCATTCGGGCTCTCCTCTTCCCGTCATAGCTGACACTCATGTATGCAGAAGCAGCATCCTACCTGTTTGTCACGTGGGTCTCCAGCACCCACCCTGGTCCCCACTATGGTCATCCCAGATCAGTTATGTCTCCTTTTCCCTCGAGTCTCGCTGCATCCTCAGGACCCTCACGTAGCATTCTGGAGAGCCGATAGCAATTAGGGAGAGCTCCCCAGTCAAGTTGAAATCTATTTGCAATCCCTGTCTGATAAGGATTTCTCACCTTCGCTTGGTGTTTTCTCCTTTACAAATCGTTTTCACATATATGGTCTTATTTGGTCATCAGGCTTCTGAGGTGAGGGTTATCCCTTCTTTACATGTGAGAAAATTGAGGCTTAGAGTGATTAAGTGATTTGGCCAAGATCACAAAAGGAGATGGAGGACACTTCCTCCCCTGCTGCCTTTGTACTACACTATATGAGAAAAGAGCAGTGGGTTTAAAAACCAAGGTCATGGATTCCAAGTGCTGCCTAATCACTTGTTAACTACAAACCAAAACAAACCAAGCCAAACCAAGAAAGGTTAATGCCTCCCTAGGACCTCTTCCTGATCCTGAAAGGAGAGTGATAGACAAATTATCTCTAGGATACTTTCCAGCTATAATCTATAATATATGGGTTCTAAATACAACTTTACTGCTATGTTTCCCAAATGCAGCATTTGTTAATTACCTATCATACCTCTGTTTATCATCACCCCCTTCCTCAACTTCTAGAAAGTGAGAGAACTAATTAGCTTTAATTTACGATTTTGCTACTTCAACTTATTAGCGTAAGTATACTAGCACTATACAAATGGTCAGATTTAACTTTTGGGGTTAGTTTTGTTTAATGGTAAGTTTTAATAAGTCATTATTCTTTGTGTTCCTCACTTTTCCTTTCCTGGAAAATAGATATTGCCTCCTAGGGATGAATCAAATGATTAACATAAATAAAAATAATTTCAGAAAAACGAGTACTATACTAAGTTAATATGTCATTGTAGCTCTATTACTCACAAACCCTGATCTGGTGAGTTAATATAAGTGGATGATTTAGAATGGATCTTTACAGCAAAATTGAATTACTATATAGATCATCAAACAGTTCTTTTTACAATCTTTGCTTTATCAATAATAACAAATATTAACACTGAGTGCTTGTTTGTACTGGACACTATCCTGATTATAATTAGGCACTTTGCTTACATCGTTGCCCTTGATCCTCTCAACCATCTATAAAGTGTATTATTATCCCCAATTTTCAGATGAGAAAATTGAGTCTTAGATAATTTAAATAATTTTCGGGGTCTTACATAAGTGGTAAAGCAAGATCAACAGAGAGATATGTCTAACTCCAAATACTAGGGTACATACTTGACCAGTTATAGAAAATACTCTTAAAATACCTCAGGTGAGGATATTTAATTTTAACACACAGAGATGGAGAGACTTAGACATCAAATAAAAAACTGTGATTAGCAGATGTTATTTTCCTCTGAAAGCTTCTCTTAAAGCTACCTCTCCTCCACCCCCCCCCCCCCGTCTTTGCTGTGTTGCCATAAAAGAGATACAAGAGTCATTGGTAAGAATCCACTATTTCTAAGAGTCAGTTTTAAGTAGTAAGTGGGTGGGAGATTAGTATACAATTATTTTTCAAAGAACATTGAGAGGAGACTTATGAACAATGTAAGAAGAGGACATTTCTAAATGGGAAAGGAGGGGAGGTAGGTGAAGCATCTAAGTAGAAAAAGAAATAACAAGGGTTTATATTAGTCAAGACACTTGATCATAGAGGACAGAAACTCAGTATCCACTAGGGAATTTTTTTAAAATGAACAGATTTATTGATTTTTTAAAGAGCAGATTATACGAAAGCAAGAACACTCCCTCCAAGTTGATTCTCTCAGGTAACTCAGGTACCACCTGTACTCACTTGTTCTGCCTCTCAGCACTGAGTCTTAGGTTTATCCTCTCAGACCAGCTTGTCAGTAGCACACTGCACATGGGCAGAAGGCACTTTGCTTTACAGTCCCTAAATCTCCAAACCTGAGGAAAAATGGCCCCTTTTTTGCAGGGACTTGAATTTTAGAAGATTTTGATAGGCTGATTTGTGTCCTAAGACTCTTCTTGAAACCAATCACTGTGCCTTAGGGTATGAGATAATAGGATTGGTCCCGCTCAAGACTCATCCCGATTCCTATGGCTAGCCTTTAAGGAATGACAGTTTGGTACTATGAGAACCAATTGAAGATGTATTGCCAAGAAGAGAAACCTGCTTCTTATGACAAAGCAAATAGTGAAGAAAAGCTCAAGGATGTTTAATTTTCCTCTGGTTCTGTCCACCACATCTCAAGGCAGAACTTGACCATTACAGTAAGTGAATATCTTTTTTGTTTTTAAAGGTATAAATAAAAATAAATACTTCTGTTTATGAAAGTACAGATCTATTTTTAATAGACGACCAGGCCAAATGCTTTTGTTATTGATCTTAGTTCATCATTGGCAAAATACAGAGAAGAGGTGGGAAAAAGCATCTTGGATTACAATGAAGACTAGTATTTGCTTGGCACATTTGATTAAGGGTTAATTTAGGATCAGAATTTAAATGTCAGTTGTTTGAATTTTGATCACATCTTTAATTAAGGAGGTGTAGAATTGTTTAATAATCTGATGAAAGGCTGTGTATCAGTGACTTGTGTGGGAGTTGGTGACATTGCTTGAAAACTTGTTCTGTTAGTCATATTACTGCTTGAATCCTTTTAAAAACATAAATAATTATAGTTTGATATTTTCTACCATTTACTCAAATGTTTTAATCATTCCTGAGAATCCATTTCAGTTCCCACATAGAGTATTTTTCCCTTTCTCCCCAGAAATTGCTACGCTTAAGGTAATAAGACAGATTTTTATTATGTTGTGACAAAAAGCACAAATTCTATTAATGATGATTTGTGCAACCCTTTCTTAGAAAATATCTTTAAGTGTTGATATACTAGTGACCTGTGTATCTTGAAACTTCAAGATTTCACTGGTTATCAAGTTCCCTGAAATTCAGAACATCTCTTGAGTGCCATACAGGATCAGGTACTATGGCATACAAAAGCAAACAAATTTCCCAGTGTAGTTACTTCAGCAAAGGGCCTGGCATTGTCAGTCATGATAACCCCTGCACCCACCTTGTTACTGGCTTGGTTAAGCCAAAGGTGGCCATTGCAATGGCTTCTAGCATAGGAAGAGGAATCTTTGCCAAAGTGTCTCTTTCAATCCTAAGTCTAATTCCACTGGTTTTCTCTGTGGTCCTAGAATACATCACATGTGAAAGCTATGTATCATTTTCCCTGTCCCTCCAATGGAACTAATCTTTATTCAACTTATTTCCAAAAACTGGTAGAGGCAACAAATGAGATAAAGAATACTGGTGTTATGAAGTGTCAACAATTTGGTTCTGCTCATGTACTTATACGACAAAACCTTACTTAAAGGTAGATATGAAAATGTAGCTCACCAAATCCAAGTTTATTTCCTCCTACAAGTAAATATTATAGTCCAGGGACTACTGCCACCTTCGAATACCCACAGTCTGGCCAGGCCACACAGGTGTCATCTGGTTTCTTTGACACATGTCATTTAGCTTCTTATGTTATATGGCCGAGCCATCTCTGCATGCCTACCTCTCCACTTTTACTGAGTCTTTCTTTCTCTTAGGTATTTGGAAGATTATGAATTAGTCATCTTTCACTGCCATTGTGTAAACTCAGTAAAACTGCATCAGAGAATCGGGGTGGGGGGAGAAAAAATTTTTTATTTTTTATTTTTCTAGAGAAAAGATTTAGGCATTTTGATTTGAAAAATGTGGGTTCTGATGCTATAGATTTTCTGTCCTCTAATTTCAGTGATTCTGATGAAAGTATTGTATTCTCTTCTTTACAACTAATTTCTTTCTCACTAACACTTTTGGCCTAGATTTCAATAATGAATTGTTGCTCTAGGAAACTTTTAACATTTGGAATTCCAATTCAATTCAACTAATATTCACCAAGTTGATTACAGAAAGTGAGGGACAAAGCATATGTTCCCCTGACATATGTATTCTTGTCCACAAGTAATACTCAAATCTGTTATCTGGAGAAGCAAGTAATTGAGCCATTATAAAAGAGAAAAACAAAATTTTAATATGTGAAATACTGTGTAGTTGCCATGAGGCAGAAAAGAAACACATGTTCATCTGGTTGTTGAGGAGAGACCACATATATTTTCCAGAAGGGAAAATGGCTCTTTACAAAAGGTAGTGGTTGAGATAAGCAGAAGTTGGAAGGCATCCTGAGAGAGAGTACCTAAGCCTACACAGGGAGAATTGAAAAGCATAGAGCACATTAGGGGATCAGTGACTGTTTTCCCACTCTACCTTAAGCAACCCTACATAGCAGGACAAACATTTCTTAAAATACAGTTTTGTTGGGAAGGCTAAATCACAAAAAAGTTAAAAAACAGAGCTCCTTGCTTACAGCCAAGACAGGTGGGCAGAGCCTTCCCGCACTGCCTTATCTTTGCATTTAAAGGTGACTTTCAGTGGGAATAGATATGTACTGTATGAAAAGTAATCAAAGTAATCAGCCTCTCTGATATTTTGCAGAGCCTAGCTTGAAGAGTACTCCCCCCAAAAATGGACTTACATGGAGAGAGGAGTAGTAGAAAGCTAAAACTAGATAATTTGAAGTCCTGCTTTGGAAGGACTGGCCTACTAGCTTGATGTATTTTATTTGATCCAAGTTGCAGGAACATCACAGAGGACTTGTGTGGGAAGGCGGAATGTAATCCAAAACTACTGTTTAGACAAATTAATCTGGCAATGGTATGTGGGTTGGCCTGGAAAGTTGGCAAGATGGCAGGATGTTCTTAGGCCAATGACAGGTAATGGTGAGATGGGTACAGAAGCAAAAAATCCCATGAAATTCTAATCCACAGGATTTGGATAACTGATTGGATATGCTTTCCCCCCAACAAGACCTTCCCCCAACATTCTTAGAGAGAATCTGAGATCAGGCACAAGGCGTGGTTGAAGGGGACATAAGTATTAAGCTGAAGAGTTACATCTCATTTTCTTCTGTTCACTTTCTACCCGAGGGAAAGTGGCATTCTCCCTGGAATGGGGCATTGAACTTTGATAGCTCTCTCTTTAACTGTTATGCAGTTTTTCCATTTTCTGAAGTATTTTATACTTGACTGTCAAAGGTATCTATGCTTCAAGAAATTAATACTTACCAAATGAGCTGTGGATGTTGCATTTGAGTTCTTCATAAAATACAGTGATACCTTTGATTTCTTTAAATGCCAAATTTTTAACAAATAACTGAAAGAAGTACCCTTTAATCCCAGTGAGCAGTATTTTTATCTCCCCATCATAGTCCATTCAAGCTGCAGCTCTCTGCTTTAGTCTTACCAGTTCGACTACACTGAGTGGGCTGGACCACTGCTGATCACAATCCTACAAAGCTCTAATGTTGACTGTGTGTAGTTTCAGCATCACCCCCACCTTCATTCCATTAGCTCACGTTTATATTCCCCAGTACCATTTTCATGCTAACAAAAGCATGCAACTAAGTGTCAGTGCCATGTCTTTGTGCTTTCTTCTGAATTCCAAAGCAGGTCACAAGCTAGATTGCCTACCAAGCCATCTGGGCCAGTATAAGAAGTAGGGATTGGTAGAGACTGTGGCAAAATGGACCCTCTCCTAAATGGCAAGCTGCTGTTCAGTTCTGTGCGTTGTTTCCCTGATGGAATGAGATTGATGTGTTTCAGTCTTTTAAAGCAGTGTTTCTTCCAGTGTTATGTTCAGGCCACCAGCAGCAGCACCTGAAAACTTGTTTCAAATTCAGATTCTTGGCCCCTACCCCAACCTTCTGAAAGAGAAACCTGATGTGGAACAGAGCATTCCATGTGGTAACAAGGCATTCTGGTGATTCCGAGCTCACTCAAGTTAGAGAACCATTAGTGTAGTAGACGCCATGCTGTACCTCTCTAATTCCTCTTGAGGACTGATAACTGAGAGTTGTGTTTGAGTTTCAAGAAAATCGCAATATGGAGATGTTTATTTGATTTTTACTGTTTTTAAAGCATGTGAAACCATAAAAGACACACATGCTTATGCAAGCTAAATCCATTCTGTGTGCCGTCAGTTCCCAGCCTCTACTCAAGAGTCTGAAAGTGCTAACAAAAAGGATGCTGTTCTGTTGAAAAAATATATGGATTCTTCCCTTCGTGTATGAAAGTTTGCTGACATCAGACCTAGACAATATTTCCTAAACTTTTTTTCTGATATATTTTTGAGAGCAAAGGAGAGTCAGCATGTCCCCTTGGGAATCTGGGAACACATCCTGAAGCAATCAGCTCCAAGTACATGATTTTGTTGAAGCCTTTCCTTGTACATTTAAATTTGTATGAATTTTTTTTATCTACTCCATCATATAGTCCTATAATTATATCCCATCATGTAGTCCTCCATCAGGCTTATGATCGAGACAATGTGTTAAATTGCCTTCAAGTTAAATTCCTTACCTTAATTCTACAAAATTTAAAGAACATCTATGCCATGCCCCTAAAAATCTCTAATTGACTCAATAAAATAGAGGTAATAAAATAAGAATGACCCATAAAATGGAGGAGATTGTAAGTTATACACAAGAGCAATATACAGTCTGTATACTTGAGTAGAAAATATCCATTTTTCCATCTTACTTCCCATCCCTCCACTGCCCCATCTGAATGACCGAAGAGGGTGTACTAAATAATCATTGACTACACTGAGTGAATAGTCAGGAGACTATTTTTGGAAGTGCTTGCCACAAGTTTTCATGGGATTTAGCACTAGGGCCTTCCTAATCCTCGCCTCGTGTGATCACCACTTCTCCTAAATCACTGCTACAAAGACGGTAAAGAATTTCGACCTTATGTGCCAGCACCAATTGCTTGGAGATAACTGTTTGAAACACTGTATTGACAATAATCATGAATGGAGGTGGGGCATAGTCAATTATCTGTGTCAGCTGTGGGTGTAGGAGTGGCTACTGGTGGTCCAACTGACAGATGCATGCCCGTCCCCATTCCACCCAGCACCAGTTACTCATGAAAAATGATTTCTGAACACTGACAAGTCCTGCTTGATGCTGCAGACTTGTCTAAAGCAAGTTCTCTGAGCTATAGAGCATCCATTTTGGAGGTCCTTTCAGCCACAGGCATGATTTCAGCAATCTACATTGTAAAGGGCCATGGTCATCATTGTAAGTATTCAATGCCCATTGGACTATGTTGTATTTAATTGAGGTACAGTATCTGTCCTATTCCAGCCCTTCAGATTTCAGCTTTTTTGAGACACCTCCTCTCTCCTTCTGTTTCACAAAATGCTGTTGACTGTGTGACAGTTCAAATATGACTTTATATGGATCATTTAGGGTCTTAATGTAATTAGAGGTCTTATCTAGAGGCATCGTTGCTTAGAAGCCAGTATTTCAGCCACTTCCTCTTGGAATAACTCACAAATCTTTTATATGACAAGACCCTCTTCTCCTAGGCTCTCCTGCCGCCTGTTTAATAATGCAGAATCACGAGTTCCTGTTTAGTACTTAAGGTTTCTGGTACCATTCTTACTTTTTCTGAAATTAATTAGATTTCTCACAATTTATAACATCTCCATTTCCCTAAGTTAATAGAAAGACCAAATATTCATCAATCCATTTATAAGCAAAAACAAAAACACAGTCATAAAAGTTGACATCAACATGTTTGATGTTCAGTGTGACTGGGCAGGGCAAGTTTTTATTTTTTAAGATTTCATTTATTTATTTGACAGAGGGAGAGATCACAAGTAGGCAGAGAGGCAGGCAGAGGGAGAGGGGGAAGCAGGCTCCCGGCTAAGCAGAGAGCCTGATGTGGGGCTCGATCCCAGGATGCTGGGATCATGACCTGAGCTGAAGGCAGAGTCTTAACCCACTGAGCCACCCAGGTGCCCTTCTTTTTATTATTCCTATTTTTCAGATGAGAAAACTAAGGAACGGAAATTACTTTCTTTTTTTTTTTTAGATTTTATTTATTTATTTGACAGAGAGAGATAGAGATCACCAGTAGGTAGAGAGGCAGGCAGAGAGAGAGGAGGAAGCAGGCTCCTTGCTGAGCAGAGAGCCCGATGCGGGGCTCAATCCCAGGACCCTGGGATCATGACCTGAGCTGAAGGCAGAGGCTTTAACCCACTGAGCCACCCAAGCACCCCTAGAAATAACTTTCTAGCTGATAAGCACTAAAGCCAAGACTCAATCCACATATTTTGACAACAAATCCAGGGATCTCTGAACTGAGTTATGCCTTCTCTCTCTTCACCCAGGCAAACTACCAACAGGTTCTAATCCCTGTGTTCACTTTCATTGCTGAGCTGAGCTCAGTGCTTTTGTGCAAGGTTGGTGTTTAGTAAATATTTGGCCAAGAATTAAACTAGTGAATGTACTCATCTAATCCAGTTTGTCTGTAGAATCACTTAAGATACATTTTTCACATTTACCTGCTTAGAATCCTATCTCAGCTTAAATTCTACTTCCAAACAGTGTATAAAAAATAGACTAGATATTGATAAAACTATCTAAAAATAAGGAGATTCTCATGCCATTTAAATAATTTATCAAAGCGAAAATTGGTTACAGCGTAAGGACTAGAATTCGGATATCCTGACTGCTAATTCTACTATCTTTCTTCTACATAACACAACAGAGCTTAATTCAAATAACTATAGTGTAGTGTTTGTATATGCGTGTGTGTGTGCATGTGTGTGTGTGCACATGTGTGTATGTATAAAGTTCTAGTTCTAGGGGTGCCTGGCTGGCTCAGTTGGTGGAACGTGAGATTCTTGGTCTTGGGGTTGTGAGTTTGAGCCCCACATTAGGGGTAGAGATTACTTTAAAAAATTTTTTTTAATTAAAAAAAATTCTAGTTCTGATTTTGTCAATAACCACCTATGTGATTCTTAGGAAGTTACTCGATATCTTTGGATCCCACTTTGCTCATTTGTCAAATTAGGATGTTTGATTTGATTTATACATAGAGAATTGTGGGATTTTAAAGCTGAAAGATACTTAGAGATCATCTAGTTGTACTCCCTCACTTACAGATGAAGAAATTTACAGATAAGGAAAACTGATCTTTTCTAGCTCTAAAATAAATTCAGAGGGGGAACATATGGGTTCCTAACAGAATCAGCTCTTCTGAATACTTGCGACTACCCACTTACCAAATGTGTGATTGTGATCCACGCATGTAGTTTCTGCAGATTAAAGTTTCCTGCTCTGTAAAATTGACGAGGTCGTACTAAGGTTCCTTTCACATTTGAAACTTTGAGGATTAAGAAAGGCATCTTTGAAAACTGACATTTGTCTACCCCTGGGATAGGACTCAGAATGTCATGAAGTATAACATAACTCTAGAAAGAAATTAGCAACAGGAACACATTAAGAGCATCCATCCGAAGGACTCTTACCACAGAGTGAATTTGCACAATGAATACTTAAATGTGAAAACTGTTTGATGTCTTATTTGAAAACTAATAACCTGGCATTCTTTGTTCTTGGCTCAAAGATATGGAAAAAAGAACAAAGTAAGAGTGAACTTTTATAGTTAATTTCCTATAGATTTGGATGCTGCAAGTCAGGAAACCATCACTAGGTCCTCCTTAACAAGTATCATATTATAACTAGTCTCAGTATTTTTCAACTGAGCATCAGAAGCCGTAATCTATTAAATATTGTATTCCAAGTATCTGTTTACTGAGTTGTTACAAATTGCCAATGGGACAGAAACTGTTTGTCACTTCCAGAGCAATTAGTGTGTGAAAACTTATCAAAAGAAATCTGTCAAGTTTGAGTAAGTATAAATATTGCATGGAAGTCCCTAAGGAAATCAAACTGAGTGGGATACATTTTTGCTCATGGCAGCGCACGAGAATTTATTTTGTTTTATTTACTTGGCTCTATTTCTCAGAATGTTGATAGCATTTCATGTAACCCAATGGATTGATCATTGGCTCTGATAAAAGTAGACTGTGATTCTTAGGGGAAAACTAGAGTATCTATTGAGTGACACAACGGTACTGGCTCCTTTCAAATTTTAAGAGCTCTTATTTGCCTCCTGACGGGAGCACTGGAATGGGAGTATAGCAAGGAGGACTATTGCATACAGATCTTCCTTGAATTCGGACGTGGTCACATCCCAATTAATGCATCATAAGTAGACAGTGCCTTTCATACACCTAACCCACCGGCCATCATCACTTAGCCCAGTCTACCTTAAACGTTCTCAGAAACCTTACATTAGCCTAATTTGGGCAAAGTCATCAGACACAAAGCCTATTTTATCATAAAGTATTCAATAGCTCATGTAATTTATTAAATACTGTACTTGAAGCAAAGACCAGAATTGGGGTGTGGATGCAGAATGGTTGTAAGCACATCAATTGTGGACCCTCCTGATGGTGTGACTGACTGGGAGCTGGGGCTGCAGCCACTGCCCAGCATCACAAGAGAGTGTAGGACGGTCTCTCGCCAGCCCAGGAAGAGATCCAAATTCACATTTTGAAGTATAATTTCTCCTGAATGCATAGTTTCATACCATCATAAAGCTAAAACATCGAAAGTCGGAACCATCTGTAGTCTACTTTGCCTCTTTTTTGACTCTCCAACCTTATCCTTTCTAGGCTACAGATTTTTCATATCTTTAAAATAAAGGATAAGTGATCTATTAGATAATTTTTAGCTTCATTTTACCTACATTGATGTCTCCATTATTATTATGTTATCTTTCTCATGCTCCTTTCTCATTGTCCTGGACAAATAAAAACACAATATTGACAAGTAGCGACATTTGCTATAAAGAAAAATAAATTAATATCTTTTATAGTGATGTCCCCCTTTTAGGGGACTCGGCATTTAGCTCAATATGATCTCACCAGTGTACCTGTCAAGACTTTTTGAAAGACCTTTGCACTTTAAGACTCAACAGTATTTACAAAGGTCACATGTTCAACTGATATTGGTTAGGATCCTTAACATAATCCATTTGAGACTGTTTTTGGCAACTGTGGTTTGTTTCTTTTTCTACACCATGAAAAATGGTTATAGTGTTATTATTACATTTTGGGAAGCTTATTACAATTTTAATTCAGCATTTTGTTGCTTTCTGTTGTTTAGAGTCCCTTAACGATCCTCCCCACAATAGAGGAGCAATAGAGCAATAGAGTTGATAATCTTCGTATTATACTTAGTGTTTCTAGAAGGGAAATCATTGCCATTTGTCCAGGGCTTCCCAACCTAGGATTTATGACCTATTAATAGACATTTTAGAAAAACAGTATGTGATAAAACAAGATGCGATCAGGAGAGAGACAAACCATAAGAGACTCTTAAACTCACAAAACAAACTGAGGGTGGCTGGGGGGTAGGGGGGTAGGGATAGGGTGGCTGGGTTATGGACATTGGGGAGGGTATGTGCTATGCTAAGTTCTGTGAAATGTATAAGCCTGATGATTCACAGACATGTACCCTGGGGCAAATAATACATTATATGTTAATAAAAAAATTAAATTAAAAAAAGGAAAAAAAGAAAAACAGTATGTGTATAGAAGGCATTGTAGGGAGGGTGAGAGTTTATGATCAAGTAAGTTTGTGTGCTTAAACATGCTCTAAAGAATCAGGAAGCTTGGGATGTTAAAAATCTCTTACAAGTCCTGAAAGGATAAATTAAAAAATCTGTTACACTTTGTTTAATCTGGGGCTTCTCAATGTCATTTGATCATGGAACCCTTTTAAATGTGCGATAGGTGGGAGGGAGACAACTTCTTTTAAGAAAAAAATTAATATTCCAGGGACCATAGTGCAGTATGTGCTTAAGGTTGTTGGTTCTTCTGCTAAAGCACTAAGTCACTTATGTCACAAAAGCAGTGAAACCAAAATAATTAACTTATTTTAAAATAACCAAGCAGCATGTTAATTGGATATGTCTTTTACTTTTACTTTTAAGGTGATTAACTTATAATGATTCAGATGTGCTTAAGATTCAGAGTGCTTTCACATAAAAGAATCCCCACTACAAAGACTCTTAACTATAGGAAACAAACTGAGGGTTGTTGGAGGGGAGGTGGGCGGGCAATGGGGTAACTGGGTGGGAGGCATTAAGGAGAGGACACGATGAAATGAGCACTGGGTGTTATATGCAATTGATGAATCACTGAACTCTACTTCTGAAACTAAGAATACACTATATGTTAATTAATTGTATTTAAATAAAATTAAATAAAAAAAAGAATCCTCACTACATACCTGCATTACATTGGTTATTATTTAACCCATTTGGTGGGTTAAAAGTTGAAAGTGAGAATGTTTAAATGGCTTAACTTATGTAATACAGGTTTGAATTTTGATCTTTTTTTTTTAACTCCAATTAGAAAAATAACAACATAGGTGTCTTTTTTTTTTTTTTCTCATATCTGTGGTCCATACAACTTTCTAGTTGCCTTGCCCCACAGGATTCAGAGAGGTTGCTATCACTGGCCACTAGCAACAATCTTGAAAAATGTCTTTAGAAAAAGAAAATACGGGGGCGCCTGGGTGGCTCAGTTGGTGGAGCGACTGCCTTCAGCTCGGGTCATGATCCTTGAGTTCTGGGATCGAGTCCCGCATTTGGCCCCCAGCTCCATGGGGAGTCTGCTTCTTCGTCTGACCTTCTCTCCTCTCATGTTCTCTCTCACTTTCTCTGTCTCTCAAATAAATAAATAAAATCTTAAAAAAAAAAAAAGAAAATACGGTTTCATGTGTTTGATTACAACTCTCTTTGGAGAGGTGTGGGTTGATTAATATTGTGTTGCTAAATTACTTTCTAACTTCTACCTTGTGATTTTAGAGATGCTAATTTATACTTAAAACTCTCCTATAGCTAATTAGGGGATAGACTTTGTTCTCCTCATTGTTCATATGAGAAAATTGAGATGCTCAGATAATTGCCTAAAATTCACACACCATATTGAGTAAATAGTACACTATACTGTGCTGTTTGCTCTGTTGTTTGTTAAAATCCCCTATTTTTTTAATGGAAAAACTACCATACCAATTGAACTTCCCCACGACCTATTATAGGGGCTTTCCGCCCCTAGACTTCAGTTGCTAGAGGAAGTGACTAGCTTGCTGGGAAGCCCTTGCTTATTTATACTGAGTATCCTCTTGACATCAGCATGGGGTTACTTATAATTACAGGCACATGTGTAAATAAAATGATTAACTATTCTCATACAAACATAATTATAACTCTCTAAAATAATACATGTGGAAATGTTATAATCCAGTGATAAAGGGAAAGCAATCTGCATGACCCCTCCTTTGTATGTAAACAGTGGATTATTAAGGCAGAATATGTTTCCTGTTATATATTTGGTTATTGAGGTCAATTACACTTAGGACTCTATTAAAAAACAGAAGTGCCTTTTACAGCAATTACTATTATCTCTAAAGAGCTGATGTCTCTCTGCCATTTTCCAAGGACATTGCATACATTTGAACTTTAGCCCAGGATTCTATTAAAGAGAGATGTATAAGAATTCAGGTAACTAGTTCTGAAACCAGAATCTTCTTTTGTATCTTTTTGCTCCCCCTCCCCACCAAAGTAACTTTTGAAGATAAAACGGGGCACATTAACTAATCAGTGCCGGTGGTTAGTATATCACTTCCCTAGCTTTGGACAAATCTGGAGATCACTCTTTAAAGAGAAGAATCATGGAATGCCTAGAGCTGAAGAAGTTTGATTTCCTTGGAGCACAGTAGTTCACTGCAGCAAATCATTTAAGCTCACTGTCGTTTAGGATTCGTCTCTGAAGTTGAAAGCATGGCATCACATGTTCATTCACAAAGCATTTACCTAATTCTTCAGAAAAATTAGAACTTTGAAACATACGTTTTCAGGTGTGGCTGCCTATCGCACTTGTCCCACTGGCACTCTGGAATGAATAAGTATTTGCAAAAAAGTTGTTCTTATACTGTGATAAATTATTCAGCCAATATTTTTAAATACACCTTTACATTTGGGGCCAGCCAACCAGTCAGTCAGTGTGTGTTTAGCAAGTACTTGCTGCAATGTTAAACCACCATCTCACTCAAATAATGGAAAAGTAGTTCAACCTCACAAGTAAGAAGAGTAAGAATTAGCATTGATAGTGAGAGGCATTGGGAGAAGAATAAATTGACTTAGGAATTATTCTGTCCCTACGTAGGGCAAAGAGTTTGGATTAGTTACTTTGTTGCACAGTTTCTCAGTTAATGGAAAACTGAAAAATGCATTGAAAACCACAAAGTGCTATGCAAGTATGTGGCACTATGATGCACTATAATGATTATTATCTATAAAATGAAAGAAGTGATCCAAATAGTTTTCAGGGTGGCTTCCAGCCTTACAATATCAAAATTATAGGCTCTCTGGGTCCGTAATTTGAGCATTAGCTCAGTAAGCATTGCATAGTGCTTGGCACATGCTTAGTAAACTATAAATGCTTATTCCCTTGACTTAAAGAGGTTGGATTACTTTTAATCAACTATCAGAGTACCTTTTAGTTCTCTCAAAATAAAAATCGTATTGACTGACAGTACCAGTCCTGGTAAAATGCTTAAGGGATTTTGATTACTTCCTATTTATAATTAATAGCAGGCTGGAAAAGGATTATTGGGCAACAGTATGAATTTCTAACCTGACCATTTCTTTTGTGAATACAATAGCGTTCCAATGCCAGAAGACATATTTGTAATGATGATTCCTTTGCTTTCAGAGCTGAGCTATGCTTGGATCTTCAATGAATACCCTTCCTATCAGGATAATCGTCGCTTCGTTTCTCAAGAGACTGGGAATCTATATATTGCCAAAGTTGAAAAGTCTGATGTTGGAAATTATACCTGCGTGGTTACAAATACAGTGACAAACCACAAGGTCCTGGGGCCACCCACACCACTAATACTGAGAAACGATGGTGAGTTTCCTAAGGGATTATGTTCTGTTTTTTGCGGTCCCGTATTGCATATGGAAAATTGTTACATTATTGGCACACAAACCCTGATTGTTTAAATTACAGAAAAGTTTAATGCTTTTTACATTTAGTAACTATATTTTCTCTACTTGTGTAAGAAAAAACCCATGAATCCATTTTGGAAAACTAATTAGAAGCGTAATTGCTAATTTCATAGGAATGGAATGTGGATTTAGGTAAGTATAAATAACAAAAGAATCTATTTCGTGTTCTTTTTCACTTAATATATGAACACAGGCAGAATGAAGTGGAAGGTTGAACAACTAGCTCATTAATCAATTCTATGTAATTTAGTATTCAGTGTCCAGAAAGAAGTTTTAAATTATCCAAATAACTTCTGGAGTAATGATACTAATGCCATAGTTCACACACAGGGAAATACAGGAATATCAATGCTTATTTGAGAAATAAGTTTTAATTTCCATCAATCTTGTAAAAATATTTCAAGAAAATATATGAATTTCACCTTGATTGTCTAGACAGATGACATAACAGTATATGGTAATTCACCATGTGCTTTCCAAAGACAATCCTACTGAACTGTATACCAAACTCTAGTACCACGATGGTTTTTCCCC
>CM052799.1:39283203-39326325 GCA_028533885.1 Nasua narica
AATCTAATTTATCTGATATAAGGATTGCCACCCCAGCTTTCTTTTGATGTCTATTAGCACGGAAAATTGTTTTCCACCCCCTCACTTTAAAGCTGGAGATATTAAAGAAACCAGCTGGAGCTGGTGTCTTTGGGTCTAAGATGAGTTTCTTGTAGACAGCATATCGATGGGTCTTGTTTTTTTATCCATTCTGATACTCTGTGTCTTTTTATTAGGGCATTTAGCCCATTTACATTCAGGGTAACTATTGACAAATATGAATTTAGTGCCATTGTATTGCCTGCAAGGTGACAGTTAACTGTATATTGTCTCTCTTCCTTTCTGGTCTATGCTTCTTTTAGGCTCCGTCTTTGCTTAGAGGACCCCTTTCAATATTTCCTGTAGGGCTGGTTTGGTGTTTGCAAATTCCTTTAGTTTTTGTTTGTCCTGGAAGCTTTTTATCTCTCCATCTATTTTCAGCGACAGCCTAGCTGGGTATAGTATTCTTGGCTGCATATTTTTCTCGTTTAGGGCTCTGAATATATCATGCCAGTCCTTTCTGGTCTGCCGGGTCTCTGTGGATAAGTCTTCTGCCAATCTAACATTTCTGCCTCTGTATGTTACAGACTTCTTGTTCCAAGCTGCTTTCAGGATTTTCTTTTTGTCACTAAAACTTGTAAGTTTTACTATTAGATGACGGGGTGTAGACCTATTTTTATTGATTTTGAGGGGGGTTCTTTGTGCCTCCTGGATTTTGATGCTTGTTCCCTTCAGCAGATTAGGGAAATTCACTACAATAATTTGTTCCAATATACCTTCCGCTCCTTTCTCTCTTTCGTCTTCTTCTGGGATCCCAATTATTCTAATATTGTTGCATCTTATGGTATCACTTATCTCTCGATGATCCCCTCATGGTCCAATAGTTGTTTGTCTCTCTTTTTCTGAGCTTCTTTGTTCTCTATCATTTGGTCTTCTGTATCACTAATTCTTCTGCCTCATTTTTTCTAGCATTTAGAGCCTCCATTTTTGATTGAACCTCATTAATAGCTTTTTTTTATTTCCTCTTGGTTAGACTTTAGTTCTTTTATTTCTCCAGAAAGGGATTTTATTTCTTCAGAAAGGGATTCTTTAATATCTTCCATGCTTTTTTCGAGCCCAGCTAGCACCTTGATAACTGTAATTTTGTATTCTATTTCTGACATATTACTAATGTCTGTATTAACTAGGTCTCTAGCCGTCAGTACTGTCTCTTGCTCTTTTTTTTTTTTTTTTTTGCGGTGAGTTTTTTCACTTTATTTTATCGAGCTAAGAATAGATGAGTGAGTGAGAAAAATACTCAGGAGTTCCGCAGTTTTCACTGATTGATGAACTTGGTCTTGGCTGGATATTCTCACTGATCTTCTGGGGAGGGGCCTTTTGCCTTGATTCTCAAATGTCTGCCTTAGGCAGAATTGCCCTGCCCTTGCCAGGGGATGGGACAAGCAATTCGCTCAGGTTCGCTCTCGGGAGTCTTTGTTCCCTGAACGCTTTCCGTACCGCCCTGGAGGCTGGGAATGCAAATGGCAGCCTCCCAGTCTCTGGCCAGAGGAGCCGAGCGCTCGGGGCACTGCTCCAAACCCAGCAGATTCCTGCTGCATGCTTCCGTGCCTTCCTTCCAGAGAAGGAAGGAGGGGGTCTCTCCAGAGCTGCCCCCTGCAGGGTCCCCGCTTGTAGAGCCGTGGCCAGATTGTGCCTCGGATCACGGTCCACGGTAAGCCCAAGCTGAAAGCACACTGCACGGCTCCTTCTCTGCCGTGAGCTTCTCCACCCCCGATACCTGGGAACTCTGACGCACTCAGACACCCAGGGTCCCTTTGTGACCTCACGGGTCCTGGAACCACACTGTTCCCATGAGGGCTGAACACCCTGCTTAGCCTCTGGAGTGATGTCCCTCAGCGGAGCAGAGTCTAAAAGTTCCGATTTTGTGCTCCACGGCTCTGCTGCTGCCAGGAGCCGGCCCCTCTCCCCGCGGTCTCTCTTCCCGTCGCTTTAGATTCACTTTTCCAAACATCCTACCTTCCGGAAAGTGGTCGATTTTCTGCTCCTAGAATTGCAGTTCTTCCTCTTTTCTCTCTCCTGTTGCGTATGCTGGCTTTTAGAATGGTTTGCTAACTAGATGAACTTCTGGGATCCAACTCTATCTCAGCCTCCCACTTCTCTGCCATCTTGCTCCGCCCCCACCTCTATTCCCTCTTCTTGAAGTGCTTTTCCTTCTCTGAGTCTCAGCCTTTCATTTGACTGACTTATACTGGCCCTTTCCTTTTCTTCAAGCATATCACTTTCTCCAAAAAGCCATCCACTATGTCCACTATGCTCTATCAGGTGTCTTTTCTCTCTAAAGTCCAATAAAGCCTATTCCTGTCCCCCAAGAACTCTTCATTCTGTATCACTGTCACCAGGGTGGTACCTGTCTCTCTAACCATAAACTTGCTGTTTAGAATCACATGCAGTGCGTTGATCACTAGTATATCTCCAGCCCTTAGTGTAATAACTGTAACATAGATGCTTCTTTGTAAATATTTATTGAGTAAAAGAAAACAAAAGCATACTGAAGTCTTTCAAAAGGGCTGACATAATGATTTAAATAATCATGGTTTACATGTTTAAGTTTCTATTCTTTCTAAATTCCTTTCCCATCAAGAACACATTGGAACCTTCCATTATGAGCAGAAATTACTAGACTCGGGGCGCCTGGGTGGCTCAGTTGGTTAAGCAACTGCCTTTGGCTCAGATCATGATCCCGGAGTCCCGAGATCGAGTCCCACATCGGGCTCCCAGCTCCATGGGGAGTCTGCTTCTCACTCTGACCTTCTCCTTTCTCATGCTCTCTCTTGCTCTCTCTCTTTCCTAATAAATAAATAAATAAAATCTTTAAAAAAAATAAAAAAAAAGAAATTACTAGACTCATTGCACAGGTGAGGAGACTGTCAGACAAGAACATTAATAACAAGCATTTGCTGTTTACAGGGTGCTCAGAATTTCACCAGGATGATTTCATTCAAACATCAAGCAACTGTGTGAGGAATAACCTCTTTCATTTTTTTATAAGTGAATGAACTGGGGCTCAGACATGTTAAACAACAAATCCCAAAGCCACACAGCTAGCTAAAAACTAATGGCTTCAAGATTCACATTCGGCTCCCAGGTCCTATTGATTCCAGAGCCTAATACCTTAACTCCTCACTCACTGTTTCATTTCATTACACTATGCCACCTCTTACCTGAATTTATACAAGAAAAACTTGGCAAATGGCAAGTTCAAGCCTGGAACTCAGATTTCTCTCCAAATACATTCCTCTTCCCTTCTGTACTGAAAGACCTTGTACCCAAGTAGGACTGTGAATCTGAATCTCCCAGGACAGGTTATTTGCAGACAAACCAGCTCTACAAGGAGGGCCAGAGCATCCTTACAACATACACCATGCTATGTAATTTTTTTTTAGCAGATAATGTAATTTCAGTCATTCCTTTATTTATTCCTTCCTGCATTTCACATGTATTTATTTAGCACTTACTGTGTGACAGACACTACCCTGGTGCCAGTAAACAAGAACAATAGGGACCTATCAATTGCACTTATATTCTCTAGGAGAACACAGGTGAAAACAAACATAAACAAAAACAAAAGCCCGGGGCGCCTGGGTGGCTCAGTTGGTTGGGCGACTGCCTTTGGCTCAGGTCATGATCCCGGAGTTCCGGGATCGAGTCCCATATCGGACTCCCGGCTCTGCGGGAAGTCTGCTTCTCCCTCTGACCTTCTCTCATTCTCAGTCTCTCTCTCTCTAATAAATAAATAAAAAATCTTTAAAAAAAAAAAAAAACAAAAAACAAAAGCCCGATTATTTAACATAGTAATAACTAAAACGGTATGATACAATAGAGGCTCTGTGGAATGGAATGTCTACTTTAGGCAGGACTGTCATGGAAAGCCTTTCTGAGGAGGTGAGCCATGAGCTGAGACCTGAATCCTGAATGACAAGAAGTCAGCCCTGTGATGATCAGAGGGAGGCGCAGTGCAGGCTGAATTAGCATCACATGCAAAGGCCCTGAGACCTGGGGGAGGGAGGGAAGACCACTTGCCATGTTCAGGAAGAAAAGAGAATGTGAGCATGGTTGAAGCACAGTGAGCAGAGTGCAGGGTGTTTTGAGTTGAGGTAAGAAAGGAATCAGCAGCTGGATCATATAGATCATGAAGAAGAGACTGGATTTTATCTCAAATGCAAGGAGAGGCCATGAGAGCATTTTATTCAGGACAGTGATGTGTGTTTTTTAAAAGTTTGCTTAGCTCCTCTGTAGAGATGGACTTCAAACAAGAGAGAGTGGACACTGGATATCCAACTGAAAGTCTATTGCAGTAATTCAGTTGGGAAATGATGGCAGCTCGAACAAGGGAGTAGCAGTGGATAATAGAGAAGTAGGTGGATTGAGGATAGTCTGCAGGTAAAACTGCCAGGACTTGCTGAGGTGCTGGATGTGGGAGGTGTTAGAAGAGTGTCAGGGATGACACATAGGTTTCTGGTGTCACAACTAGGTTTATGGGAATGCCATTTACTAAAATGGTTTCACTGAACAGGTTTATAAGGAAAAATCCAAAGTAGTACTTTAGTCATTATTTGCAAAGTCAAATGCATGACTTCTCTCTTGGCAACAGAAAGAATTTTGTTTTTGGCTTCTTGTCCTATCTCTCTCTATCATAATACTCATCTGATACATTCACATGCTTATCAGCTTGCCTTATTCCCCAACCTCACTGAAATTGTGATCAAGCAGAGATCATAGGTCCATCTACCCAGGGAGCAGCTGCCTGATGACGTATTAAATTAATATGTTGGAATAAGCTGAATTATATTATATAAACCTGAAAATTTCATCAGTTTAAAAAGAAAAGTAGGCAAAGGGCCATTTTTGTCCAAAAGCTATTGATGCTATCTCTTCAGACCTAAGGATGAAGAACCTTTTTCAAAAGATGTGCTTCACTGGCATTGTGTGCAAAATTACTTAAAAATAAATCCCTGTGACCTCTGCTTATAATGCACTTATGCCAAAATATCTGTTCAGTGGTGTTATTATCCATTCAGGTGTGTCAAATCACAAATGTAATGAAATATTGATGAAGCGCTAAGACACAGCCCAGGAGACACACTACACAGAGTTGCTAGAAGGAACAAAAATTCAGGAACACAAGAACTCGAGAATCATCATGGACACCTCAAGTTACCAGCAACTTTGCCTTTTGCTTAGCTTCTAGATATATCTTTACTTGTCTATTATACCTTCATCGAGATGACAGATGTTTTTTACTAGAATATTTTATCACAAAATTAGCAGAATAAGGATCTCATTCCTTAGCAATTAATGCCTATTCATTTTTAATTTCCATGAGAGTTGCATGGTAAAAATTCATAATATGTCTTTCCCACTTAGGCTGGAGTATATAAAATGGATACTTGAACTATATTACTAAGGACAAAATAGGTTATTTAATTAGCTATTGTCTGGAAGTAAGAGTAAAGGGAAAATATAAATCAAGAAGAGATTGCGAAATAAAGATGACATAAAGTTTATTCTATGAGAATAAAATCAATAAAATTATGATTCTGCATGATCTTGTATTTAGCGACTATATATTAAACCAATAAATACAAGGTTGTATAGAATTTGTACAATCATTTTGTTAATTGAAGCTCTTTCAAAAGTTCACATCTTCCTTCTATCTCTGAAATGTGAATAAGCAAGGCAACAAGAGTCTATTGCCTGAAGTGTACTAATTACCAAGGCTGGTCATTTTTCCTGCAAAGTGCAGATGTAGTTTAAAGAACTAGATGTCCTCAATATTCAGGTTATTCCCTTGAAGTTCCAGCTAAGCAGTTCTGGACTGTGATTCATTGTTCCCAGCCCAAAAGGTTACAGTGAGTCATAAAGAGTGAACAGTGAATGTTGACTCAAGTCCTGATGGACATCAAATGTGATGTGTCCCATGTTTACCCCACTGACTCTATTGAACCGTTGCCCCTAGCTCGCCATGGTTTGGCAAAACTTTGGTGCTTTATGTTCCCTTCCCACCCCCACGCTCTTCACATGGCTTACCCCTTCCTGTGGCTCAGATCGTTACTGAAATGTGGGTCAGGATGGTTTGAGGTAAGCCTGGAGGACTCTGGATCGAGGTCCCCAGAGTGGAATCCAGTTGTACCACTTATTAGCTGTGTGACTTTGGATGTCAGTTTAACCTCATTTCATCCCAGTTTTCTCATCAGTCAAGTGAGAATGATGGATGCTAGCTCAGAGGCTTATCTTCTGGGTTAAATTATAAATATAGTGACAAAATAAAATGCAACATCAGTAACCTCCTTACCTAGATATACTCAACAAATTATATTTTAAAAAAGATTAGACAGTGAATAGATAGTATTATCCTTATTTTGTAAAGTGTATGTGGATGATGACAGAGAAGCTGGAAATAACACTCTCCAAAATGCTAACAGTGTTAAACTTTGAAATGTTTAACTTTCAGTGGAAAAATGTTCAATTCTTATTTTTTTTCTATTTCCTTTGGGTTTTTTTTTTCTACAATGATTAGAGATATTCTGAGTTTTTAGGAAAACATTTGGTAAAAGGGTCATTTACAGATGGCCCCACAAGTCACGTAGTAATCACCCAACTTTGTATCTTTGTTCTTTGGAAAAGATGAGAATTAAAGACCAGCGGAGTCAGGTGAGGAAACATCAGGGTCAAATTCCCATGTTCCATCCCCATGCTACTTAACTGAGTTCCACAAATGCTGTTGGAGGCTCTAGATTAACAGATTTGCCTTACTTCTTTTCTGCTATGATTTTTTAAATATTTTGTATTATTAGTTCTTCTAAATAACTATGTATTTACCTCTACAATGTATAAAATTGAATAATTAGACAAATGTGAGAGAATTTTATATCAGAGTTTATCTAGATATTTTAAAATCTGCTTTGGAAAAATAATATAACTTTTATGGGGGAAAATGTACCTGTTGCTTAAGTACCATGAAGAAAAAAAGATTTAATTGAGAAGAGTGTAACATAATTATTTTTATAACAGGTAACTAAAGTAGTCTCTGAATCAATATTAGCCAACTATTGGTTATTAATGATGATGAGCTTGTTCTGTTATGAGCTTCCTACACAGATCTCAAAGAACTGTCCCTAAATTTCTATAAACAAAGGTAATATATTACCCATAGAGCATTAAGTACAAGAGAAATCGTAGATTTAGATGATAGCTATAATGGCTATTTCTCCTGTCTTTAATCACTATCCCTGACTTCCTCTAAAATGGCTAAAGAAGAGACGAATTAGCAGAGATGACTACAATCTTGGGGAAAGGAGGTCATGTCCATGAGGATGTTTTATGTACATTCCATACACAGGTATATAATTGAGCAGGAGTTATTATATGACCTCTGCCTTTTTTCTCTGTTTTCCTTGAGGCTGGCTGGGGATTGGTTTGGCAGTTCTTTGTTTTGCTTATTAGAACCAAGACAAATTTTAAACAATTTACAGCCACTGTCTGATGGCTCCATGCTTTGTAGAGTGCATGTTAAATATTTTTTTAATATTATCCCCAATTAGAACTCTAACTAGAAGAAATACTAAGGAACAGGGGAATGGGGTTTATCCTCTCTTTGCCTTTCAAAATCTCTCCCTCTTTCTCCCCTTCTCTTACATATACATTTATAGACATATATATGGTGTATAAATGTACATATGCTTATATACACTAGATATATTGTCTTTGGAAATTAAAATGTAAACTTAATTATTTAAAATATATGTTCTCATATATAACCAAAATAACTGTTCTCACTCATTTTTCTCAGCCTAATTTTATGTAGCCATGAAAATGCTGAGCATGGTGAGCACTGAAGCATTTAACATTCTCACCTGAAATCAGCTTTAACCCAGTGGACAAGAGAATAGCTGATAACCTCAGCTTCCTGCAGTTTCAGAGCAAGGAGGACAGAAATAGATGTGCTGGACATAGGGTCGAAAATGTCCCTCATTGGTGCCGACCAGCTTTGTCTTTTTTTGCTGTGGCCTCACCTGGGATGTAGTGAAAGGGGGATGAAACTGAAAAGTCAAGAAGAAAAGAAGTCATGAAATCTGGGCTGCCGTCTCAGATCTACCACTAACTCACACTACAAAAACCATGCCATTTCTTTAGTCCTTTGTTTTCTTAGCTATTAAAATGTGTGATTTGTAATAAGTCAGATCGAAGCTTAAATCTAGTTATCCTATAGGATTCTAGTCACAACTCTTCTACGCTACCTTACTCCAATCCCAATATTTACACAGGCCAGGTAATATTTGATGCTAATAAACAGATCCTCTTCATTGGCTCAGATTTCTTCCCAATGCTAAAAACCAATCCTAGCCCGAAACTTGGTGTATTCACACTTTCTGATCGAAATGGTCATTTGTGAGCCTTCGCCTCTGTGACCATTAGTGGCTCAGAAGACTACATTCCCCTTAAAGTCCAAATTTAAGACCAAAGACTAAAGAATAGAAAGGATAAAACTAGAATATTGTAGAATATTCTATAATATTGATGCAGTATAATGTATCCTCCATTATGATACCTTATCTGTTCATAGTAAACTTTTCTAATATGGCCCCAAGCTGGATTAGAAAGAACCTCAAGTGAGTATTAAAGACCACTTTGTGTCTTCATAAACAAAGCAGCTTGATTTCTTGGCCACTGAATTAACCTCGTGGGATTAGATCAAACACTCATTCATTCAGAAGATCTTTTTTGGATTGTAAACTTGATCTACAACCTTTTATTGATGACCTAGCATTTAGATTAGCAAGGATGACACTTCTGCCTGGCAATGGGTAGAAATAGGTTCTTCACTTAGACATATTTTTATGTCACTTAAGATCTAGAGTTTATGCCAAAACACTTTGCTTTATTTTACTCTCACTTCTAATTGCAACTTTTGTGTGGCTTTGTCACAGCAATCATGTCTTGTTTTTAATTCTCTAACAACATCACAGTTGAGGATCTGTGGGTGTAAAACGTGTTTTATGAGGAGAATATCTAAATGACTAGAGGATGTGAGATATTTTGCTAAACTGCCATTGCTAATCTGATTTAATAGCGTCTTAATGGCTCTGGATATTTTGATAGCTTGACAAGCTTAGAAACTTGGCAGTCAGCATTAGACCTCTAGCACAGTCATTCCATTTCAGGTCCATGGGGGCCAAAGGTCTTGGATGGTCATTTAGCTAGTCAGTTAGGAAGCATCTGTTAAGTACCCGTTGTGTGTGGTATACTATGAAATAAAAAGATGTGATCCCAGCCCCTGGAAACCTGTAGTCTTAGAGAATTCCAAATTAATGAAAGGTCTAAAGTTTCATTCTTAGTAGAATCATTGAATTGAGTTCCAGAAAACACTTGTACAGACAGAGGGATTTGAAATGAATAATGGAAGGAGAGGTGTCTAGCCTAAAATAGAGATGACTTGGGACATTCATTTGATTATGCATTTAACCAACAAATTCTCATTGAGTACCAATTGTATACTTGTCACCAGGAATGCAGACGTCTGTGTATAGCAGATGACAATTCAGCTGAGAAGCCTAACTGCAACCTAAGGCAGGAGTGAGGCCATATTGGGGGAGAGTGAAGAAGCAAAGCAGGTTCATTTAAATTTCTTTTTTTTTCCTTTTTTTAAAATTTTTTTAAGATTTTTATTTATTTATTTGACAGAGAGAGATCACAAGTAGGCAGAAAGGCAGGCAGAGAGAGAGAGGGGGAAGCAGGCTCCCCCCTGAGCAGAGAGCCCCATATGGGGCTCGATCCCCTGAGATCATGACCTGAGCCGAAGGCAGAGGCTTTAATCCACTGAGCCACCCAGGCGCCCCTAAGTTTCTTTTGTAATAAGAGCCAACAAGAAGCAGTAAAGGATGCAGTGAGATTATGCATATAATTGTGCCTTGGTTGAGAGGAACTCTGGTCCGGTTGGGGATCATCCCAAGCTTCCATCAAGAGTTGAGGAAGGAAAAGAATTCCGGGCATTAGGTATAGTATTTGTTTAAAGCAGGAACCTTTAAACTCCGTCCTGTAGGCCAGTTCAGCCTGTGGCCTGGTTTTGTGTTAAAAAAAAAAAAAAAGTTTAACATTTTTCTCCATACAAATGCTGGGTATTCTTAGTTAATTACTAAATTCTCTATAATTTTTGTTACTATTGCAAATGGTTTCTTATTTTTAATCACATTCTCTAGTTAGTTATTGCTGATGTACAGAAATGCTATTTTTTTGTGTGAGTCTACATTTGGCAAGCTTGCTGAAATCTCTTGTTAGCTCTAATAGTTGTCGATTTTATCAACTCTCTCAAACTTTGCTGTTTTTCTCATTTCCTCTAAGCCAGGGGTCAGCCAGCGAGGGCTCATGGGCCATACAGTCCACCACTATTTCTGTAAATAAAATTTTATTGGAACCTAGCCATGTCCTTCTGTCTACATATTGTCTGTGGATGCTCTTCAGCTATAATGGCAGAGTTAACAGAGACTGTAGAGCTCACAAAACCTAAATAAAATCCTTGTTCTCTGTCACTTTACAGTCAAACTTTACCAGTCTCTGACAACATGATAATATCTTTAAATATATGAAGACCATCCATCAAAAGACTTGTTTTTTGTGGCTCTACAGACTTGAACCAGGACCAACATGTACAAATTAGAGGAAGAGAGAGAGTATATTATTTAAGGCAATATGAAGAACTTTTTAGTAGGCTGACCATAAAAGTCTTATTCAAAGGAAGATGAAAACTGGCTTTCTTTCACCTAAAAGAAGATGACCTTATATTTAACTGCCCAAACTGGAAACTTAGCCAATTACTTCAGCATGTCAGGTAAACCAGGACTGTTACAGTCAAGCATGGATACATTCACTCTGCCATTATAGGAGATAGTATTCTGGAATAAGTCAGTTATCTCTGTACTTTAATTACTAAGAAGAAAGGAAAGAATTCAGATTTAAAGTTAAAACATGTTTATTTTCACATCCTACAGATTTCTGAGGATACCCTAAAATCCTACATTTTAAGAGATAATGTACAACCTTCAGCTTCCTTATTCCTCTCCAGCTCTGGGGGGCAGGGGTCATTCTTTGGATAGTTGTGGCCTCAAACTCAATGGAAATTCACCTCTTGGAGGGTGGATAGTGGTAGAAGGGATTCCTTGGATGGTCCCCTAGACCTCACAATGTCTCCTTCAACCAAGAGTAAAACAAGTCTTTTTTAAAAGAGTAAAGTATAAACTCAGCCAAAGGAATTTGTAGGACTAATGAGGTATTTCCAAATATTTTTAGCTTAATGAACTACACATTGTATGACTTAGTCCACAAGAAAGTCAATGTGGAAACTTTTCATAAGATGATTTTTGCAATTTTTTAAGTAGAAAATCCCATTCTATAGAATTGGGTAAAAGTCCCTTCTGTGGTTTAATTTAGCAAGCACAGATTCCAGCTAAGGCAGGTGTTGGCAAAATGTCACGGCATTAAACTCTGCAAAGTGGCCTCTTTCTGCCAACACAGCACTCTGCAAATTGTAGTTAAACAAGCATGGTGTGCGACTGATTTCTCTTTCATATTCTGTGATTTGCCAGTTATTTTGTTAAATTCTGTGTTCTTAAAAACATCGGCATCCCCTTAATGATTTTTTAGGTTTCAAAAGGGGAACGGTCATTGCCACAAGGTCATATCCAGGGTCCAGGATCTTGATGGCCATTTTCCCCAGTGGGTTCCATTACTCCTACTCTTCCAATGACTAGCCCACAGGAGAGTCTAGTTTTATTGTGTTGTACTTTTTGGTTTGGCTTAACATATCATGGTTACTACAGAAATTCTTAAAGTGTATTCCCTGGACCAGAAGCTTCAACATTACCTGGAAAATTGTTAGAAATGCATATTCTCAGGCTCTATCTCAACTTCTTAAATCAGAAACATAAGCCCTGCAAGTGATTCTAAGTTTGAGAACCACTGGTTTAGAGAAAAACCCTAGGAATTTCTAGCTATGTCTTTCTAGCTATGTCTAGCTATGTCAGAAAGTCAGCTCTTTGGATTATTCAGTAAATAATCATTACCTACATATGCCCCATGAAAGGCCTGCAAAAAAAAAGTAGCCTATAGGGTCATAATGGAAGCAATCGTGTGCGTTATCCACATTGTGTTCCCATTGCTAGGCACACTGCATGTCTTAGGGTTGGTGTTACATATATATTTACTGAATGACTCTATTGGAATATAAACATAGCTAAGCCTTTGACTCCTGAGGATTCTAATGTATAGAATTTCAAGTACTGAACTTTCACTATTGTTATGATGGGTCTCTTACTCCAGAATGGAAAACATTGACAAACATTCTCATGAATTAAGACTTCTATTTTTCTTTTATGTTTAAAAGGAATAAATGTCTCTAAAACTGAAAGTAAAAGTTGTCTCTGTAGACCATTTGTATCACGAATGAATGAAATCATGCAAGAGAAAGGGAATATTACTGAGATTATATATCCTGGTTGATTCTGACTATATGATATGCACTCTTTATTTCTACTTATCTTGGTTGTGTGGACACAGCTAGGCCTTTATATCTTCCCACCTTTTGAATAGTTTGAAGATGGGAAAAGGGTCTGGAGCAATTCCATCAGTAGCCTTTCTCTTTCTGCCTAATCATTGTGTAAATGACCAGAGCAGCTGTAGACCAATTAAGTTCAAAAGTGTACAGGTGGTCAAAGGAATGACTTGAAAAATATACTCTTGTTCTAAGGGGCCTTTTGTTTCATAAAAAATAAAAACGGCAATAGCTTTTTGAATTTAATCAGAAAGTAAAGGCCAAAATAGTTAAAATGAAATAAATAGTCAGATAAAAATATAGCTTCAGCCAGATGTAACCAAATTAAATGGAACAGTTTGCAGGTGTCCCCCTCCCCCCAAATGTTGATAATATAGTTGGAGAAAATTGCTTCCTTCATTTTTTATGTCTTTAATACTAGGACAATCTTTATATATAATGAAAATTCTTAAAACGTCGTGAAAACCATGCCATCCCATCTCTGATCCATATCTTTATGTCCTATAACTACTGCTATAAATCCAGATCAATCTGTAGTATTACTAACTCTGTTACTTTAATTTCTAAAGCTATAAATATAGATCAGCGTGTAGCAACCCAGAAATCATCCATATGACCACCTAAATAACCTAGAGCTTATTTTAGGAAAAAACCTGGTGTAAGCGAGTGACCTCATACAAGGAACCATGATGATGATACTTTAGAAAAGACTTGCATGCCTGGAAAGAAGCACATGTTTGACTTAATGGCTACCATGTGTCATAGTATAAGGCCTGTATTCCTCCATCTTCTCCCTCCCTTCCACAAATTCCGACTGATCACTTTTTTTTTCTTATATGCCTGGTACTGAACTAGGATTTGTGAGGGCGACAGAAAAAAATCAGAAGTATTTCCATTCCTCCAGGAAACAAAAGCACAAAGAAAGAGATAACATGTATATACATAGCTATAAAGATGAAAGAAAACAGTAATGCTGTTTGAGAGTGGCCTAGAATTTTATGTGTAAAATGACATTATTTATATGGAAGTCGTTTTTTAGTACCTATTAAGAAACAAGAATAGAAGGTAGAGGTACGTGTGAAAAAGGCAGACACGTTACTTGATCTCATGCATTTTACAATAGAGATGAAATGACAAATACTAGAATCATGAATAAATAAGATGATTATGAACTGTGTAATTAACATAGAAGAAATAAGATGTTAATCAAGAATAACATTGGGACTTATTTTAGATCATGTGATAAGAAAACACTTCTCTGAAGGGGCACCATTTGAGCCGAGACATGTAGCATGGGAAAAGTCATCCACACAAAAATCATGGGGAAAATGAGAAATGAAAGACATTTCTACACAGACTTGCATGCCAGTGTTCTTAGAAGCATTACTCCTTACAGCCAAAAGTGGAGGCAACCTAAATAAATGCCCATTAGCTGATATTATGGGTTGAACTGTCTCCCCAAAAAGCTATGTTGAAGATGTAACCCCCACCTCAGGATATGATCTTATCTGAAAATAGGGTCTTTATAGGTGTAATTAGTTCAAATGAATTCATAATGGATGATGGTGGCTCCTTAATCCAATATGACTGGTGTCCTTGTAAAAATACAATAAGAAGACACACAGAACGTGATGACAGAGACTGAGACTGGAGTGTCGGAGCTGCAAGGCAAGGACCACCAAAGATAGATGGCCATCAGCAGGCGCCAGCCGGAGGCAAGAAACGATTCTACCAGAGTGTCAGAGGGTATGCAGCCCTGTCATGGCCCTCATTTATGACTTCTAGCCTCCAGAACTGGAAAAGAATACATTTCTTTTTTTCTTCAAGCCACTCACTTTGTGTTACCTTGTTGCTAATCTGAGCAGGGAACAAATAAATAACATGTGTTATCTCCAAACAGCTGAATACTATTTAGCAATAAAAAGGAACAGATTACTGATACATGCTGCAACAAGGATGACCCTTGATAACATTCTGCCAAGTGCAAGGGTCCAGATGCAAAAGAACAGAGAGTGTCTAATTCCAGGTTTATGAAATGTCCAGAAAAGGCAAACTCTCAGAGACAGTAAGCAGAGGAGAGGTATTGCCTGGGGTTAGAACAGGTTCTGAGGGTTGACTACGAATAGGCAGGAAGGATCATGGGTGATGGAAATGCTCTAAAACTGGATCGTGGTGATGGCTTCACAGCATGGTCAATTTACCGGAAATCTTTAAGCTGCACTTAAAATTGGTCAGGTATTTGAATGTAAATTATACCTCCATAAATGTGTGTGTGAGTGTGTGTGTGTGTGTGTGTGTGTGTGTGATTTAAAGAAGTCAGGGGAAACATTGAGAACTGAAGCAAAGAGGTTTTGTTGCTCTCTGGTCATTTAAGGGCCACTGTTGGCTAGAGAATAGGCCAGACAGAGGAGGAAAAGGACCCTGGATGAGTGGACTTTGATTCTGGGACTTAGTATGTAGGAGTTTAGGATGAGGAGAGAACAGGGCAGGGGCTTTTCCATTCTGTCTCTGCATTGCAGCGATATTTCAGTTTCTCAGGAAAAAGGTCCTGTGAGATGTATTTGCTCCTTGATATATCTTTCAGAGCTGAGTTGAAGAAACCTAGTGTATACGTAATGTTTTTTGAAAGAAGAGGCAGGGGGAACCCTGATGGCTGCTGAAAGAGCCTTGCCCCCTTTATTTTAACATTATTGTCTCATGTCCCTCCCACACACAATCTACTGCAATGCAGATTGTTTTGATTTCCTGAGAGCACAAAAGACCTCTTTTTCTCAAAGCAATTCTTTTTTTTAATTAGCCCTGTTCCTGGAGTACATAACCACACACACAGCGCTAAAAGGTGTTAACTTGTTCCTGCGCTCATAGTCATACTACTGATATGTATGGGACACTGAGTCAACCGTACGCCATTGGTTAGCAAGTTCAGCAGCTGTGTGCAAAAGCCGTCATAAGCAAGTGCCACTTCTTTACCATCCCAGCTTGGTAGCAAATGCTCACGGAAAGGCAACCCCAAATTTAAGTGCAAGAGAACTCAGCCCAGCCAGAAAGGAAGGAATTGTTTTGTATCTGAATGTGGCAAGCATGGATTTTGTGTATTTGAATCTAGTTTTGTAGTGTTATTCATTGCAGGGGTGAGAGACCATAATAAAAGAGGAATCGGGGAACAGAGCTGCAACCTGGAACACTAACTAGTTTGTTGTAAAACTGAAGACAAACTGCTTGGCCCCTTTGAGATTACAGCCATGCTCACAAAGGGAAAAGACAGATTAGCACTGATTTTAGTTCAGGGAGAAGTGGCTTAGAATCCTTTTTTTTTTTTTTTTTAAGATGCATTTATTTTAGAGAGAGAGAGAGTGCATACACATAGTGGGGAAGAGTATGGCCAGAGGGAGAGAAGCTTTAGCAGACTCCCCACTGAGCAAAGAGCTGGACATGGGGCTCAATTTCATGATCTTGTAATCATGACCTGAGCCAAAACCAAGAGTCGAGCACTAACTTAACTGGCTGTATCACCCAGGTGCCCCTATTTTGAGTTCTTTTGAGAAGGGGTTGCTAGCTGCAGATCCTCTCTGTGGGAAAGTATGCATCCATGAGTGCCAAGATTAAAAACGCTCAACTGAATTATTTCAAAGGTTCTTTCCAAATCCAGTCCACCCTGTCATTCTGTGAAAGGAAAAAAACCAAACAGGTATGTTCAACTTTGCACTTTTGATGACATACCTCATAGCAAACCTAGCTAGACAGCTACGTCATCTGACAGTGTTCATTTTCTTTTTACACATTAAGGAAATCCCCTTGATGCTTCCTAAACATTAAAGCTGCGTCGAAAAGGATCATCTCTGCAAAATGGGTGAAATTTTTTCCCTCTGTCATTGCACCTGTCATCATCTGTTCCTTGCTTTTACCTTTTCTTCTGAATCCCTCAGGTTTTTTTTTTTTCTGTAACTATGGAAAACCCAAGAGAAATTAAATGGAGGAGTCTATCATTTCTTAGTAAGTTAGGTATTTCCAAACTTTATACTGGCACAGCTGAATCAGAGACCATGGAAAAGGATTAGAAACTGAATAGAAATTAATGTATTCGATCAGTTAGAGCAGTGGGAGATGGGATCAATAATTCATTGATAAGAAATAATTGATAAGTCTTCAGTTAAGTATGGACTTAGATAAAGTATGGACTTAGATACTTTGACTTAAAATATGGACTTAGAAAAAGTATTTTGTTAGGTTGTGTTACCTTGGCCACAATTGTACATTTTCTAGGATAGGGGAAAATGGGATATTATGACCTTCAAAGTAAACATGCCATTAGGAAGGTGGGTTTAAGATTATTTTTTGTAGTTGCTTCCAACTGTCCTATTTACATTGGTTCAGAATACACTAATACTGACATTTGATGTTACCTTCTTTGACTAATTTATGATTAGTTCAGATTGATGTTGTAAGTGAATGATAAAGTCATCTGTGGTCACAAATTGACTATTCAGGTTTTTTTCTTATATAGACAGAAAAGATCATGGAAATATTTTTTTGAATACTTAAAATTTTTCTGCAGTATTTTCAGTAATTTATTTGATCTTCCTGGTGACTAGGACATTATCTCCCCCCTCCTTTTTTGGTCCATGACTGCCTTAAAAAAAAAAATAGGTTTTTTTGATAAGTGAAGTTGTATGCACAGAGAATTTGATCCTAGCAGATGGTATGGCACTGTGATACAAAGTTTCCCCTAGCAGTAACTGGGAGAAGAGCCACAATTCAAGGCTGGTTAGAGATAGAACCAGCTTTAAATGAAGAAATTAATTGTGCACATAATGATATATGAGAGCATCCTACATTAATGGAAAAACACTTATGTACATTTTAAAAGAACCTCAGAGACTTAGTTCCTTTGTTTATTCACAGGGGTGATGGGTGAATATGAGCCAAAAATAGAAGTGCACTTCCCAGAAACAGTGCCGACTGCCAAAGGAACAACAGTGAAGCTGGAATGCTTTGCCTTAGGAAAGTAAGTTCTGATTTCTTGTCCGCCCTTCCATCTTGTCCTCCTTTCAGCTGGGGCAGGTAGACAATTTTATGTGCACTGTTCACAGCGATGGTTTCTGAGGTGAGTGAAAAGCAAGACAAGCCTCTTTTTGTAATTCTATGTATGCATCTTTGATTCTGCCCTCTCACCACGGAGAGGGGACATGTAATGGCGCAAGGGGGATTAGGCTGCCACAATTGATGTGGCCACAAAGGAGAAAAGAATGGGCAATTCTGAAAAAGTATTTTGTTCTATTATTGTGACCTATAATGTGCACTCTGTCTAACCCAGAATGACAGGAAAACAATGGCCTTCATTTGAGGTACACTCAAGCTGACTATTTGCGAAAATATGGACTTTCATTCTAGCCCTAGTTTAGAGAGGATGCATCAAACTTTTCTTGAATTTCTTTTTAAATGACCAGCTTCTTCCCTCTGGTTTGGATTTCCTTCTAGTCTAGCTAAAGATAGATAAGATCTTATACCTGAAAATTATCCACAACTTTATTATTATGTCGGTGGAATGATAGGCATACTTAGGATCCAGTCAAACTTTCCATAGAGTATCTCTCAGAGGGCATAAAGAAAATGAAAAACAGATCAGTTAAGATTTTGCCAGTAACCCTGAAGAAAGGGTTTGGCATAAATGATACACACTATCATCTGAAATGAAATTTTTAGATCATCTGTGATTTTAATGATTAACGTTAATCTCTACACCCTACTCCCTCTCTCCACCCAACCCATTGCTAACTCCCCATCCTCTCCCTGTGTCCAAATGTTGACTAATGCAACAACACTAACTTGTGCGGAACCCCAGTATTAGCACCTAATCTGTTTCTGTATATTTTTTTTTTCATTTTACATCAGCCATAGAAGAAGGATGTTCCTTTTTATCATTGTATTTTCAGCTCTAATAAAAGGATTCTTTTGGTTTCCATATTTTTAAGTCAGGGCATCGTAAGCTACAGTAGTATCTTTACTTTGGCACAATGCAATACAGTGATAAATTTTTGTACCCTGAAAATTTACCACATTAAATGAATTATGACATATCTGTAGGACTGAACACTGTACAAGCATTAAAAGTCAAGTTGTACAGCACACATGAGACAGAGAAAATACCCATGATTTATTGCTAAGAGACTAAAAGCAGATTGCTAGATAGTATAACGTGGCCCCATTTTTTATTTTTAAATATAAACATTAGGAAATGCAATCCAGGGGAAAGGTGGAAACAGGTAGCTGATTAGGCTAGGTATAAATTTGGTAAACTATGCAAGGCGACACCTTGAAATCTTTTTTGGAAAAAGAGCAAAATTCACATCTTTCATATTTCAAAGGGACTATGAATTAAACTCTATTCACACTGCTTGAATGGCACTGGAATAAAAACAAAAGACAAAAATTGGGCTCCTCCAGTCTACACAGAAATGTTTGGGTATGCATATCCAGCTGCCAAAGCACATCATCATTGCCCACTTACGAGCAGGAAGACTATGTCTAAGTACGGTTATTTGTAAAGGCACATATTAAGTGTATATCTCATCAAATGTAAAGGCACCTGTAATGTACTTTTGATAGAGCCCTTTCTGCATTTTGAGTTAGTGTCTGTTGAATTAACTTAAATTGTTCTAAAACAAGTATAGTAGAATTGATGGCTTTAATTTTTTAAATACCATCTCAGGTTTTCCAGGGAAGATTAGCAAGTCTTTAGCCTAATTACTTCTCTGTGTGTGTTTTTGTGAAAAATAAATAAGTAAATAATTGTACCCCCTGGTAGGAAGCTGCAATCTTAAAAGCTGTGGTTAGCTTGCTAAACCATTGATTTGCAGACTCAGTGATGCCCTCCTTGCAGTTTAAGATGTGTTCTCACAGTTATGGCTGTAGGATGATAGATGCTTTGAGAGTACATAAAGACCCCACAGATGGCTTCTTCCCTTATCTTACTATGTTAAGTGAAATTTCCTCAAACCACTCTCCTAGTGAACTGCTGCTATAGGTTGGTAAAGTTCTATGAAGAATGTTCCAAGGGACAGAAAGTGGAAGCTGCTAATTTCTTCTTGCCTAACCCTTCAAACTGACATCACTTCTGTCTTATTTCAATAATCAAAGTAGACAAACAACCGACAGGTGTAAGGCAGAGGAGAACCTGGACCTCTTATGGGAAGAATGTTGAAGAATTCAGTCATCTTCAGTTTGACACATTTGTGCCCAGACATTTTTATTTTCATATTTATGATTTAGGGGAAAAAAGCTACACTAAAAAACATAACAAGCATGTAAAATCTGTTTTTTTTAATTTTAGTAATAATATTACATATTTTTTTAAAGATTTTATTTATTTATTAGGAAAGAGAGAGAGTGAGAGACAGCATGAGAAGGGAGGTCAGAGTGAGAAGCGGACTCCCCATGGAGCTGGGAGCCCGATGTGGGACTCGATCTCGGGACTCCGGGATCATGACCTGAGCCGAAGGCAGTTGCTTAACCAACTGAGCCACCCAGGCGCCCAATATTACATATTTTTATTTAAGGTTGAGAAAGGTTATTTGATTCTAAGAAAGACACTTTATAGATAGTAATACTAGAAATGTGGATGTAGCTAAAATCATTATAGTGATATGTGAATGAATGAAGTTTGGGGAATACTGTCTAAGGCAAGCTTATATGTTTAGAACCAGGGTTATGGGAAGCATAGGTTCAAATAAAAGATACAGTTTTCTCTAATTTGATGTACTCCTTTTTATTCTATCAGTCCGGTACCAACTATTATCTGGAGAAGAGTGGATGGAAAGGCTATAGCAAGGAAAGCCAGAAGACACAAGTCAGATGGAATTCTTGAAATCCCCAATTTTCAGCAGGAAGATGCTGGTTTATATGAATGCGTAGCTGAAAATTCAAGAGGGAAAAATGTAGCAAGGGGACAGTTGACTTTTTATGGTAAGTTTGTACTTGCAATTTATCATTTGTAAATGCTACAGACCTTGGTACTAAAACCATAAACTGGGAGGTTTGATTTCAGGCTTTTTGGGAAAGACTGTGTAAAATAGGACTGTGTGAAAGCCTTGGTTTGCTGCTAATTAGTGTTCCTGGGGTGATTCTTGGTGTGGAGAGTGAGGGTGGGGGGCAAGGATGTTGATAGGGCAGAGAGGGAGAAATCAGGCTGAGGTGTTTGGGAGACAGGCAATAGTGGGCATGCACTTGCAAAGGAAGTGTTTTTCCCCTTCCCATCAAACTGTAAACCTGACACAGGAAAGCTTTTGTAATTCCTTCTCCTGATGTTTTTCTTTTTAAACTGTGTGCTTTTCTTCTTTCGAATTTTGATTTGGGGTTCATGTTAATTCCTTGTAATTGCTTCTATTTGATAGCAATTTAGTGTGGTACCATGAACATTTCAAAATGCACACTCCCCAAATTTAGTTCTTATCAGAGTAGAGCGTGACAAATCTCTCTCACCCCGAAGACTCTTTATGTGCAGCTGCTCCTATTCCAATCAAATCATCGGCATCGATCCAAACATAATATAAATGTAAAACCTCTAGCACGTGGTCATCAATTTAGCCGATCTTGGAAACCCCTGTCAGGGTATCGATTTGAAATCCAAAAAGGGATTTCATTGGATAGGCATTTTGAAAGCAAATTGAGTTCTGCCAAATTGGAACATGTCTGAATCCCATCTTTCTGGGATATGGGAAATAGCTATTGTGGACTGATAATTATTCAAAAATAGTTTAAATATACAACAATGAATATTAAAGTGCTGAGAGTAGTTATTTAGGGGCAAGTTGTAGCAGAAGTTTTAAATCCTCTTATTATTTGCAATAACAGATACCACAAGGTCTATTTATTTCACCATTTCTTCCTCCAAAGCATTTTGGTTTTAAGGTATAGCCAAAGATTTTATTCATCCATCATAAAATCTTCCTTAGAAACATGATTGGAAACTAAGTGGAGATTTTGAGTATCGGCTAGCTTGCAGAGAGCTCCCTGACACGACCTTCAGGATTTAGAACTCACCTACCTGATTCATCCAGGTGGCAGGTGAACACACATGGTTCTAGAAACGATTTCACATGATGACCTGGGCAACAGCTGTTTGAATAAGCTTATCCACTTCTGTAATCATTCATCTTTCTTCAACAGTTATAAAGGACTACTCAAGTCCTTTATAATTCTACTCAAGTCAAAGGAGGGACTTAATATTTCATCGTGGCTCTTTCTTAAACTGTGGTAGTTGATACCTTATTTAATTGGTTAAAAACAAAAGACTCCATAGTCCATTGACTGAAAAAACATAGGTCCAAAAGTTGCATATTTGTTTAGTGAGATACAATTGATGTATTTTCCAAGTGTTTAGGGTACATTTTTCTCACAAAAATAGTGATAATTTCATGTATGTCAGGCAAGGACAACCTGAAACTATACAGGTAAATGGCCCATGTTTTCTCTTTTTTTTTATTAGCTGAATAGATTTTTCAGTTTAGTTGTGGTTGGTCCTGAGTGTTATTTGAGTTGTTCAACTAACTGAATAAGGTCATTTTTGCTTTCATGGTTTTCTTTTAAGTGAAGTATCTGTTTTTGTTATGAAAGTATGAAATGTTCTGTAACCAGGAGTTGGTGTAGTGCTTTCTAGGGGGTCAAAGTTTTCCTGCTCTGGAAAAAGAATACTCCAGAGTCACTGTTCTGGAGAATCAAACTTGCCACTGGCCCTCAGCCTTGTGCAGTAAAATGTTTTGTTTTGTTTTTCTTAAGGGATCCTGCCCCGGAGATGAAAATCAGGTTCTAACAGTGTTTCCCTTTTAAATTGAGTTATCTGCATCCATGCATGGGGGAAAAAGCGGAATGAAATTTGCCTGCTTTCTGAAGATAACTCAGCTTTTTTGTCAGTTGTCAACCACCCTTGGTATTAGAAGCCTGTCAGATCACTTGACTTTAATAGCACTTGGCTGTTGCATCTATGTTTATTCTTTTGTTTTTCCTCAACTAGCATATCAGTGACACAGAAATTATCGAACTGTTTTCATTGTCACAGGAGAGATTAATTATACAAAAGTGCTTGGCTGTCATTTTTTTTCTCTCTCTCTCTCTTTTTTTTTTTTTTTTGGTCTCTATTGGGTTTTCCCAGTGCTGAGTTCCTAATATCCAGCTGTCTAGATCTCCAATTTAAATGAGTTATTATAATTAAAATCACTGTGTAGATCACAAAAGGGGAGACAATAGCCCCAGTCACTTATCCATGAACGTTCTTTGTTGACAAGAGAATTTCTTACCATTAAGATGTGCTATGCTCAGGGATTATAAACCATGGGTTTGAGTTTAGAAACCTGCTTCTCTTTTTATGGTTCCAGTTGTTTATTCTGTTCATCAAATCTCCACTTCAACAATGACAGGTGTGCTAACTTCTCATCTGGCTTAGCAAAACAGCCATTTTTCTCATCTTACACTGGAACAATTTAACCTTTCTCCAAAGGCCTGCTGGACATGATTCCGTTGTTCCTATCTTCCCTGTGTCAGAATGATGGAAGGCCCTATTCCTGGTTGGAGTGTTCCCACTATGGTTCTATCTTTAGGTTAGCATGTGCTACTCATGTTTGGGCTCTGTGAAGAATTAAAATTAGTTCAGACATAAAACATTTTACCCTATCCTGTCTTTCCAATTTATTCTTGCCAAGACTTATACTTGACCAGTGTGGCTTAGTTTTTGTTTTGTTACTTTGTTGTTGTTGTTTTGAGTATAGTTGACACATAATGTTACATTAGTTTAGCGTATGAGATACAGTGACTGGATAAGTTTATACATTATACAGTGTGATCGAGTTTTAATATGCTCTTTCAGTTATTTTTTTTTCAGCATAAAAATACTTTCTACAAATAGATCTGTAATTTTCAAGAGTAAAATACAATAAATCTTTGTTGCTAAAGGTAAAAATTTTCCAGGGATTTTAATATATTATTAACTTGTTCAGCAACTATTTTTTTCATTGCTTGATGTATTGTGGGCATCCTGATTGGGTGGGGGCTGGTGGCACAGGCAGTAAAAAAGTTCACCCAATTTATAACAAAGGAGATAGTTTATTGAACACACTGCAAGGGAGCAATGGGCAGGACAGAAAAGGAGAGAATGTCTGCCAGGAGGTGGTGGTGAGGGGCAATAGTGATAGGGTGGAGTGAGGAGTATGGGAACATATGGAATTTTCCCTTTTTTGGTAATCTTAGGTGCACTGCCCCTCTTATAAGTGGTCAGTTAAGACCTATGACTATTTCAAGGTGGGTAGCTTAATGATCCTGTTGCATTCAGTTCAGTGGTCACTCTAGGCCATTTTGCCTTGCTCAAATTTCCACTGCTCAAGCCTTTTGCCTAAGGAGGTCTCTGTACATATGGCAAGCCATGCCAGGCAGTAGGGTTGCAGAACAAATCCCTGCCCTCAAGGAGCTTGTATTCTACTAGAAGTGGAAGATAATATACTATTAAGCAAGTAAATGAACTACAAAATTTCATACTGTCATAAGAATTAGGGAGAAAATAATTAGGATGATATGACAGAAAATAACAAGGAGGAAGGGAAAGGCTTCATAAGGTAAGGTAGTCAGGGAAGACCAGTCTGAGAATTGAATTCTGAGCCGAAACCTGAAGGATGAGAAAAGAGCCAGACTTTCAAGAGAAGCACATATACCTCAGGCAGAAGGTAAGTAATTACAAAGGCCCCAAGACAGAAAATTATTTGACATGTTTGAGCTGCAACAAGGAAGCCAATATAACTAAATCATGGTAAAAAAGGGAAAAAAGTTTTGAAAAATAGGAGGGTGACAGATACCTTACAAGCCAGGCACAGACTTTGGGTTTTATTTTGAGTATAATGGGAAACCTTTGGAAGATTTTAAGCAGGGAAATGACCCACTATGATTCGTGTCTTTAGAGACCCTCTGGTTGCTTTGTGGTGAATAGATAATGGGAACCAAGAGCAAAAGCAGGACAACCAGTCAGGGAGCCATCTAGGTGAGATGTTGGTGGCTAGGACTTAAGGAAGGAAAATAAATTGAGAGACTTAAAATATATATTTTGAAGTTAGAGCCAACAAGACTTATTCTTATAAACTCAATATGTAGATGGAACCGCTTCCCAAAGAGCCAGTTTAAGTTTGCATATTAAGAAGCAGAGCTAGATTACAAATGCTATGCTTCTCCCTCTATGTTAGAGGTTCTTGTACGAGGTGTGCATTGGAATACCATGGAAAATTTGTTAAAATACTGACTATTGGGCCCTATGCAGAGGTCCTGATTCTGTGGGGCTGGGGCAAGTCCTGAAAATTTGCATTTTTAAAAAGTTATGCTTCAGTAGTACTGTCACAGCTTGTCTTGGGTCCACACTGTGAGAACCATTGCTCTGTGCTAAGCTGTTTGCAAGTGGCAGAGTGAAGCAGAGATTAAAGTATGTGCAAGCTAAGGTGTTCCTGGTTCTCCACAAAGCTCACAGCTTGCTGTCACATCAGGTCTTGCAGCCAGTCCACATAGACAAAGTAGAGCGACAGTGCTAAAGCAATTATCTTCGAGGAAGGGAAAGGAAAATATAAAATGGATTTAATTCACTTGATAATTACTCATTTTTCCACCTCACTGTGTCTGTATAGTCACTTTCTTTCTTTCACAAAGAGACCTATAGTATTAAATAGTCATCATTTAGAGGCATGAAGTGTGAACTAAAAGAACCTGATATTTAATACCTTTTGTATTTCTCTTATAGGTAACAGGTGTTTAGAGAGTACAGCCATCATATTTCCATTAGGAAAATGGAATATTTGAGGAATATAATATTTGAGCAGGCTATAATTCATAGAATCCTGTCATGTTTGAACTGGAAGGATCTATTGGGGCCCACACTTTAATTTTTATAAGCAAAGAAAATAAAGCCCAGACACATAAAATAACTTACCCAAGATCATACAGTGAGTGAGAATCAGAGTCAGACTAGAACTGCTCTTTCTGTTATACTGCATGTTAATTTTCCTGCAAAGAAGACATTTTAATACAGTAGGTAAGGGGGAAATCCATTAGTCATCCAGATACTTTTTCTGCATATTTTCCACAACCAGGGTCATGAAATGAAAACATCCAGATGAACAGTTGACTTTCTCACTTCCTATTTTCTAAGATAATCACCTGATTATTGAGTCCAAAAGAGCTCTTTTTATTATCCTTTCCAAATTACATATTTAATTGTATGTCTAGACTTTGTATGCTTTGGTCCTTTGGCTCAAATGACAAAACTGTAGGCTTGATGACTCTGCAAATGATGTTTGAGCATCTCTAAGGTCATCGATAAGTGACTGCAGAAGCATCATGCAGCACAGCATACTAATTTCCCCCCAGATATGCTACATATATGTGATCACTAGATAATATTAAGCCCTACAAAGCAGCTTAAAGGACATAGTGACCAAAACTGAACACAGCGGATAAAGTAATTTCGCAGTAGAGCAGTAATCCACTTAATTGTCCTGGACAGAACTGATATGGAAACCCTCAATTTCTCTTAGTGTCATTTAGGATAGAGTCAACAATTTTTGTTTCCTTCTCTTTGTCTGCAAGTTCCAATAAAATGGCTTGCTACAATTTTTCAAGAGGTATGCACTGAGAATGTAGTGTAAATAATGGCCAATTGGAAATGATACAGATGTAGGGTCATGAGGTTCTTACCCCAAGAGAAGTTTCAGATTACGGAAGAAAAAGTAATGTCAAGGACAACATATTGAATACAGTTCAATTCCCTCACTCTATATTGCCATAGGAAGCAGAGGTGCTATTACAATTTTTACCCAGCAAGGAATACTATTTAAGTATACTTATGGCAAGTTTTACGTAAGTATATTCATTTATCTGCAAGTTTCTGTGCTTGTCTAAAGTAGGAGTTCTCACACTTTTGGTTTCAGACCGCTTTTCACCTTTAAAATTTATTAAATACTCGGGACGCCTGGGTGGCTCAGTTGGTTGAGCAGCTGCCTTTGGCTCAGGTCATGATCCCAGCGTCTTGGGATCGAGTCCCGCATTGGGCTTCTTGCTCCGCAGGGAGCCTGCTCCTCTCTCTGCCTCTGCCTGCCTCTCTGCCTCCTTGTGTTCTCTCTCTGTTAAATAAATAAATAAAATCTTTTAATAAAAAAAAATTTAAAAAAATAAAATTTATTAAATACTCCAAAGAGTTTTTGCTTATGTGGGTTATACCTACCAAAAGATACCATATTAGAAATTAAAACTGATTTTAGTGATTTCTTTACTTTAAAATGACAATATGTTGACAAAATTAGCATATTTTAAGAACCTGACTATATTTTTTCCCAAAAAAATTAATGACAAAAGGGACATTGCTTATGTTTTTGCAAATCTCTTTAATGTGTGTCTTAACAGAAGAAAGCTGGATTCTTATATGTGCTTCTCTAGTCAGTCTATCATGATGTGTTGTTTTGGTTGAAGTATATGAAGAAAATCTGGTCTCCTAAGATAGGTAGTTAGAAGGAAAAGATCTCATGGGCTCTCTGAAAGAGACCTGGGAAACCCCAGTGGTCCTGAGACCATACTTTGAGAGACACAGGTTCAAAAGTATGCTCCCATCACCACTGATGGTAGAGTTGAACATATTTTGAGAGCCTATAGATAGAGCATGGATGTTGGAGGCAAGCAGGCCTCTGTGTGCATCCTAACTGAACCACTTTCTGAATTGAGACCTTAATATTTCTGGGCCTCATCTATAAAATGAGGATAATTCTATTTAGCCTACAGGTTATTATGAGGTTGAGAAATAACATGTATGAAGTGACACAGATGAGATACTCCATAAATACATAGTGTCAATGTTTGGTATTATTTTGCTCAGAAGGTAGATTGGGGAAGGAGAAAGGGATAAATTTAATTCAATAAGAGCAGATTCTGAGACTTACTAGGTATTGAATAAGTTATAAATTAAAAGGAAATTAATCCATGTTAGGCTAGAGTAATAGCTTGGTTTTCTTGGGTAGAAGTGGGCTTAGGGAACCAACCTTAAGGCCTTCCAAAAACAATACAAGAGTGATGGCACAAAATAGGCTGTTTGTGCCAAATGAACAATATGTGTTCAGAAGAAGGCCTACAAATGGATGATCAGGGAAGGCTTCATGGAGGAGGTGTTTCTTCACAGTAAAAATGGGTTAGGAATGAAGTAGAAGAGAATATTCCAAAAAAACCAAAGTGGTAAGAACAAAGATTTGAAGAGGAACTGGCTTATTAGACTTAAGGACAAAGAAGACCCTTACTTGACAGGGGCTATGCGTTCACTGGGCATAGTTGGAGAGAAAGTAAGAGAACTGAGTAGAACCAGATGACAGGGTACTGTAAATGTTAGTCTAAAAATAAGAAATGATGGTAATGTCCTCTTAGTATGTATAACATTTACAGCATGCAAAGCACATTCCCAAATCCTGTCCCATTATGTCACATACAGATTATTTCCTACAATCGTATCTGTTGTATTTATTAGTGAACACCTTTTTTTTTTTTAAGATTTTTTTATTTAATTATTTGACAGAGAGGGAGAGATCACAAGGTGGCAGAGCGGCAGGCAGAGAGAGAGGGGAAAGCAGGCTCCCCGCTGAGCAGAGAGCCCGATGCGGGCCCGATCCCAGGACCCCAAGATCATGACCCGAGCCGAAGGCAGAGGCTCAACCCACTGAGCCACCCAGGCGCCCCTAGTGAACACCTTTTAATTAAGTGAGAAATGGGCTTGGCTGCCCTCCAGTAGGCCTTCCCAGTAGTTGGCTTTTATCTTTTGTGCAGAGTTTATCATTGTTACCTGTGAGAGAGTTGGCCAGATGCAAAAGTGCAGTATAGAGGTAAAGAGACCCTAAATAGGAGTGTCCAAGAGAAGCACAAATTCACTCTGAACCCAGGAGATCCAAGAATTCAGCTGGTTCAAGATGCAATCTAAAGATTTAGCATATTAAAGTTAGAAGAGACATCAGACACTGTCAAGTCCGACCTCACCTCAATTTAAGTGAGAAAACAAGCTTTCAACCTCCAGGCTCCAAATCCAAGCTGCTTCTGACAAAACAAGATTTACATGGCATCAGCATAGTATTTTTCAAAGTGCACGTGTTGTTTAGTCATCAAGTTCCTAGTTTTTTACATGAAATTTTCAATATTTAAAACAAAGCAAGACTTCTCCAGTTGAAGACAATACCTCCCCAGAACCCTCAGAGCGTCACAGAATTGAATTAGAAAAACCCCCATATTAGGGTACTTGCTTGCTGTTGTGTGTGCAGTGGATGAGAGCCTGTAGTCAGAGGATGGGAGATTATGATGGCTGAATAAAGATCAAATAGGGACCCTAGCTTAGAGCACAATATGAGTATTTCTGGTAAAGCTGGTCTTTCCATTCAATGACTTGTGCAAACAGGAAGTCCAGGGTTTTAAAGGAAACTGTAGCGAAAAGTTGGAAGACTCTCCATAGTAAGGTTTCAAAATGAATAGTTCGAGTGCCGGCACTGGAAATGTTGGATTCAAGGCGAAGGTAATGAGAATATCTCAATGATTCTGTCAACAATCCAAATTTCCAGGCTGGAGATAACTACACACACAGGTGGTAAATTGAAGATAGTAATTATCTTCAGGTTCATAAAACCCACTACCAGCAAACTTCTGAAACATTGTTAGCCAAACCTCTGCTTCCCTGGAGGTGATTCATTTTCTCTAAGACTGTCTAAGAAACTAGAAATAATTTCAAATGGCTACTGGGGCATCTTTGCAATAGTAATTTAAGTGCTTTTCTCCAGCATATCATTTCTTTTACATTTTTAAATTTCTAAGTTCTAAGGCTCAGACTGGCATTTTTTCCTATTAGAAATTTCTGATTTTGGAGAATCAGAGATCTAGTCTCCTTTGAGAATTATTTGGCCACTAAGTTCAAATTCTATCCAACTCCAGTTAAATTCTTACTGGATATGATGCTTGCATGATTCCAGTTGCTGAAATACACAAAGATTCAGGTCGTTTCTGGCAGTTACTGCACAAAATACTGAAATGAAAAGATTGTTCATCTATCCAAGAGACTAACAGTGTCACAGGTCAAATCCAAAACAATCATTTAACCTTATATTTGAATTTGTAGCTCAAGAATAAGATTTGTTATGTTTTAGAGGGGGGATTATTCCGTCCCAAACCTTGAAAGAACATGAATCACCAAAATAGATGATTTAATAAGTGGATGTGATTCATTCTGTTTAATATGTGAGATCTACATATATTACCCAAAAAGGCATTTAAACATTCTTTCTGAAATAATAGTGCTATACCAACATATTCAGTCCTTGTTTAGAGTTATTTAGGCATGGCGTTATCAAATGTAGTTGAAACTAGATAAGGAGTAAATACCATGGGCCCATATGTGTTAGCCATCCCCCACCCCACCCACCCAAGAAAACCATGTTTTCTGTCATGCACTAAAATGGACCATTTGTTGTTCAAGGACTTTGAACTAGGTGACCCAAAGAGATATGGAGAGAAAAACAATTTCCATCAGACACAGGACTTTAAACAAGAAACTCACCTGCTTAGATCTGATTCATCCAATCTAAATGAGTGGCAGCAGAAGTCTTCACTGTGTGGGCTTTTGCCCTATAGATCTGCAACTGTCATGTGAAAAAGAAAGATTATCTCATTCTTTGCCATTTATATAATATGATATTCTGTTCCTAATCCTGGGTCCTTATCCAGGTATTCACTTCAAAAGGAATATGTTTTCATCATTTCAGCTTTGGCTTCTATGAATTAATTTTACTTTAAAAACAAAGAAAACACCTGGGCACCTGGGTGGTTCAGTGGGTTAAAGCCTCTGCCATCGGCTCAGGTCATGATCTCAGGGTCCTGGGATCGAGCCCCCCATCGGGCTCTCTACTCAGCAGGTAGCCTGCTTCCCTCTCTCTCTCTGCCTGTCTCTCTGCCTACTTGTGTTCTCTCTCTCTCTCTCTCTGTCAAGTAAATAAATAAAATCTTTAAAAAAAAAAAAGAAAACACCTGATGATGTCTGCATTAGTTTGTGATTTCACCTGGGCCAGCACAAATAACTACCACTGAGCATTCTTGTCAAGCACCTTAACCTCCATAGCTCTGTTGGAAGAGACAAAATGGACCCATGGAAGTAATTAGTTAGAACTTTGCAAGGTCTTTTCATAATGCTTTCAGGACCCTCCCATCCCTGCCCCATCTCTTCTTTTGTGATGGCAAGATTTTGCTGCTGCAAGCTCTCTATAGTTTTGAGAGACAGCAATGAATAACCTCAAGTGTTACAGGAAATCTATGACATTGAAATCTCAGTCTCTGCACGTAGTTTTGATGTTTCCTTTTTGAACTTCAACTTGACATTGCTTCATAAGTTACATTCACCCTTCCATTTATTTTTCCCTCAGTCTCTTTGAAAAGTTTGGCTTAGTTGTTAATATTCCACATAGATTTTTGTAGCTTTTCTTGTTTGCTTTGTTTTCATGGGCTCTGTGGGGGGTAAATATTCAGCAGGTTGAATGTGAAATCAGGCACACAACTGCCATTAGCCCTATCAGGGTTACACATCAAATTCTCCAAGCAGAGAACAGAAAAGGTATCTACCTTTTGAGCTCCCTTTGCATTAGCAGCAGGAAGATATAGAACAATGGCAGACTTGCAGCTCTTTCAAGGATGAAGGTTATAACCTTTCCTGAATTCAAGTTAATGCTTGTTGAAGTTATAACTTTTTTTAAAAAAAAATCGACCCTTTTAGCCTCCCCTCATATGCAGCAATGCATCATCCCCATCAGTAGAGGCTTTGTAAAATTGTGTTTTGCTCCTTGAAAAACAAGCAATTGCTTGAAGATGTTAAAAGGAGAAAGCAACAATTATTCAGGGACCTAGAGACCTCTGCTGGTTAAATGACTTGTTGAGTGTTTTTCTAGTTTTGTTTATTAGTAAGTAGGTGAGATATAGACAGTTTAGCCTCAACACTAATAATTTCCTTTTGAATTAAATTATAGCTGATTTGAAGCCTCACTAAATGAAGATACAGAGGTCAAGTCAGCTAAGAGACATGTTATGAATATTGAGCAGCATCTGCCAATTAAATAGATAACAGTTCTAACTAGTAGGTTTATATTGGTAGGCATTACCCTATAGAAATGACCTATGAGAAGAAACTATTCCAGAATGATAGCTGTGGTTCTCTTCTGCATGAACTTTGGACTGAAGGTCTTCTACTTAAATACATTAGCCATTACGGTTAACAATAGCATCAATTGTGCTTTCAGCAAGGCTTGATATTTATGAAGACATGGAATGTGGAATTAAGATGGTCTTTATGTCTATTGAGAAAAAGAAGAAAAAAGTATGACTTCAAATATGAGAAAGGTGGCATAATTTTGTTGGTAGGAGTGGTATCGGGCAGTGGGCAATGTGGGAGTTGAGTGTTATTTTTGAATTCCTGTTAGACTGTTGGCAAGACTTGATTTCCCAAGAAAGTTTTGGTAAAAATCAGGACTCATTCAGAGATTAGGAATCCTGGAACCATACTCTTTTGTATAATGTTCTTTCAATATGAAATAAGTCAATAATAATGATGTTGTCTAGAAGGAGAAAGAAGTCACACAATTATCTGTATAATGTGTAGGAGTAAAGTATATTTAGGGACAAACAAAGCTGCAATAACAGAGACACCCAAAAATACAGTGGCTTAAAGAAGAAATTTATTTCTCTCCCACGTATTTCCCCAAAAATCAGCTGGTGGGTATGGGTGGGGTTGCTTTGCTCTGCCAGGTGATTCGAAGTCCAAGACTGGTTAGTCAGCATTTTTATCCTACATAGCTTTTCTCTCTGAGCCTAAGGCTGTTGCAACTGTCCCTTTTTTCCCCATCATTGGTATGGGACAGTGGGAGTCCAAGACAAGTATTTTTCAGTAAACTACCTGGAAGTTGCTCTCACTACTTTCACACAGGTACCTTTAGCTTGAGCTTAGTCAAATGGTAACCTCTACCTGCAAAGAAATCTGAGAAAGGTAGTGTGTATCTAGGAAAACATGAGCGCAGCCAAAAATGGTGGGGCGATGTGGGATATTTCTCCTACAAAAAGGAAAAAAAAAAAAAAAAGAATAGACACTTTGGGGGAGAGGGACAGTTAATTTTGCCATATGGCAGTGCTAGTTTTATTTTCTGCCTTTCACAATTAAAAGACCAGCCACATGGGCTGCAAAAACAGGACCTTCCAAGTTGGACATAGAGTGGGTTGTCTTCTAAAAGTACCCTCTGAACTCTTACTCAGTCTTGTAATTTGCAAAACATCTGGAAACGTAATTTTATTATAAGCCTACTTCTGTCCCTTGATTGCATGTGATAAAAATAGATTCAACATACACTGAATGTACATATTTTCTTTGCTTTCTGAACTGCTATAGCTCAACCTAATTGGATTCAAAAAATAAATGATATACACGTGGCCATAGAAGAAAATGTCTTTTGGGAATGTAAAGCAAATGGAAGGCCCAAACCTACATACAGATGGCTAAAAAATGGTGAACCTCTATTAACTCGGGTAAGCCAACTGATGATAATTGTGCCTTGCTATTGACTATAATGTTTACAGTGGCCTCATTGTTATGGAAACAGGAAAATGATGAATTCTGTCTCCAAAATAATAAACAACCAAATATTAGTAATAGTGGGAAAAGTGGAAGTGAATGCAACTGATATATAGAAACTACATAAATCTAGTTCTTCAGCCTTGTTTAATTCAGCTTCTGTATAGAACCTTTGGTTTTCACCAATTAACATCTTTGGCTGTACAATTGGAAAGTTATGCAGAAAGTGTGAAACATGTAATTGTGCTAAGATACAAATTTGCGTATGTTCTAGATAAGAGAGAATAAGACCTCTCGGCATACAAATTCTCATCTCAATGTGGTTTTGTTATTCTCTTCTGCCTGTGGAGATTTCTGGACAATGTGACATCCAATATGGTCACCCTCAAAACACCCACCCTGTCTCCAGACATGTAGTAATGACCTATGCAATTGTAAGATTAACATCTGTAATGCAACAGAAATAGAACAAAAACAAAAAGTGATCCCTGGGGCTGGAGGCACCACACGATAGGCCTCAGAGCAGGCAGCAGTACCTGAGAGCTCAGGCTTAAAAAAATATATCATCTCTGGAGACAGGATATAATATCTTTGTAGTAAAGACTTAGAGTGTGGATCTTTCCCACCTGTTGCCATCCAGTAAAAGAAGCAGCCAAACCTCTTACCTGCCTGGTATAACATGACACTGTGGTACAAGAGAGGTGGGAACTCCTGGGCTCTGACTCCCACTGGCTCTGAGATGAGAGCTACAGTAATTTGAGTATCCTCACAGATCAGGACCTCAGAGAATCCTTGAGTAGATCTGTTTCTGGACTGGTGGCCCAGGGGATGAGGTAGAGGAGCCACAAAACTGCGAACAGGAATAAAAATAAAGAAAAATAACTCTTTTTCATTAACAAGCCTGCAAACCAATATTCCAAAACATGGGCAAAAATTTATTTTTTAGAAAGGTGACCAACCTATAGAATAGTCCAACAAAGCAATAGGAATGAGTCTGTATAGAGTGCTGTAAGAGTTACATGAAGAAATCCTGTCCATGAAAATAAAGAAGATATTTTGGAGACATAAACAGACAGACTTCTTAAAAGAATAAAATGGAAATTTTAGAAATACATAATCACGGAAATAAAAACTCTAGACAGACTATTCATTTTGTGAGGGGACATGATAGGTTATAATAATATTCTTAAAAGATTTGGGAGGTGTACTTCTCAAACATTTAACAAGTGCTAACTGATCTTGCCACTTCAAACCCATTGTCTCACCTGATATTCACAAGGAAACTTATGAGGTATGTGCTATTGCTATGCCAAATTTACAGACAAGGAAACACCTGTCTAAGGTCACATCTATCCTTAGTAAGAAATAGAGCCAGGATCCAAATGTTAAACGTCTACTGGATTCAGAACTACCAAAATTTGCCTGAATAATGTTTTCAGAATTGGCTATGTGGAAGATAAGATCTTATGGAAAAGGGATGTGGGGGAGGAGATATGGCATAAAGGGAAGAAAAGTTCAAATGCTCTTTGAAATACTTAAGTAGGCACTCTCCATATTTCAGAGTGTTTTCTAAAAACAGACTCTGAAGCAGAGCTTTGTGTTCAGGAGGTATGCTAGGAAAGATCTCAGAGCCTCAGCTGTGAAGGAGTCAGAGAAGCCAGACTGGGCTGAGGGTGGTTAAACAGTGGTGCAGTTCCAACAGAGGCCTTCAGAGGGCGCTCTGGAGCAGAAAGTCCTTAAGTGGTTCCTAAATTGAGGCAAAGGAGGGCCCGCTTTTGTACCCCTACACTGACCAGTCATTGAATTTGAGAAGTTCTTTCAGCCAAGAGCAGTTCCCAGAGAGAGAAAGAGAGAGAGACCCGGCTATGAGCAGTCACCAAACTTACCAGAGGAGAGAATAAGTACCTTGGTTCTGAAAGAGCATCAGGAAGGTACTACAGAATCTGCTATGAGACAGGGGACATTGACATACTACAGGATTGCCCCTGTAAGGGAGCAGACCCTGACAAAGAGTTTGGAATGAAGCAAGGGGGAGGATGAGGAGGACCTTAGAGCGAGGAACAATTGCGCCCAATTTAACTTTTTTGTTGTATTTTCCTAGTGAACTCAAATGTTTCACTGAAATTTGACATTTTCCTCAGGTCCCAAGTCAAGAGCCAGTTTTTCATACTCAGATTTCCTCCACCACAGGCAGCCCAGTGAAAAGTGCCTGCTGTAAGCAATGGTGGGTCATCAGTGCACACAAAGCAGAAAGGGGACTGTCACCCTGTCACATACTCCTCTCCTGTCCCTGGAAGGGCTCCTGCTGGCTCCACGATTCTCCCAATTATAAAAGCCAAACTCAAACCACTGCAGTGTAGGGTAGATAACAGGCATTTCCCCCCTATTATTTAATGTGAGGGAACATGGATACCTAGGTTTGATCAAAGCCTAATAAGGTGCCTGCCCAGCTAAATCACAACCCTAAGCCAAATAGAAAACCAGTGCATCTTTATTTTATTTATTTGAAATGGCAGGTTTCTGGGGAGGAGAAGATCCTTTTTGGGACTTAAGAAAATTGATAATGCAAGTTATGTATCCTCAGGCTGACAAATGAAAATAGTCTTTTGTTTAATGCATTAACTTCTTTCTTCCAATTGAGCACCAGAGGATGATCCTAAGCTTAGATGATGCCACTGACAGCAACAGAGTAAGGGAACCTTAAATTATTAATACCTACCTTTTTTTTTTTTTTAGTAAACCTCAACCAACGTGAAATATTTGTTTCTGCTTCTCCAAGATTATAATTCTAATAACCTTCAAAGTATTGTCTACTCATAACCTGAGTGTTTTAATACTCTCAGCAGTAAATTTGGTTGTATTCCCCACCCTACTCCCCCAGTTCGCACAAAGCCTTGGAGTAAAAAAGCCTTTTAAATTTCAAGTTCATCTATTTAGAGGGGATATTAATATGAATGGTTTCACTATTGAATCAATGAGAACTCCAGAGTCCACAATTTATATTCCATTTACCAACTGATGTACAAGGTTGTTCCATTTAGCATCTGACCTGCCACAAATTTAGTTGACAGATAAATAGATCATGTTATGTAAATTGCTTATATGATGGCTATTTTCTTCTCATTAAGCCCCTTTGATATAACATGTAGCAAAATTGCCTTAAGGTCTCTGTGGTAGAAGGTCATTGTTTTGTGTTCCTCTTTTCTTTCACAGGATAGAATTCAAATTGAGCAAGGAACTCTCAACATAACAATAGTGAACCTCTCAGATGCTGGCATGTATCAGTGTGTGGCAGAGAATAAACACGGAGTTATCTTTTCCAGCGCAGAACTTAGTGTTATAGGTGAGTCTTTATACTGGAAAGAAAAAAAAAAATCAAGTCACTAAACTAACATGTGTTTTGCTAAGCATATTGTTCAATCCCACCCCCACAAAGGGGTAAAGAAATCTTTAGACCAAAGATACTGCTCAAGAAAAAAGTAATGCATTCTATAAGCATTAAAAGGAAACCACTTTCTAAATCAGCCTCTACTGATGCTTATAGTGGGTAACACAGTTCTCTCAGCACCCATGTTTATGCCTCTGTCGGCCACTCTTCTAAACTGAGCGGTTTCTGAAATGCTGTGGAGCCTTGCTATCCTGCTGATTTGGTACATACTCCTGCGCAGAAGGACGAAGAGTTGACTAGCTTTGGAAAGTTTCCTTTGAACAGCTGGCGGAGTGCATCTTCTTCTTCCACATCAGAATTTTCCAGAGTGTACAGAAGTGGTCTGCCTCTCCAGCTGTCTCGTTCGCCATGTGACCCCTTTTCCTCCGCTATTCCGCTAGAGTGACTTTTTTGTTCCGAATGTTCACCATTCGCCATCCTCTCTTCCTCCAGGGGCCACTGAAATATACTGTTCCTTCTCCTTGGAATGCTTTTCCTTCCCTTCTTCATTTCATCAACTCCTTCCCTTTCTCCATCTCCAAATTCCATTGCTGCTTCCTCAGAAAGTCAGACCTGGCCCCATGCCTTGATCAACTTCACCTCTTAACAGATTTTTATATTGCCTTTTAATTATTCTCTATAACAGAAGCCACAGTTGCATTTTACATTCGTTGATGTGATTTTTCTGGGTTTTTTTCCTCCCATTGCACATTAATTTCCCATGATGCCAAGGACCATATTTGGTTTAACTCATTGTATTCTCCGGACTTAATATAATAGTGAAGCACATAATATGCGCTCAATAAATATTGAATGAGTGTAGGAATGAATGAATGAGTTATGTGATAAAAGAGTTAAGAGACTTCTTATAAAAATGAATTATTGGCAGTGCCTTGGGTGGGTCTGTGGGGTAAGCATCCAACTCTTGATTTCACCTTAGGTCATGATCTCGGGGTCATGGGTGGGAGCCTCAAGTCCAGCTCCGTGCTCAGCAGGGAGTCTGCTTGAGATTCTCTCTCTCACTCTCCCTGTGCCCCTCTCCCCTTTCATACACACACACACTCTCTCTCTCTAAAATAAATAAATAAATATTTTTAAAAATAAAAAATGAATTATGAGTTAAGTAAATAAATAATTGAAACTCTAAGTTAAATGAATTAGCAAAACTATGGCCATTTAAAAAAAAAAAATTCCAGGCTGTCAATTTGCTTGTGTCCCATAAAAAAAAATCTTAACTCTGAATTCCGAATTTATCTAAAGTGCCTAAGCAGTAGTTCTTAGAGAGAGCATAAGAGGAAGATTATGAATAAGAGAAGAGCAGCATGCAAAGGGAGCTGATTCCGTGAATCCTGATGATTTGCCCAGTTTAAAGCCTTGACTTTTTCTTCTGCAAGGCACTTTTTGATGCCTAGCATGTAGAGCTTAGATATATAAGAAGATGCTCCGAAGCATCTTCTTCCTTCTGCAAATTAAAAAAGGAAGGGAAAACTTTCATGACTTTTCTTCTCACCAAGTTTTTCGCTTGAACCAACATCCCAAAAAAGACAAGAATATGTGAGAGCTCATGGCCCTACAGCCTGTTTTGAAGAACACCAAAGAACATTCTGTGTTTTTGGAATAATCATGAACTTGTCTTGGCCCTATTTAAGTGTGACCTTTTTGGAAGCGTCAGCACATACCTCTCACTCTTTAAATGTTGGGAACAATAATTGCAACTTTCTCCGGGACTAGAGACAACTTTCTCCGGGGCAATTCATCCTGCCTTGGTTGGATCTGATTATTGGTTGTTGTAATTGACTCTTTTGGAGCAAAATTCAGCGTGGTAGATTACTTAAAATTTTCTGCAAAAAGAGGTGTGTTCTGTATTAAACAGAACACATTAACTCTTCAACTAGTTAGAAGAGCTAAAACTGAGGATGTATATAGCCTAATGAATGAATCACATTGTCCTAAAACCCTCTGAGTGAGTGCTTGCCAATTTACAGCTCTGGGAACTCCATTATAATTTTTAAAGATCGAAAAGAAAAGAAATGAAAAGAATAGAAAAGATTCAATAGGTGCCTTTGTTAAAATAAGAAAATTTGATAATAACAAATGACTGTAAATCATGGGATGGATTATGGGGTAACGAGAGAGAATAACTGAAGTCCCAAAAGCAGAGCTAGAAGTGAGAAAGGATATCAAATAATTTTAATCTAGAGCACCTACCCACAGCTGAAAGTAACAGAGAGTATATGAGATATGTGTAAATGTGTGTCTATACTCTTACTTGTGGATAGAATGTAACAGCTTAAAACAACTCCTCCCATAGCCTTCTCTGAAACCCTGTCTCCTCCACCTGCCTGGGGTTCAAGGCCTATGAGTTGGGAATCACTGTTCCCTCTTTTACAGAGTTTTATTTCAAATCATTCCCAACTGGCACTAATTCCAATTGAATTCTTGATCTGATTCCTTTCTTAAGTGCCCTAAGGTCAGCAAGCCAGAGCAGTGAAGATAAGAGGAAAATGCCTGAGAAATTACTTAACCATTCTGATTTCAACTATGTTGAATATGAGAACAGTAAGGCATGTCAGTAAATGATACAGGCCAAACAGTGGTAAAAATAGTAAGGCTTCCAGGAATTCAGGAAAGAGGGTTTGGCTAAGGGACTGGGCTGGGCCGCTGGGCCTTGAACAGTGATTTACATTTGGACAGACAGAAAAGTGGACCAGGATATTGCAGATCAGTTGAGATCGCCTTAACAAAGTCTCAAAGTCATAAAACATCTGGACAGTTTCTTGCACGTAAAGAATCCTGAATGTCTTTAAAATTTTTAATTCAAACATATAAAGGGTATGGGCAAAGTTTAAAATATATGGAAAAATTAATTGGGAACCAATTTTTAGAGAATCTTGAATAATAAACTTAGAAGTTCCTTCTTTAATGTCCCATTTTCATGTCCAAAAAAATCATATTAATATACTCTGAGTGAATTGAAGGGCAGTTAAGTGTTGAATGAGTAAATTCCTGGAGTTCATTTTAAGGGAATGAGGGAGAAGACATTTCACTATTTAAAAATACACATAAATTAATATTGGTTCACTTGGGTAAGCTATAATACAATTGTATTCCACAAGTCACTGTTTCTTTCTTTCTTTTTTTTTTTTTTAAGATTTTATTTATTTATTTGACAGAGAGAGAGCTCACAAGTAGGCAGGGAGGCAGGCAGAGAGAAAGGGGGAAGCAGGCTCCCTGCTGAGCAGAGAGCCCGATGCGGGGCTCGATCCCAGGACCCTGAGATAGTGACCTGAGCCAAAGGCAGAGGCTTTAACCCACTGAGCCACCCAGGCGGCCCACCACTTTGTTTCTTAAAGAACAGTAATAGTTTGACTCTTTAAGGTCAAATAATTGATTTGTTTTTACCTTTCCAAGAATCATTGTGAATTTGAATTGAATAAGGAAACACAATGAAAGTAAGATCCTTTATTATCAGGAAGAAAAAAAAAATGAATGTTGGTTCCAACCATTGATCAAATACCAGGATCCCCAAATGCTAGAGAGGAGATTCCCTTTCATGCTAGGTAATAACCCTCATGAATAAGAGATGGTTAGGAAGCATATATTTAAGAGGCTTTTTCCTTTGGTCTTATTTTATATGTTCTGTCTGAGTATTTAATGTGTATGTAACATATCTATATTTAATGGATTGAAACTGCTAAATAATTAACATAGGTACTCAGTGATTTACTCACTAGATGGGAGAATAACATAGATTTTTACCTTGAGGTCAATCTATTAGAGTAGGCCTGGTTTTGAGTACATCAAATAGAAGTGTCCTTGTTTGTGACTGACCTATCACCTTTGATAGCTTAGTGTTCCTCAAGGCATCTGTTCCCAGACTTTTTCTCCTATCTTAATCTACATTGTGGAAAATTTAAGTTAACTCTGTGATGTACTCCTACAGCACTCCTGGAGTGACCTACAATGCTCTGGGTGATACCATCATTCCATCCTTCTCTCCCACTCATGGAAGTGTGTTGGAATTAGGGTAAATAGAGTCTGGTAAACATGGGGAACTTAGAACTTCTATACAACCTAATTAAAAAAAAAAAAACTAAGGTGTCTTCTTGGTAAAAACTTAAATTTTCTACTGCCACATTTCTACTCATGTTTAGGATTGGTGTCCACTTAGATGATCATTGGTGATGGGGGCTGCTGGTTGAATCGCCAACCTTGAGATATTCTGTGATGTTCCAATTAGAATGCTTAGGCTGTATATATAATCCTGGGGTAAGGACCAAGCACAACTAAGGTCCCAAAAGCAGAAGCAGAGATTGAGATACCTCTGAGCCATCCCAGGAGTATTTGCTAAGGAAAAGCCTATAAAGGAAAGCAAGAAAGGCAAGGGGTGGTTCAGGAACTGAGCAAGGTCATGGGGTAGCCTAAATCTCCTCCTAGAGAGGGATATCTAGATCATAAACTGCATCTCAGAGTTGTTCTCACCTGAAGCAAGGAGCAGAGACTTTTCTAAAATTTCTGTTTATCAGTCCATCTTTGGGCTGCCCCTTATGTAGCAGTGGCCGTGGGGACTGGGGTGGTGATGTGGGTGCAGATGGAGCAAAACCTCCCAATTTCCCAGCGAAGAGGGCCGCTGAGGTGGTAAGCAGCCAGCACTCAGAGCAAGTAGGGCCAGAAAAAGGAGTCCGTGTGAGGATGCCAACAGCATTCCCTACAGACGGCAAGTAATTGTACCAGATCAAGCAAGGTACTTTGTTACTTTGTCCAGTTTACCTGGATCATGATTGGGAGAGTGACTAGTTTACTAGACTCCGTTTGATTTTGAAATGGAATGAACTACCCCGAAGACCAAGTAGGTCTTTTGGCTATCCTGACTTTACCAGGACTGTATAATGGAACAGAAATAGCTTCTGCCCTGAGGAGTTCCTGTCAGATGCTTCTGTGTTGGGAGGATTCTCGTGGCCCGTGTGGCAGAGGACATCTGACCCTGGAAGGATGCTCCAATACCATTAAGGAACTGATGGTCCAATTAAAGTGAGGTGCGGGCTTGAGCAATTATTTGGTTAATTTGGCATTTATCCAGATGATTGGCTCTCAAATGAGGAAAACATTAAGGCTAAACTAAAAGTTATTTCACAGGGGCTTTCACAAGTGCTCATCTGCATCTGAGTCTGATTTCTCAACTGCCTCGTTGAGCCAGATTACAAAATAATCAAACGTGCTGTGTGTGACCAGCATCCAGTGAGAGGACCAGGGCCTTTCTTACTCAGATGTAGTCATCTAGGCAGGAGCTTTACTAAAATTGTCCTGGAAAAGGAATGCTATGTGCTTGGATCTCAAATTCCACTTTGATATATTTTTAAGATTTTATTTATTTATTCATGAGAGAGAGAGCGAGACGAGTGGTAGAGAGAGAACATGAGTGGGAGAAAGGGCAGAGGGAGTAGCAGACTCCCTGCTGAGCAGGTAGCCCAATGTAGGCTGGATCCTAGGACTCCAGGATCATGACCTGAGCTGAAGGCAGACACTTAACCAATTGAGCCACCCAGGCGTCCCCCACTTGGATATTTTTAACAAGTCATTAAACCTTCCTTGATCGGTAAAGTGAGTATGCCATTATTTAGCTTATTGCCAAAACTAAGACATCCCATGTGAAAGCTTTTTTTAAAGCCCAGAGGTGCTTGTAGCCGTATCAGAAGTGTTTTGTTGTTGTTAACTAGTATCCATACCAAAGTCTTGTAGACAGCCTCCAAATAACCGGCAAACCCCATTTCTGTGAGTCTCCGATTTTGCTTGATGACAGTCATTTGGGGAGGATTTTAATATTCCTGATACCCTACCATCTTCCACATCAACTAATTCAATCTCTGGGCCTGGGACCCCGGTGTGATTCCAGTGAACAGCACAGTTTGGGAACTAGTGCTTTAATTGATCAGATCAGAAGGCCATTATTTTTTCGAAGGTATTCTTAACCTTTTTACCATGCACCAGAATCACCTGGAGGACTTGTTTAAACACAGATTACTGAGTCCTACCCCCAGAATTTCTGATATAGTAGCTGAGGTGGAGCCTGGGGAGCTGCATTTCAAACAAATTCCTGGGTGATGCTGATACTGTTGGTCCATGAGCACACTTCGGAGAACCAGTATGCTAAAACAGGAAATTTATCCTAGGTTGTGTGTGAATGTGTCTGTGTGTGTTTAAGTTGAATACAATCTACCTAGCAAATCTTCTGATTTGGATCAAGACTCTAAATCTGAAATCCTGCTGTAGAAGAGAAATATCAGGCATCAGCCCTTCTCACCATGGCTGAAGGGCCCATTTCACCAAGATGGTGAGTAGGATTAGGCATACAGAGAGACCTCACAGACTGCCATGTGAGAACTGGGCTAAGACATTGGATGGCATGGCTCTGGTGGATTAAAGCCAACTGAAGGG
>CM052799.1:39326825-39385474 GCA_028533885.1 Nasua narica
TGAATTCCTCCTGGAGATAACATACTCACCTCTGAAATAAACCACTTTATCATTCAAAAACAGCCATTCTTTCAGTCCTGCACCACAACCATATTTAATGGATGGTGAAGCAAAGGCTATTCTTACTCTCTCCATGGCTGTAAATGAGGCTTGGAGAGGATGAAATTACCAGAACGTGGTTTAGCCATGGCATCCTGCTCCGAGGGTAAAAACAAAGCCATCTGCACAAAATAACCTTTGGAAAACACTTTATAAAGGTAAATTGGTCTAGAAGGCATGCCTCAACTTTTTCAATCCAGTTATCCAGTTGATACTTGAAAATTTTGCATTTTTACTTTTAGTGGCACTTCTCATAAAAATCCACTGTCTTTTTCTTCATCAAAGTCTATTTCAGCAGGCAAAATCATGCCAAAGACAATTAATTTGAAAATTTAAGTTATACAAAAGATGTTATTTGAATCCCAAGAATTATTGAACCTCTGAACTTTAAAAATTATTCAGGCCGGGGCACCTGGGTGGCTCAGTGGGTTAAAGCCTCTGCCTTCAGCTCAGGTCATGATCTCAGGGTCCTGGGATCGAGCCCCGCTCGGGCTCTCTGCTTGGCAGGGAGCCTGCATCCTCCTGTCTCTCTGCCTACTTGTGATCTCTCTCTCTGTCAAATAAATAAATAAAATCTTTAAAAAAAATTATTCAGGCCATCCCCCTCTGATTCTTGAATTCCCTCCAATAAAAGCCTAACTTGTCTACCTCTCGTCTGCTAAAAATACCTCCAGTAAGAGAAACTCAATGGCTTTTCATGGAGAATAGTACCCCTTAGTGAATTTTTATTTATTAAAATGTTTATCCATAAATAGGGTTTTTATCATTTAGTTTTAAGCCAGATCCCTGGTGTGGTGCAGGAGAAATCCAAGCTTTCTGTTCTGTAACACTTTTTCAAATGTTTGAAGATAGCAGCTCTCCTATCCCCAGGTTCACCCAAGTCCTTTGTTTGCCAGGCTAAATGTGTCAGCGTTCTTTGGTTGCAATTAGCAGAAATAACTCTAGCTAACTCAAGCAAACAAGAATTTTATTGGAAGGATATGAGAGACTTAGAAAATCCTTGGAAGAAGCAGGTTTAAAGCTAAATCGGTCCAAGGTAGCTCTCCGGGGCTGGGAAACAGTAAATACAAAAGCTGTTTCTTTACAGGAATAGTTTGATCAGGCTGTCACTGCTGACTTACACTCCAGTTATGTTCTTTGTCCTGATATTCTAGAGGAACATGGTTATAAATATTGTGGAATTGGTTCCCGGGCACAGGAAAAGAAGCAGCCCCTGACTTCAGCCCCATCAGATTGAATCCAGTGGGAAAAGATATCCTCAAAAGAAAATGTGCATGCTAATCAAAGGGGACAGTAGATGATAGGTAGTTAAAAACAAAACAAAACAAAACAAAAAACAGCAACAACAAACAAACACAGATGTTGAGGACCATTCCTTCATTTTCATGTGAAGAGGCTTTAGGTCCCATCTCTCTTCTTCCCACATGTCCTCTAACATCCTGGGCTATCCTCTTCTTGGACGGTGTTTAGTATGATCAGCATTGAGTGGAATGGGGCTATCCTGTCCCTCTTTCTGGATGCTGTGTATCTATTAATGCATCTTACAATTATGTTCACATTCTTGGCAGTCTCATCATTCCATTGACACGTGCTGAGTATAAGTCCCCTGAAATTTAGTAATTACTTTTCTCACTGTTCCTCTAGTCTATGCCATGTCTTCCATCGTGATTATATCCCTTCCTCTGCCAGAATGCCGGCTCCTGCTTTCTGTTACCTCCTACTTTCTCTTGCCTGGTTAACCCTCATGCTTGAGATCCCAGGGGCATCATCTCTTACTTAGACCCCATCCCCCTTATTATAAACTCTTATAATAAATACCATGTACTTCTCCTTTATAGCAGCTATTATGATGTAATTTTACATTTATGCATATGATTGTTTGTCTTCACATTTTGTAGAAATAAAATCTAGATTTCTTACTAGATGACCTAGCCAAGCTTTAGCAACCAAACTTATCTCTTATCCCATTAGCCTTCTTTCTGTTCCTAGGGCACACAAATCTATCATATTAGTGTCTGTATTTTATTCTAAGCACATATTGTTCAACTGAATTATCACATTCATATATTTGCCTTATTGTTTATTACCTCCTTCCTTCCACTAAAATTTAAGCAGGAGAGCAGTGACATTATTCGTCTTATTTACTGCTATATACTCAATACCCAGAAGACTTCAGGGTCCACAGTGGATACTCAGGAACTATTTGTTGAATTAGTGAATGTAAGAATAGTTACCCATAGAATAAATGTTCTTCCCCCGAAGAGTTTAAGTTCCATGAGGTCAGAACCTCATCAGCTTGGCTCACCATTGCCTGACACATGGTAAGTTCTTATTACACATCTGTTTAACAAGTGAAAGAATATTATATTTGCATTATTAATGCTTTTGGTCCTTCATGGACACATTTATATTTATCTCTATTAACTATCATTTATTATTTAGCCTAACATCCCAGATGATAGAGATCATTTAGGAATTTAATTCTGCCATCCAAAATGTGGTTTGTGCCTCATGATAGGACTCACTGATACACAATATGTCATCTATCCCTCTCAACTTTGTGTCATCTGGAAAGCAAGTAGCATGTTATCCCTGCCCTCATTCAATGAAATTGTTGATTCATTCACTACCAAGACTGGATCTACTATAAGAAAATTAGACCGGGGTGGCGGGGGGAGGGAGGGCGGGCGCCTGGGGTGCTCAGTCATTAAGCATCTGCCTTTGGCTCAGGTCATGATCCCAGGGTCCTGGGATTGAGCCCTGCCTCGGCTCCCTGCCCCACAGGAATCCTGCTTCTCCCTCTCCCACTCCCCCTACTTGTGTTCTCTCTCTCGCTGTCTTCCTCTCTCTCTCTCTCTGTGTCAAATAAAGAATCTTTTAAAAAAAGAAAATTAGACCAGGAACTAGCAATTTTCTAGCCCTATCAATTAGTTATGATAACCCAGGAATTCTCCTTTGAATAAATCAGACTCATGTTTCCCACCAAATTGACTTAGTAATTGTGTTGACTCTTTCATTCATTATCTTCTAAGAGTTGGGAGACTCCAGTTGAAATTCCAAGTCTGCTAATAAGTAGCTTAGTGTTTCTCTGATTTTTAAGGAGCATGCAAATCTAGAAATCTTATTAAAATAAAAGATTTTGATTCAGAAGTTCTGGGCTGAAGTCTGATGTTCTGTAATTCTTACAAGCATCCAGATATTATAGTGCTGCTGATCCATGGACCAGACCTTGAGTAAGGAAATAGGTAGTCCTGGCTAATAGTAATAAACACCATCTCTTCCCCTATGGGCATCAGTTTTGTTTCTGAAATTCCACTTATTAGTGAAATTATAAGGGAAGGAAAAAGAAAATTAAATAAAAACAGAAAGGGAGGCAAACCATAAAAGACTCTCAACTCTAGGGAACAAACTGAGGGTTGCTGGAGAGGAGGTGGCTGGAGGAAACAGGTAACTGGATGATGGGCATTAAGGAGGACACTTGATGTAATGAGCACTGGGTGTTGTATGCCACTGATGAATCACTAAATACTTCTCCTGAAATTAACAATACACTGAATGTTAATGAACTTGAATTTCAATAAAATCTAAAATAATAATAAAAATAATAAACATCAAACTTATACAAGCATAGCACTTTGCAGTCTTCAGAGCACTTGTTTGTAAATCAGTTTCTTAAAATCATTACAGTGACCCAATACTTCATTTATAGATAAAGAAACTGAGGTTTAAAAAACCTATAATTTATCTATAATTCAATATCTAGCTAATAGCACAACTGAAAATTTAACCATGTTTCTCCACTAACAGTGATTGTTCTACCTAACCCAGTGCTTCACATCACTTCTCTGGGCTACATTCATTCATTCATTCATTCACTCATTCATTCATTCATTCATTCATTCAAAATGAATTTATTTATGCTTCTCTATACATCAGCCACTACAATAGGGGCTGAGGATACAGCAGTGAATGAAGCAAAGGTCTTACTATGGTTTCTGACTTGAAAGTTGAATGTACCCTCCTAATAACAATATTCTATGATTATATAAAAGTGTTCCATATTTACAAAATGTAATTATAGGATGAAGGCATTACCTTAGGCACCATTTTCTACCTACATAGCCTCAAAATTAATAAACTTAAATTTAGCTGATTATCACCTCCATAGAAAACTTCCCACATTCTTTGTCTGATTAGCAGTCAAGCATGTCTGAACCTTCATTCATTCCCCACTCACATCCATCCAGTCAGTACCTAGTTCTCCTGAATTTTCCTCCTGTGCTTTTTTTGTGGTCATCCTGGCTATAGTTGCCTTAGTTCATGTTCTTTGCATCTCTTGTCTAGTCAAACAGCATCCAATAGCAGTTTCTGTAATGATGGAAATATTCTGCATCTGCTCTGTCCAATATCGTAGCCTCTTGCCACATGCAAGGAGCACTTCAAAGGTAGCTAAGGCAACTAACGAACTGAAATTTAAATTTCATTATGTTTTAATTACTTTTAATTTGAGTAGCCACATATGTCTAGTAGCCATCTCTTGGACAGCATTAATCTGGACTCTTGCCAGAGTTTCCTACAGGGTTTCACTGCCTTCCATCGTGGACTCAAATTCATTTCCTCACTCATTCATCAGTGTGATCTTTCTAAAATGCAAATCCAATGGTATCCCTTGCATGCTTTAAGTCACTTCCCCTAGCATAAAGTCTGTGTTTCTTTTTTTTTTAAGATTTTATAAATAAATAATGGGTGGAAAAGCAGAGGGAGAAAATCCCAATAGACTTCTTCATGCTGAGCATGGAGCCCGACGTGGGGCTCAGTCTCTCAACCCTGAGATCATGACCTAAGCCAAAACCAAGAGTCTGAAGCCACTCGAGTGCCCCTAAAGTCTCTGCTTCTAACAAGACTTACAGGGTTCTTTGTGACCTAGGCCCTTGCTAAATCATCTAGCCCCCTTCAGACTCAGCGTGAATGCCTGACCAGGTGGTATTGCCTTTCTACATACTCTCCTTTGCATGTATGTATCGAACTCCTATATGTCCTTGAAGAATCAGTGTGTGTCCATGAAAACCTTTCTTGGGGTGACTGGATGGCTCAGTAGGTTAAGTGCCTGCCTTCGGTTCAGGTCATGATCCCAGGGTCCTGGGATGGACCCCACATCAGGGAGCCTGCTTCTCCCTCTCCCTCTGCTGCTCCCCCCATTTATGCTCTCTCTCTCCCAAATAAATAAATAAAATCTTAAGGAAGAAAAGAAAGAAAACCTTTCTTATTTCATCGCCACCCAGGACCTCTGCTATATGCTTTCAGAATATCCTACAAATACATATATCCCCTCAGTTAACCACATTATCTAGTCTCTTTGTTATTTATTGATGATAATGGTGGTGGTATTTTCCATTTTAACCAGATTGTGTGTTTCTTGAAGGCCAGGGACTATTTCTATTTATCTTTATTGCCTAAGAACCTACCATGATTGGTACAGGCTCATAGGTACTGAATAAAGGGAAGATGGAAAGAAGGAGAGAATAAAGAAAGAAAAGAGAAACTAAACCAGTTAATATAAACATTTTCTTTTTAATCTGGGCTGTTTACTGTTTGGGAACTTCAGTTTTCCTGTTAATTTTATCTACTAACCGTTGACAGCTAGTATAAATCCTAGTTGGGCATATTTTTTGGATGGCTTTCCTACGAACAACCGATATTTTGAATTTAGTTTCAACTGTACAAAATAAAAGACATTATGTCTTCTCAACCTAACCAGGGAGGACAGTGAGAACCAGGCTCCCTGCTGAGCAGGGAGCTTGATATGGGGCCCTGTCCCACTACCCTGGGATCATGAATGAAGCTGAAGGCAGATGCTTAACTGACTGAGCCACCCACTTGTCCCTACAATCATGGACTTTTAAAACCAAGAAACAGTCCAGCTCCATCATGTTTTAGAGAAGGAAACAGTACAACTTGCTAAGGATAAGTCAATGAATGAGTGGTGAATTAAGTCAAAACTTTTAAGTACAGAGACTCATTCTAAAGTGAGTCAAAATCTGGGAGGAAAGGTATTTTATTTTACAAATACCTACTTCAGAAAAATTTATTAAAAAAAAACAAACAACAATGGTTTTGATGAAACTGAGCTTAAAACAAAAGTTACAAAGTTGTGCCACTTTCTGTACTTCACATCGTGTCAGTTAAAAGTGGGGTGGGTCTTCTGTCTTTGAACCAGGACCATTTTCAGTTGAATGTTAGGGAAGTCTGCCTTATCTCAAAAGCCCATGCCTTCGGGCTTCTGTTCAGATAGTATCAGCTGGAACAAATAAGCTGAGATTGCATTTGCTGTTTTTCTGCACTAATCTCGAGAACAGTTCCAAAAATGGTTTGTCGGCAGCCAAACTGAGTGCAGAATCTGTGAGCATGTACACATTTCTCCTCACAAGAAAATCACTTTTTAAGTTTCTTGGAAGTTGATTACAATATGCTTTTTTTTCCCCTCCTAGAAAGTAAGATAAGTATCGGAATCTATCATTTTGTACTTTGGCATGTATTCCTAAACAGATAAAGAAGTGCATCAGCACTGAGAAAAATGTGGAAGGGCCAAGCTAAATGTACAGAGGGTATAATCCCTCCAAAGAACTCTGTCACATGTAGACGAAGTGAGGTGAAGAACTGAGCAGTTATCCAGGGAATATGTCCGGTTTGGGTCATGAACTTGACAGTTCAGATGTCCTCTTCCTAAATAATTTGTGCCTGATTTTTCTGAAAAACTGAAATAGCACTAACAACAAAGTTTGAACTCTGTATAATTCTGTTATAAGGCACAAAAGGCTTTCAGTGAGAAGTCGGTGAAAGGGAAGCCAAACACTTGAATGTCTCATCCAGTCAAGATCGCTGTGAACTGTCTTAATACCAGCCACTTCTCAGAAGAGCTCCCCAGGAGTTCTGCCCTGACCACCGTAGAACAAATGTGTTTTAGTGCAACCTCTCTGAGTCATTACTGCACCCGATTTTGAACACAAAAAGGAAAAGAAATCTATTTCATGAGTTTATAGTCTGGCGAGGAGGTAGATAGGGAGTGGGCAGTGAGAATCCACGTCACTACCCATATTGACCCCCTCCGTTTGGCATGGCACTCATTTGATGCATCATCTATTGGCATGCATGTATCTTTTCTCTCTTTACACCCTCTCACCAGTAGGACAGTATTTGTCACAACTTTTGGGGTTGCAGATGATAGAAACCCAACTTAAACTGGCTTACAGAGGATTTTTAAACAACTTCATTGCGGTATAATTTATATACCATAAAATTCACCCATTTCAAATGTACAGCTCAACGAGTTTTAGTAAATTTACTGGGTTTTTCTACTTTATCCGTAACTTGGTTTTAGAGCATTTTCATCACCCTTCAAGGGGCATTTACTGACTGTGGTATCTGAAGATTCCAGTGTTTGGTCTGTGGTCTATGGGAAATATCAGCAACACTTGATTTCTCTTGGTTTCTTTCTCAGACAAGCTAGTCTCTGCTATGAATGACAGGTGACCCCTGACAGATCATCCCATTTTAGTAACTAGCAGAAAATGTTTACCTCTTTTCCAGTTTTTTGTTTCATTTTGTTTTGTTTTTTCTTGCAAAGGTCTTAAGATGATAAGCCGAAAAGGTGATAATTTACTCTGACTGACCTAGAATAAGTGACATGCATACCCCTTGAACCAATCATTTTAATCACGATCATGTGATACTTTCATTGGCCACACCTGCGTCACATGAATTCCCCAATATCTAGATGTTCCCCCCACACACTCAAATTATGTGGTCTGAGAGTGGGGGCTCCCAAAGGAAAACCAGAATTATTAGGAATGGGTGTTAGATAGGCAATATAGTTTATGTCCCCTCTACAGGAAAGCTGATCAGAGCAATGCTGCTTCTTTCCTTTTGATTTTCCTATTGTGGTTATCACAATGCCTTTTATATAGCCAGTGCTCAGGAAATATCTGTAACCTGATTGATGTTTGTGCTAAAATAGAACAGACCAAAATGAAGGAATCTGTGTTCTCTTACTTTATTGTTTGGACGGCTACAAAAATTAGGAAGATGACTAGTAGCTTTAAAGGTGATGATTTGGGGCTTATTCTGAGAAGCAGCATGGGCCCCTGATGGTCAGGAAAAGTCGGAAGGGTGTAGGAACTTAAAAACAGGTTGCAACCAGACTCTTCCCCTGCATATGGTCTTTCTTATATATAGAAAATTGGCCTTTCTTAATGGCTTTTTTTTTCCCAGAAGAATGACCTAGTGAATGATCTGGAATTAATTCAGGGGTGTAACATAAGCTGGCAGGGAAGCTAATAAGCATGTTGTAATTTATATTCACCAAACATTTTTCCCAAATTATATAAATTTTTACTATAACATAAGGACAATGAAGAATTCCAGAACCTTTGGAATAAATAATTAAATAGCAGTGTGTACCTTGGAGTATACTGCCTTTAAAAAGAAACAGAGTTGAAAATTGCAAAGGGACCAACTTATATTTTAAAAGTAAATTTTAGACTTAATTTCGTAAATGGAAAATGGTTCATAGCAAATTTTAGCATCCATTGAAAATTTATTTTCCAGTGACTTTTAAAGTTTTCTTTCTTGACAAGGAACTTCAACAATGGCAGAGTATTTCTTTCTTAACTGTAATGTGACTATTAAGATGCTGTAAAAACTTGCAAATTAGGTTGTAAATAGCAGCGATGAAAGCATTAACTCTCTTAGCCACATTTCCTAAAGTGCACTTTACATGATGCTGGGGATAGATATTAAAAAAGAAACCTGAATGCTTATATAAAAAGTCCAGTTTCCTATTTTCCAAGCACAGTGGTATAATTGTAGCTCTAATTTATGGCATACTTTGTAGGATTGCTGATTAATTATACAGACCTCCTGATGTTTTATATTCTTTACAACTTTTTCTCTTTCTGCTCTTTGGCCGCTACAAAGAGAATATCCGTAAATCACTTATTACTAAGGTTACTTCATTTTTAAAAAAGTGAATTTGCTATTAGCATCATTTTCTCATCTGTCACTGAAACTTGTAAGCATCCATAATCTGTTTCTTATTTTTGGACCTAACTCATAAATACACATGCGCACACACAAGTTCATTCACTCCCAGGCACAACACTTAAAGCTTCTAATAAGCTCTTTGTTTGACTTTAAGAGCCTAACCCAATGCACACATGCCTAACAATTCTGCATTATTTGGCCTATGATATCAGTCACATTGACAAAGCAACAAAGTATGCTTTGTTGGGGATAATATTAGCCAATCTAATTCTTTAGGTGATGAGAAGTCTCCAATTTGAGTAATTCACTACTGTGAATTATTTGAAAATAATTACGGCACATTTGGTTTGTTGCTTGAAATTATCAGTATTTTCAGGATTACTATATTCTTTTCATCATTTCTTTGAGTTTAACATTTATACAAAACCTCTTTTACTAAATTCTCCAAGAAATGTGGTACAGTGATCATTAGAGAAACATTTGCCAGGGACTATTTTATACATGTACAAGACAAATATGCTCAGATATTATCCTGTCCTTTTTTTTTTTTTTTACACTCTAAGTAGGTCATATTCACAGCCCTCTGTTCTCTTCAATACCCCTCACACATCTCCTTATCAAACTCCCCTTTATCACTGGCATATCTAAATTACCATGTTCTGCCCCTCAACCAAGACACCTTTAATTATAAGAGCTTCCTGCTCCTTTCTTAAGTTCTTCACTTTTTCTGTCATCGACTTCCCCTTGGAATTAGGAAAAGGTCCTTGAAGATTTTGGCTATTAAATAGGAGAGGACACATATATCAATTCCTTAAATGTTCTGTCATCATGAGAATTATTTATTGAAACCCATTACCTGTGTGACTTTATAGTTCTTTTTAGATGGTTTGTCTGAAAAGAAAAAAGACTCTTCCTTGAAAAGAAATAGCTTTCTTTTTCATCTAGGGGGAAAAAAATAGTGTAACCACCAGGTCCCTGTCTACATTTTTCACATGACACTTTGTTGCGTATTTGTTGAGAGAAGAGAAGATTGCTACAAGGACTTGGCTTCATCATGGAAATTCTCTCCTGTATAAAATAGACCTGAAGGTACAAGCATATACAAATAATCCCAATGGTGGTGGGAGGGGGGGACCCAGGTATTAGCTTAAGCACATAGAGTCCTTTTCCCAAGCCTTATAGAAAACAATAAATAGAGCTTACACACCTTCATAGATTAAAATTTTGGTGACATCTATGTTTACTCCAGGACAGTGATTTCTCTTTACAGTTTTGTGACATAGAAGGGCTTTAGGAGAACTGTAAATTTAATGTGTGTATTCCATTTGGGGGATATAATGTTATAATTTGCTTCTGATTCTTAAAGAGATCTCTGACTCCCACCCACCCACCAGAAAAGGTTAGAAATCAAGATCGCTACCCCAAGAGGTATCCACCAGTGTCCCTAAAATTGCCAATACTAAATGTATTTTCATCCAGTAATCAACATATTTACTGTGTGCCTCTTTGTATATAAGGGACTATATAAAATGATAAGGCAACAGAAAAAAAAGTATAAGACTGGGCCCCTGATGTCTGGAAGGAAACTCTTTGGATATTTGGGGTGATGGGATATTGGCAGTATATGATAAATGCCATGTGAATAGATCTGACAACTTGAAAATGTCATGAATTTACAGTAATGGGAGCTGCCCAACACAGTTTGATGGCCCACTTAGTCAAAATGCTGTAAAGGAACTTTATCTTGGGAACCTGGTTGAAATAGGTATGTGTTTCATGAAGTAGAAGACTCTCATCTCTGTAAATACTCAGATGACCTTAGGCAGCACAAAGTATACAGACATTAAATGGTACTGAATCACATAGTTCTTTTTCACCACTTCTGAGTACATCAAGGGGAAAGTCAGTTTGGTCCTGGTATGTCTGAACACTTTTGAAGCCCTAGGTAATATCCCTTTACCGAAGAAAAAGCAGGCTCTTGGCTCAATATCCTGGCAGATAACTACACCCCGCTAGAATGTAATATGTTAGGTATGTTTTTATCATATTTATTTCTGTGGTTGGCATCTATGGCAAGGGATATTAGTTTATATTTATAGTAGCAATGTGATGTTTTCTTTATTTTTTGAAAAGATTGTATTTATTTGAGAGAGAAAGAGCACAAGTGGGAGAAGAGGGAAGGAGGGCAGAGGGAGAGGAAGAAGCAGGCCCCCTACCAAGCAGGAAGCACGACATGGGGCCTCAATCCCAGGACTCAGGTACCATGACCTGAGCCAAAGACAGATGCTTAACCGGCTGAGCCACCCAGGTGCCTTGGATGTTTCCTTTATTGAGTTACTTTAATTTTAAATTTTGAGCCACTTAGAATATTGTGACTATTAATTATGATAATGATGAAGAAAACAATAATAAAAATGATCGTTGTGGCCAATACTGATAATGTGCTTACTATTTGCCACCACAATTATAAATGCCTATAATTATAAATTATAAAAGGTATTTTTCACATGTAACCCTCTCAGAAAAACCTACAAAATAGATGTATTATTATCATGCCCCTCATTTTAGAGATGGCAAACTGGAGTCTGGAGAGGTTGAGACTTTTCCAAGTCACATGTCTAGCAAGTATTGGGGTGAAGATGCAAGCTGTCTAGTAGTCCATGAGTAGAGCAGAAATTAGGAGATTACCAGGGAGTATGGGAAAGCTTGTACTAAATGACAGCCGAAGTGATCCTGAGTTTCTATTCTTCTGGCAAAGGCAAAAATACGAAGTGCAGGTGCTGTGCGAGTCAGGGAGTGTCTTTGAGAATTCTAGCTGGACCCTGACGTAGTGTGCTATCACTGATGTGCGGGAGATAGGTGACTCCACTTTGACTTCCTCACTTGTTATAAAGTTCTGGGATGAGAAGTTGAAGCACACAAACTACGATCTTGCAATTCCTAAAGGGTTGAGAGTTGGGTACATAATAAAATTACATGTTTTTCTAGCATGGCCAATATTGCTATTTGTGTTGTAGAGACCTCCTCTGCTTACTAAATTACAGAATCTATATAGTGGGCCTCCCTTTCTAATTAATAATTAATATTATCTTCCAGGCATTTTAGTTACTTTGGGGTAAGGGAACCTGTGATAATTACAACTTCAACTCATTTTTACACATTCTTTACTTTTACTTCTGTTTTCAGACATTAGTGTGAACACATATTTCTCAGTATTAAAAAAAGCTATTTTGACAAGCTTAATTAGAAAGAAAAAAAAAAAAAAAGAAGGTATTATAACCGAAGATCTAATGACAATTTTAAGGAAAACCTCTTTGATGGAGTTATCATGGTTTTTGCTTCTTGTTTTCTTTCTTTTTTATATCCTTCAACAACACAAGATGGTATGGTAGAAAGAGTACAGGATCTGAGTTCGAAACTCTTTGTTGTAAGATCTGAGTTTGAAACTCCATTCTTTACTGACTACATTGACCTTGGACATGTCCTGATTTCATTTTTCTCATCTAAAAAAATAGGATAATAATGTTTTTCAGGATTTCTGTGCAGTTTAACTGTGATAAGTACAAGCATCCAAGAGCACCCAATAGTACATTCTAGGGGCTTCATAAACTTCCTCAGCACCTTGCCATTCCAACACTCAACTTAGGGTATTTACAGCCATCCCTTTGGTCTTTCAGTCTGCTTCTGTCCATGTCTACTTCTTTATTACCAATTATTTCCTTTTTATAAGATTTTATTTATTTATTTGACAGAGAGAGAGAGCTCACAAGTAGGCAGAGAGGCAGGCAGAGAGAGAGGGGGAAGCAGGCTCCCCACTGAGAAGAGAGCCCAATGCAGGGCTCAATCCCAGGACCCTGAGATCATGAACTGAGCCAAAGGCAGAGGCTTTAACCCACTGAACCACCCAGGTGCCCCATCTTTATTTCCAATTATTTCTAAAGACAGCTTTGCTTTGCTATTAAATTATTCTTTTACTTGCTCTTCTAGTGTCCTAAAAGGTTGTTACATAAAGCATTTTGAGTACCTTGGAGTTTAATAATAAGATTTTTTCTCATTATACAAGTAATATTACTTATTATGATGCTTTGATAAAACACATAGAGGTGTAGAGAGTAAAATATGGTATAGCTTTCCTGTCCCTACCCCATTCATCTTCACAATGCCCTGCAGATTTATATTGAAATTAACTCAGGTCATAAATTTCTGGAAGAAAGGAATCCTAAATCTTGTATTAATGGAGACACTGAGAGATCCTGCATAAATTAAAGGTAACAATTAAAGAAAAATTTTAGACAAAAACATGTCCTTTATTTCTTTCTTCCCCAAACATGGTGTTTTGGGTGTTTTTTTGTTTACAGTGTCAATAAATAAAACCTCAAAGTTGTAGCTGCCCAAGAAAACTTTTTCTCAGATCTATCCATGCACTGTGTCCCAACGAGTAATTAAAATTAGGATTAACTCTGCGATCTAAATACTCATCTCTACCTGGGAAGATAGTCCCTTCCAGGTTTTTTTACAGAGCTTTTAAAACTCTTGTTCAGAGGAAGTTAGACTTGGATCAAACCAGGTTAAGCAAACACAAGTTAATTTTCTCTTTTGAACAGTGCTGGAGGCAAGGGCAGTAGGCTCTGAACTGCTGGTTGTTCTTCAAGCAGACTGAAACACACAGGTTGTTCAGTGGTTTATTAAACTCAGATCTTACGACAGAAAGCAAATTATCTCTAAGGGAACTTTGTCACCAAGGTGTCTGTTCAGTAGCAGTGTCTATTGCTGCCACAGAGACTACACAGAAAGATCAATGACAGGTTGGCCTGAAACTGCCCTTGAAGTAAGCATCTTCCCACTGACCTTCATTTAAATTCGTAATCTGAAACACCATCTTTTCTCAAGATGGACAGAAAAGCCATCATCCGGGGCTTTCAACTGACTTTATAAACGGCGCATTACCACAAAACAATCTTTCTTTCTATAAATCAGGATAAACCCCTCTCTCCAACAAGGCTGAGAATTTCCATGTCTCTTAAAATTCATATATAAACTCAAACAAATCCCGGTTAAAAGTTGTATTGGTCAGGGTTCTCCTGAGAAACAGAACCACTAGGATCTATAAGAAAATATTTATTACAGGAATTGGCTCACACAACTCTGGAAGCCCAGAAGTCCCATGACCTGCTGTCTGCCAGCAAGATCCAGAAAAGCCAGGGTTAGGATTTAGATTCCCAAGGCCTGTGAGTCAGGGGCACAGAGGGAGTCCAAAGGTCCAAGAACCAGGGGTGCTGATATTCAAAGCGAGAGGAGAAGGGTATTCTAGCTCAAACAGAGAAAGCAAATTCAACTTCCTCCTCTTTTTCATTCTCTTCAAGTCCTCAAAGGAAGGGTTGATACTTGTCTGCGTTGACGAGAGCGATCTTCTTTACTTGGTCTACCAACTCCAATGCTGAGCTCTTTCAGCAACACCTTCAAGGCTCAGAGAAATAATGCTTTGCCATCTATTTGATCATCCCTTAGCCCCGTCAAGCTGACACAAAAAATTAACCATTATACAAAGCGAAAATGCCTTTGAATTTTATTAAAATAGATAGCCTAATTCAAACCAAAACAAGTGGTTTGGGTTGTTTTTTTTTTTTTTTTTTGGTTTTTGGGTTTTTTTTTTCGTTAAAAGCCAAGTTTTGGTGGTGTTTTTGGTTGTTTGTTGGGGTTTTGGGGGTGTTTTGTTTTGTCTAGAGCACACCAATGCCAGTTCATCTTCTAGGCTCTTCTTAGTTCTCTGTTGGCACAAAGCCAGGAATAGCTCTACTAAGTCAAAATGTCTCCACTTCTGTTGATCACAGGCTGATTATCCAGTTGATAGGCTGAATATACAAATCTTTATCTCTGTCTGTTCATTGACACTTCTCCACTCCTTCAAAGGTTTGACTCTTTCCCGGGTGTTATTCTAAAACTGTGCTGTATTGCTGTTTTCTGAAGGACAAGTAAAGACACTGCCTCTCTCCCAAACGGTTCAGCTTCCATAAAGAACTACTTAGAAAACCATAGGTGCCTAGCCCTGTACTGGCCCTGTACTGGCTCATAAGGTAGAGTGACCCCTGGTTTGGGGATGTCTGACTTCATTGCCCTGATTCTAGTACCTTGCTGGTGGCCCCTGGGGTCAGGAGTCCTGTGATGTCTCTATCACACTAACACTTTGCTTGAGCTGAGAAGTAGCAATACTCCTATTAACCATGTCTGAAGTTTTAGAATATATTTTAGCCCTCCAGGAGTGGTAACGTCTTTTGGAATATGTAAATCTATGCTTTTATGTTAAGCTTTCAAATGGCAAACATGGGATGCCTGGGTGGCTCAGTAGGTTGAGAGTCTGCCTTCGGCTCAGGTCATGATCCTGGGGTCCTGGGATTGAGCCCCACATTGGGGGAGTTGGTGGTCCCTGCTCAGTGGGGAGACTTCTTCCTCTGCCTGCTGCTCCCCTTGCTTGTGCACTCTCTCTCTGACAAATAAATAAAATCTTTTTAAAAAAAGTTTTTAAATGGCAAATAGATTTTCTGGAACTCATCATGTATAAGAGAAAGAAGGCTGTTCTGACCCACTGAGATTTTTTTAATTATGCAAGATTTTAAATGATTTATGTTGTCCATGATCTAACACTATTAAAGATGATTTAAAAGTTCAAAGTCTGAAACTTCTATTACCTGTTTGTTGAAAAGAAGTTATTAATCCATAATACCCTCTTTGCTGAAGGGGAGAACTGATCTTCTAAGTTGTAATTTCAAGGGTTTTACATGTAAGGAAAGCATTTCCAGACAAGGGAGAATGCGCTACTTCTCTCACCAGTAGTTGGGCTTCTGCGCAGAACTGCTCACAGAATCATAGGTCGCCATTTGGGGATAACCCTTCTCTTTAGGGTGATAGAATATTGTGGACTTGGCAGCTTCTGTCATCTGTTACTAAAGCCCCAAAAAGGAAAGATCAGCATTTTAAAAGGTCCAGAGTCCCCAGTCTGGTTCTGATTAATAGGACTGACAGGGTCAGCTCTTCAATGGCTATACCCCAGAGCCTCATATTAAGAAAGAAAGATTCAATTTATCTCATAATTCCAGGTAGGTTCCTATCCTCTGTGGATCTGAAATCCCTAAAGGAAGTGAAGGAATAACTGATCTCTATGCAATGGACAATTTACTGTGTTGTGAAGTAGATGACCTTTTTTTCATGTAGGGAAAATTAAGTCCTATGTCACACTTTTATTTTTACTACTTGCTGCTTTATCATTTTTGACTTTTCTCTGATACTATCAATGATTTAAAAAGAGCTACAGGTAGGTCCAGGCTAACCTGTTCTAAGTCAGGAAGAGATTTACATTTTCAATTCCTTTTATCTAACTTGATCAGTATTCATGAGTATTAGAAGGAGCTCAGAGTTCAATATCAAGCTAAAAGCTACAGGTCAGTCAGTAGTCTGAAATGGGAAAACGAAAATGAAATGCAAACTTTGAAGTCTCATCAAGAAACAAACGTGAAACTACAACTATCCTTGGATTGGATTCAGGCACTATATTCATGGGGGAAAAAATGAATGTAGACATATTAGTTGAAAAACCTTTTTCTAAGTTTGGATAGACTCCCAATGAAAGGAAGCAAGTATTTAAATATTTGTGTTGAGTTACATTTCAAAATTATGTTTCAAAGTTTCAAAAGTTATGTTTCTTGAGTTAGTGGAAATTAGCACCCCAAGGATAAATGCTAACTTTATACTAATTCCCCAATTATAAAAATCCCATAAATTCAGGGCACATGGGTGGCTCAGTGGGTTAAAGCCTCTGCCTTTGGCTCAGGTCATGATCTCAGGGTCCTGGGATCGAGCCCCACATCGGGCTCTCTGCTCAGCAAGGGCCTGCTTCCCCCACCCCTCCCACCGCCTGCCTCTCTGCCTACTTGTGATCTCTCTCTCTCTCTCTGTCAAATAAATAAATAGATAAAATCTTTTTTTAAAAATCCAATAAATTCAAATCAACAAGTGATTATAGTTTAGCCCTAGAAATAAATAGCCAATGGTATATGGCACAGCTGTGTATAAAGGAAGATCAGGTCAATTTTTTTCAGACTCAGAAATCCAGACTCAGAAATTCCTCCATAATTGAGTTAATCAGTCTTTTAGCAACAACTTCTATAGAGGTAGCCATCAAAGAATGATCTGAAGAGATCATCTCTCCTCTCCACTTTCACTATCACTATCTCCTGAACAAGTTCACTGATTTCCCTAGATACTGGGCTCTTCCAATTACAAGGGATTAAAACCAAATTTCTAATGTCTTAGGGGTGCCTGGATGGCTCAGTGGGTTAAAGCCTCTGCCTTCGGCTCAGGTCATGATCTCAGGGTCCTGGGATCGAGCCCCACATTGGGCTCTCTGCTTAGCAGGGAGCCTGCTTCCCCTTCTCTCTGCCTGCCTCTCTGCTTATTTGTAATCTCTCTCTCTCTGTCAAATAAATAAATAAAGTCTTTAAAAAAAAAAAAGATTGTCTAATGTCTTAAAGTATTGCCTTATGTAACTGGAGGATGCAGAGGAAGCTGTTGGCTTAGCCATGCACAGAAAGAGGGTCTCAAAGAGCTCTTACGTTCTCTCCTCTCTGTCTCCTGGGCTCTGCCTGTCTTTGGTTGGTTTCTTTAAGGCATACTTTCTATGGCAGGTAAGATGACTGCTAACAGTTCTAGATTTCAATCTCTAAATGTGGCAATAAATAGAAAGAGGTTGTTTCCTCAAATAGCTCCTGGTTTTGGTAGCATGTCTGTCCTTGTACCAATCACTGCAGACAGGGAAATAGGATCTCCTGATTGGCCAGGCCTTGGTCCTTGCCTTTCCTTATTCTATGAATAACATGGGAAGCAGATTCCCGACTGGGAAAAAGTAATGCCCTTTCTAGTCTGCATTTATAGAAATGTATGCATTATGATATATAACACACTGACATCATTTCTAGGTATGCAGTTATCTAAAATCTCCCTGGTTTATAAAGGCCTAGTGGACAGGAGGTGTTTAGTATATATCTACGAGTAAATGAGTCCGATTTTTCATCACCCTTCTATAATTACTTGATGTTACCCATATGCTTCATTAAGCATAATATGTTACAGGATTTCAGAAGGGCAGAACTACTTAGTAGTAGTCTTAATCTTAACAGAGTCCTTTATTAATATCTGAAGTAATAGATTTAGGAGGGTACAGAATTTCAGTTAATACAATTATTTGGCTAATGCATTTATATTATACATTTCATGTGCCAGACACTGGCCTTAGCAGTGCACATCTTAAAAACACCTTGTGAGATAGAGTTACTTTTATTATTCCGTTATCTCAAGTAAAGAAATTTACATACAAGGATGTTAATCATGCAGCTCATAAGTGGCACGACTCTGATTTGTGCCTCAATAGTATAGTTCTAGAGTTTATGGGTTTCTTCCTTAAGATTCATTCATTCATTCATTCATTCATTCATTCATTTATTTCAGAGAGAGAACCTGCAAGCAGGGGGAGGGGCAGACAGAGAGGAAGAGTTGTAACCAGACTCCACACCCAGCATGGGGCCCAACAAGGGACTCAATTTCACAACCCTGAGATCATGACCTGAGCTGAAACCAAGAGTGGGACACCCTACCAACTGAGCCACCCAGGCACTCCCAGAGTTTATGTTCTTAATCAGTATGTTCTATTGCTTGGGTAAGAAATTGGTTGAATTTCATAAAACTCCATGTTATACTCACATTTGGATTATACCTAGGAAAAATAAACAGAGCAATATAATGTAATTTAATGACAGCTACTAAAAATGACCCCATCTACAGATTATCTTCCTCCCTCACCTTTTCTAGTGTCTGGAATTCAAGCCTTGGAGGCCTAGCTCTTATCTCTTTGTTTAAAAAAAAAAAAAAAAGAAAATGGGAAGATTAAAACACTTAACCAATGTCAGGCACTGAAATCTTAAAAATCAGTAGTACAGCAGTTTGTAAAATTACCTTGTCATTTCTCAAAGCTTAAAGGAAATTGAATAAGGAAGCTTTGAGGGTAAGAGGCAAAGAGCTTTGAGAGAGATTGTGCAGAGCTAGCACAATCAGGGTCCCACAGCTGGATAGCAACAATATGTTGGGGACCTTTTGTGCAATGTATATACCATCATTAAGGATGCAGGGATGGGAGTGAGAGTGGGAAATGAGAAAAATATTTAAACAGTACCTTACAATTAAGAGAACCTTTCACGTATCTTACCTCATTGTGGATGATAATCATCATAGTAACCACTGAGATTAAAAGAATAAAAACTGACCTCCACCAGTAGCTCTCTGCCGGGGATGATTTTGCCCCCAGGGAACATTTGGCCATATTTGGAGATATCTTTGATTGTCACAGCTTGGGAAGAGAGGCAGAGCTAATGGAGTCCAGTGCATTGGGGACAGAGATGCTGCTAAATACCCTCACAGGACAAAGAATCATACTGTCCAAAATGTCAGTAGTGCCAAGTCTGAGAAACCCTGCCTTAGGGCATAAGTAATTAGGCCAAGTCATACACTTAGCAAGTATCAGAGTCAAGGCTAATACCAGGTCATCTGATGAAAAACCCTTTATTTGTTTCCTTATTCATACCCTATTGGCATTAAACAGTATGATACAGTCAACGGCTTTGTGTTGGAAATTGCAATAACACTTTAATGGTACAAACTATTAAGAGGCCCGTGTCCTTTGAAAGAATCAGCTCACCTCTCAGTGTTTAATATGCCCCAAACCTATGTTACCTCATGGAAAATGACTCCATATACAAAACAAAAATGTCACCTTCCTTATTGAGTTCTTATATGCCAGCATTTTACAGTTTCCAGAGAATTATTTTATAAATAGGAATATGATTAACTCCTCTAAAGTTATTTTTGTGATTATTGAGGGAATTAGGATTTAATTACCACACTGTTCTTATCAGTACCTCTGCTCTTGGGCGAATGGGGTATCATATGGTCTTTACTGAGCAACTGTTATGTGTGTATTATGGTGTGAATGAGCAAAGGGCCTCCTTGGCTGCATCTTATCTACTGATTTGGGAGGACTAAGTTAATTTGTATATTGACCTCAGATTGTCAGACATAATAGTTGGAGTGCAAAAAGCAGACTGATTTAATTACTATATTAAGAGAAATTACGTTCAGAGCGTGTTGTCCAATTTTTCCCATATCCACAAATAACTAAATAAGAGGACACAGTGTTAAAAGATGAAATAATCACAGCACCAAAACTACTACCTAATAAGTACCGGGAAATGTGCTAGAAATCTCACTGAGCTTATCTTACCTAATTCTTTCTAAAACGTACCTGATTGGTATTGTTAGCTCCGTTTTATAGATGAAAAAACTAACACTTAGAAAGTTAAGCCAGTTGCCTATGATCACAGAGCTTGAGCTGACAGAAATGGAATTTGAGCACCCATCCTTCTGATTCCAGTATCCTTTGTAGAGTTCTTACAATGTCACACCTTCTCATCAGCCTGAGTCAAAGAACCTGAAATGAGTCATCAGGAATCTGTAGCTTCGCCATCCCAAAGAGCCTTCGTGAAAAGTATATACAGCATTTTCAAACCAGTATATTTAAATCTTCACCTGTGGTTATAAAATGATTAGCCAAAAGTTCTATTAAGTAAAGCTGTGACCACGTGAGACTCCTTGTTTCAAATATTTGTCAAAGACTCTGTTAAAGCTATCACTAGTGCTCAGTGGTTTAACCATTCTGAATTCCTATAACATGTTATTGATTTTTCTCTTAGGGTATTTATTTTCTTGTCCATGCGGTCATTTAGCAGATACGTACAGGGCATCTACTACGTGTCATCCTAGGTACTAGTTCCTGGAGATTAAGTCATAAGATAAACATGGTCTGTGCCCTTAGAAAAGCTTATATGCCAGGTGGTAAGATAGCTAACAAGTAAGCAATACTTCTAGGTTGTGTTTGATAGGAAAAAAAAAATAAAGTGGCTGCAACCAGAGAGAATAACAAAATAAAACATCCACTTTAGACATATGAGCCATAAGAAAAGCATGACCTCTAAGGTGAGGTCCTTAGAGAGTGAAGAGTTGGTAGCTAGGTCCTGATATGATGGCAGTCAGAAGAGCAGATAGAAAGGCCCTGAGGTGGGAAAGGGTCCCAAACACTGTAGGGACTTGCAGAAGGCCAATGTAACTATAGTTCATTGAAAGGTAAAAAGAAGAGAATGAAATCAAGTAGGCAAAAGAAAGGCAAAGGCCAGATCCATCAGGCCTTGTAGGTTCTAGAACAGAATTTATTGAGGGCAGTGGGGTGCAAAGAAGGATCTTTAAGGGGCGCCTGGGTGGCTCAAGGGCTTAAAGCCTCTGCCTTCAGCCCAGGTCATGATCTCAGGGTCCTGGGATCCAGCCCCGCATCCGCATCCGGGCTCTCTGCTCAGCAGGGAGCCTGCTTCCTCCTTCCTCTCTGTCTGCCTCTCTGCCTACTTGTGAACTCTGTCAAATAAATAAATAAAATCTTTAAAAGAAAAAAAAAAGAAGGATCTTTAAGTCTGAGCAGTGATATAATCTATCTTTTAAAAAGATCATCTGACCACTGACCAAAGAATGTATTTGAGGCATGAGAGTAAAAATAGGCAGATCTTTTAAGAGGCTGGTGATAGGCGGTGCCTGGGTGGCTCAGTGGGTTAAAGCCTCAGCCTTTGGCTCAGGTCATGATCTCAGGGTCATGGAGCCTGGGATGGAGCCCCGCATATGGGGCGGGGTGGGGGGGCTCTCTGCTCAGCAGAGAGCCTGCTTTCCCCTCTCTCTCTGCCTGCCTCTGTCTACTTGGGATCTCTCTCTCTGTCAAATAAATAAATAAAAATAAAATCTTTTAAAAATTAAAAAGAAAAAAAAGAGGCTGGTGATAGGCCAGATGAGAGCAGGAGAGCAGAAGAAAGAGAAAGAAGTGGGTAAATTTGAAGGGTAGAGTTGAGGTTCAGCAGACAGTAATCTTAAATGAGCCGTCTGGGTTCATTTTTTTATTTCTCTAGCTGGTGTCTAAGCCAGGCTGCATGAACTACTCATCTCTGTCCCTTCCTCTTCTACTATCGTCTTGTTGAAGACAGGGTTCTCTAGAATCCTCCCTGTTCCAGTTTTATGTCCGTCAGCACAAGTGTTTCTTTTCTAGATAGTAGAGATTTGTTCCTAATTGTGGGCCCTGAGATGTGCCATCTACGTTTGCTGTTCTGCCAAAGTCATACCATGTTGTGGGATTTTTTTTTAATTTTTTATTAACATATAATGTATTATTTGCCCCAGGGTACATGTCTGTGAATCATCAGGCTTACACATTTGTTGTGGGATTTTTTTAAATTCACTTCTTGCATCTCATTAAAAATGTATTATCTGACATATGTCAGAAATAAATATACTTAATAATAACTCATTTAATTTAAGCTGCCCCTCTGGAAGGCAACATTTTCTTTTTAAGATTATTTATTTATTTGTTTGTTTGTTTGTTTGACAGAGAGGGTGTGGGGGGAGAGAGAGCATAAGCAGGGGGAGCAACAGGCAGAGGGAGAAGCAGACTCCCTGCTCAGGGAGCCCAGTGTAGGGTTCGATCCTAGGACCCTGTAATCATGACCTGAGCTGAAGGCAAATGCTGAACTGACTGAGCCACCCAGGCACGCCAGAAGAAAACATTTTCAATGAAAATGTGTCAAGTGGCTGGTCAAGAGATTTTTTTTTTTCTTACATCTCAGCAGTGTTAAGACTAATGGTCATCAACAATGAGCCTTCTCTATGCATAATTGTGATTAGAGCCGCCAAAGACAGAGAACGGTTACAACCTATCTAGTATTTCCAACATTTATGCCAACAGAATGTTGAGACCACTTTAGCAACAAAAGTGTTGAACATCCTAAATAAATTACATGTCCTAATTATATTTATGTATATATAGACAAATACCCTGAATAAAGATGAGACGGTCAAATGATATAGCTGTGATTCATAGTTTAAAAGATGACAGAATGACAGACATCATTTTCAATTAGGCATATGAGATAAACTTACCATTTTGACTTGTTTTAATTTCAGAATTACTATTTCTGAAGATGGAAGCCTCAAAATTGTCAATGTGACGAAATCAGATGCTGGAAGTTATACCTGTATAGCCACTAACCATTTTGGAACAGCTAGCAGTACTGGAAACCTGGTAGTAAAAGGTAATGACTAACCCAGAGAACACGTACGTTGGTATACATGTCCTCATTTCTAGTAATGCAATTTATAGAAGTATCATTCATATTAATATGTACAGATATCACTGTGTTGCTAAATTAATACATCATGCCAAACATGATATGATTAAGGATTCTTAGAGAACTGTTGGTAATGAATATGATTGAAAGGCTATCTTATTTCAGAATCATCCAATACAATTTTGAGAATTACAGCCATTGTATCTATTATACTGTTGTAACTAATGTTATCTTCAGTCCTTTAATTAAATTTCTTTCAAGTCTCTGTAGATTTGAAATTCATGTCTAGGAACACTGTGCTAACAAATTAAAAACCCATGACTCGAATACTATTTTTAGCAAACATTGTTTAAACAATGACATTGGCTATTTTTAAAAGAGCTGCCCTGGTTATTCAGAGATATGGATATGGATTATTACACCAGTAAAGGGATTTGATCACCTCTGTGCTTTGCTTTAGTCACCCTGCCAACCCTCTCAGTCTTAAAGAAATAAAATTTTCCACATACTTTAGTCTGGGTGCTTTATAGTATATGACAGAAATTCCTTTATTGCTCTTCGCATAGCACATGATGTGAGTTTGTTCTAACACCAGGTTGATGGGATGGGCTGAAAGCACTAAATTGCAAAGGATGAGATTTTAATTTACATTTTATTTGCATTTCTATTACTTTCTGTCTTGTCGAGTCATAGAATTTTTGAGTTGAAGGGATCTTGGCAATGGATGATCTGACTGAGGAAGATAAGACTCAGGTTGGTGACTTTCTCAAGGTCATCAGTAGTGGAAGGTGGATGTTAACCCAGGAATCCTGATTGTGCATTCTCCTTGGTTCTGTTTACTGCACCAGGAAATCTTGAAATCTTGTTAATTCATCTTTTTTTTTTCTATAATAGATTTTTATAAAATAGATACTTTTCTTTAACCGATATAGATGGGTGACATCATCTTATTTCCTTCTTGCCCATTTATTTGTAGCTCCCTCTGTGAAATAAGAGAGCCTAAGAAAAATAAAAATAATCTATTTTATCTATCCCACTTTATTTTAAAGAAGAAAGCTAAAAATTACCTCATTGCATATTTTGAGGTCATTGGAAGGTGGAAAAATACTATCATTTGGATAAGCCTTTTTATTATAAACAACGTCTATGCATGTAAAAAAACTGGAAGGCCAAGAGTTAGAAGTAAATCTGTATTTAGATTAACTCCACTACTTCAGTCAATGAATCCCTCAGAGTAGTAGCATGGGCATAGGACTATGTGTTCACTCTATTTCACAGGGCAGAGGAAAAAAGAGGTTTGATAATATTTGTAAATCAAAATTCCAGCTGGAGGTCTTTGCTAATGTATGGCTTTCTCCGCTGCAAAAGGAAACAGTGGTCAGCTAGGACAAGAAGGAATCCCAAGGTTTCAGAGCTGGTTAATGGCAAAGCTGGTGCCTAATTATAGATTATTTGCTAATTATGGAGATATAAGAGAATATGAGGCAGCAGCCTTAGGTAGTGATTAAGAGACTGAATGTGAGGCAGAAAGATTTGGCTTTGAATCTCGTTTCTGTCACTGAACTAGTTCTGTGACCTTGGACTACACAATTTACCTGTGTGGGGATAATAGTATGCCAAATGCTTTGGTTTGTTTTGATGACTGTGATAATCCACCATAAGTGCTTAACATAGTGCCTGGCACTTAGGAAATATTAGTAGCTGTTTGTTTGTTTTTTAAAGATTTTATTTATTTATTTGACAGAGAGAAAGAGATGATCACAAGTCGGCAGAGAGGCAGGCGGGGAGGGGGGGGGAAGCAGGCTCCCTGCTGAGCAGATAGTCCAATGCGGGGCTCAATCCCAGGACCCTGAGATCATGAGCTGAGTCAAAGGCAGAGGCCTAACCCCCTGAGCCACCCAGGTGCCCCGTATTAGTAGCTGTTTTGTTGTTGTTGCTTGTCTTTTTATAAAATAGCTAAACAAACATTCTAAATCTTATTGAAATGAATATTTATGAAGTTGCCATCACCAACCTATTAGAGTAATTAGCAAAAAGAAGTGAGCCTTCCACCAAAAAAAAAAAAAAAAAGCCCAAGATTATGAAAGATTATAAACACCTAAGCCTAAAAACCATTTTTTGCTGTTCGATATTGCGGACAATGAGGTATTTTTGCATGCAGTTACAAGTTATATCCTGTGTTTGATCAGCATCCTTCTCATAAGTCTTGATTTCCTTAGCTCTCAAGATAGTGGACAGCGGGGGCGCCTGGGTGGCTTATTCAGTTAAGCAGCTGACTCTTGATTTCAGCTCAGGTCATGATCTCAGGGATGTGGGATCAAGCCCCACTTAGGGCTCTGCACTGAGCTGAGTGCTCTGTGCTGAGCTGAACGTGGAGCCTGCTTAGAATTCTCTCTCTCCTCTCCCTCCACCCTCCCCCCCATTTTGTGCATGGTCTCTTTCTCTATCAATAAATCTAGATAGATAGATAGATAGATAGATAGATAGATAGATAGATAGATAGATAAATTCTTTGAAAAGATAGTGGACAGAAAGGAATGTTCTCTGATTCCCATCAGAGTTCATATTCCAGCAATATGAGCATTCCCGGGACCAACTACCCAGATGATTCTCCACTGCTTGTCTTGTACTGAATGATGGCATAAAACTTGCAGTACACCAATAATGAAATATGCCGTGGTCACCCAGTGTTTTAGGTGAATATAAATGTTGTTGAAGTAGGAACTTCTACTTATTATAAGAGATTAAATGCTGTATTTCTAGATCTCTAGTCCAATGTAAATGGTGATGATCCAAGTATAGTATAAGAGATCGTTTTACTGTTGTTTTGCTGGTTTTTTTTTTTAATTTTAGTAATTTATTTGCTTCTTACAATGTGTATTAGGAAGAGCCTAGTTTTCCATTCATGGCAATGATTTTTTAAAATCTATTTAAGAAGTGAGTCAATATAAAGAAAAATATTAAGTATGTATTATTATTATGAGAGGATATGCAAAATCATAAAGATGAGATATGAACGTTGGGAAACATGATGTAATGGCATTTTTCAGGAGAGTTTTAGCAAACTTATGAATAGGACTTAGAGGGACATATGACAGGATCAGAATATGGCCACCTGTTTTGCTGAGACACATGGAATACTTTAAAACTGAAATTTCCTCATAGTTGGGAAAAGAAAAAGACCAGGGCAGAAAGAGAAAGAAGAAGGCAGAGACCTGTAGGTATGAGCCCTGAGGTCACAGTATAATGGATCCTGCCTGGGGGGGTTCATTATTCTAGAAGTAGAGCTCTTTCTGGGCTTGGCTGATGGTATTCTACTGCAGTCAGTTTTTCTGCAGTGGTTCTCTGATTCTTATATTATTCTTATAGGTGAGATGGGGATGGGGGAAAGAAATACGAGTTTTATCTGATCCATATGTTCACAGAAGTTAGCAATCCTGTTACTTTAGGGAAGGTCAGAAGGTATTAGAGAGAACATTTTTCTGCTATTGCTTGGTTCTGAGTCCCATTAACATTAATGGGAAGAACATGTGTGTGCATAGGGGCATCCAGACTGCCGGGTCTCTGTGAAGGACATTAACATAAACTGAGAAATGCAATTTAGAAATCTGCCCCATAAAGCACAAGAAAGGCAGAGAAAACCATTCTGAACTCCACGTGAACTGTGCCAAGTACTGAATCGCACATCATAATGCTTCAGCCCTATACCTTTAATGTAAATGTAACAGTTTAGCCTGAAATATGGCCGAGCACTGTGTTTTAATTCAATTTTGAGATCTACAAAGGGACTAATTTATCAGAGAAGCTGTTCTCTAACCTTAAAATGTGCTTGTATTCATTTTGATCTCCTCATACGTAGGATTAAAAAACCGTGAAGGTCAGACCTCAGAACACGTCTTCTCTAACCTTTTTATAATAATTCTGTCATTAACAACGCTTCTAAAATCCAATTCTCTTCCTCCTCACCCACCATGTTTTGAAGGAAGGCCAAAGATAGTGTCAAACACAGGGTCAGTAAGTATGGGGGAGGAGAAGGAAGGGATAAATCTACTACAGCAGGTACAGGAGGTTTAAAATAAATCTCTGGCAGACAACCATAAAATGGATAAATATTCAGATTATGCATGAGCAGGCTTCCAAACTGCAGAATTCTGACAGGTGCCCAGGGGGCTCTTGATTATCATCCCGTCATCTGAATTTCTAAATTTCACTGATTTTATTTTTTAAACTAGTTATAGCATATTTGGGATTTGCTGTGCTGTTTAATTTGAAGCAAGTACAGTTCTCATGTCAGACCCCTGAATCCGACCAGAAAGCATAATATTTGACCTTTCAACAAGATGAGCTTTAGCAATTGTCGACATCATTAAGAACTATATGGAGGGCAGGCTGCATTTACATGCAATATTGTACTTACTAATTCATTTTTATCTCTAAAGCAGAATAAAAGGCATGCCATTTCGCATGACATAGTGTCCTTGCTGTACAGGTTTCATATGACAGCTATTTTTAAGTAGTACTCCTAAAGAAGAGCAACTTGGAGTATTTGTCTTAAATGTAGTTCAGCAAGGTAGCTATAGTAATAGCAACCCTACCTTCTATTGATCCCCTCCAGGCTGAAAATGAAATGCAGGGCTTTAAACTATGAATGTTATTATCATAGTTATCTTGTTGAACCACAACCAAAATGACCTTGGGTAAGTCTGTGGCTGGTGGTTCCTGATTGTACAGTGAGGGACCCTGTCCTACATCAGAGAACTTTGTACATGACACATAGCCCGTGAAAGTTCAGTAGAATGCTTAACAGAAATACAGATTTCCATTGCTCTAGCTTAATAAATCTAAATCTTTTAAGGATGAGTCCTAAAAAATAAACAGTTTTTAAAGATTTATTTATTTATTTATTCCAGAGAGAGAGAGAGTGTGTGTGTATAGGTGGGGGGAGGGGCAGAGGGAGAGAATCTCAAGCAGACTCCATGCCCAGCCTGGACCCCAGGAGCCCCACACAGGGCCTGATCTCACAACCCTGAGATCATGACCTGAGCTGATATCAAGAGTCAGACACTTAACCAGCTGTGCTACCCAGGCACCCGCCAAAATAAATACTTTTAATAAATACCCTACTTGATCCTGAAACACACTATATTTTAAGGAGTTGGCCAACTATGGCCCCTGGGCCAAAGCCAACTAACCCCCTAGTTTTTTACAGCCCAGGAGCTAAGAATGGTTTCCACATGCTTACCTGGATGAAAAACAAAAAGAATAATAATAGTTTCGGACATGTGAAAATGTTATGGTATTTATATTTCAGAGTCCATAAACAAGGTCTCAATGGAACACAGCCATGTCATTTGTTTACCTACTTACTGTGGTTTTTTTTACCCAATACCAAAATCGAACAGACGTGATAAAGACTATCTAACATGCAACAACCTACATAATATCTTCAGTATTACTTCTTAACCAGCAAAACCTAAAATATCCATTATTTAACCCTTTCCAGAGAAACAAAAATAAGAACAACAACTTACTGATCTTTCTTTTATGACTTTTTTCCTTTCCCAGACAGATCTTCAAAATGTGGTCCAAGGTGTAGCTTAGCCAGATTATACAGTATAAGGAGTTTTGACATCTCCAAGCTGCAGTTGGTGGGGATATTTCTTTCACAAGACCTTAGCTTCACCCCAGTATCAAAAGGGTTGACCTATGAGGCAATCGGATCATTGATTGGGAGACTGACACTAGAGCAGTGTATTCATTCTGCTTCTGTAGGAATAAGGAAGCCTTACACTGCTAGAACCAACTATGAGGCCAGGGAGAATCCTAAAGCACAAAACGTGTCAACTAGATTTTATCAAGATATTTATCTCTTCCTGAACTTTTCAATGTCACCAGCCTAAATCAGTTGAACTGTTTTACCTTTAGTTTACACATCTCTATGACTGCAGGTTGTTTTTTCACTAATGTATTTTTTTTTTCTTTTTAAGTTGCCCAAGGTGCACATTTTACCCTGTTTTCATTTGGATTTTAGCAGATTTCGTAATAAATCAGTAAATAAAATAACTTTTAAAAATTAAAAAATAGATTAAATTTTTCTATTCTGTACACAGAATTACTTTTATAAGAAAAACAGTGTACTTTAACTATCTTGATAGAAAAAAGTTTCTCAGTAGAATTTAACTAAGACCTCATATACTTATAACAAGAAATTCTTTTGTATTCTCATTCTCCATCTCTGCAAAGTAAAGGTGCTCCTGTGACTTTACTGAGCATTGAATTGATCCCTTCATTGCCAGAATGCTCATCGGCCATCCTACCAAGAATTTATTTACATTTAGAAGAAGAGATGCTATTAAATACATACATATAATGGACCAAGACTAACAAGTTTTACAGCATATCTGTATTGTGCCCTATAAAATACTTCTATTTTAACTATAGGACCTTGAGGAATATCAACCTATCCATGCATAGCATGACCGACACAATAATGTAGAGTCTTTTCAATTGGAACCTTTTTTGAAAATGAGTTTGAAACAGCCCACATCTTCTATGTAAAATTATTCAAGGCTTTATCCATATTTGACTGGGGATCAATCAGAAATCAGTAACCAGCAATGACATTTGGCTGCTAACCCACAACAAAAGCTTTTAACATTGGGCCCTTATAACAGAATACATTTCAACCTAATTAGATGTCTTCCACTGGAACCAATTATTTCTAGGCAATAATTAAGGGTCTTTCTAATAGGATTAACACAAATTCTGACCCAAGGCACCTAGAGTAGGAAAAGTTTGTTGTTAGAAGTGCTAAATGCTAATTATGTTAGGTCCCCGGGTAGAAGGACGATGGCCAGAATATTTGAATAGTTGATCCTATTAGATCTGAGACCTGCCACAATGGATTGGCAATAGTTAACTAAGGAGAATCCTAAAGAAATGGTAGATAAGTGTACCTCTTGTTCTTCCTGTATTCACAGAGCATGACATAACCTGAAACGCTTTCTACCAAGACATGAAGCCAAGATCTTGATGAAAGAGAGCATAGGGGCGCCGGGGTGGCTCAGTGGGTTAAAGCCTCTGCCTTTGGCTCAGGTCGTGGTCTCAGGGCCCTGGGATCAAGCCCCAAGTGGGCTCTCTGCTCAACAGGGAGTCTGCTTCCCCCTGTCTCTCTGCCTGCCTCTCTGCCTACTTGTGATCTCTCTCTCTCTCTCTCTCTCTGTCAAATAAATAAATAAATAAATAAATCTTTAAAGAAAAAAAGAGCATAATTATTTCCCCTGACATGCCTTTGAGCCCTAATGAGGGCCACATAGACTTAGCAAATACTGTGCCTTTAGCAACATCAATCATGGATAGAATGACTCCCCCTTTTGTCCAATACTTTCTGTAAAAGAGCTTCTCACCTTTTGTAACGTTAAGGTTTAAGTTTATGAAGATGGTCATTGAACATTATATCAAAAACTAAAAAAACAAAAACAAAAGACTGCATTCCATGACAGTCTACTCTGACTCCATCCTGTCACCATATATTCATCCTTGATCTAGAGGGAGGAAGTAATTTCTGTGCCGACTCTGCCCTTTCACAGACAGACATCTATACTGAGGCAGGCTTCACATACTTGATTTTGGTATAAAAGACACACTGTTGGCCAAAAAGATCTTGAAAAAAAAATCTCAGTCTCACTAGTAATCAGAGAAATGCAAATGTAAACACCAGTGTGATAGGGTTTTTTACATATGAAATTGGCAAAAGATAAACATCAACAAAACCTTTTGTTGATGAGAGTGTGAAGAGAAGACTCAAACACTCACTGTAAGTAGGAGTACAAACTGGAGTAGACACTGCAGAAAGAAAGCAACATTGAAAAAAGGCAGTTTCCTTGGCCTATCAATTCCATTTCTGGGTGTCTACTCTAGAGGAAGTTCTATGTGTTATGAGGTAGACTTGCAAAGATGTTCATTATGTTGTTTGTAATGACAAAAAAAAAATACACAAGCAAAATAAAGAATAATACAAAATATATTATTTCATTGAATGCATAAAATTAGTAATAGAAAATAATACCATATAATGTTTAGACATAAAAATACATGCTCAGTATAAATATTAACTCATGATAGTATTTGTGTGGGGGAGAATCTGGAGCGAGCTTATGAAAGGACCTAATCTGTGTTGGTAATATTTTATTTGGGTAAAATTTTAATATATATTCAGAGGGGAGAAGGCTGGAAAAAATAATAGAGACTGTTGATTCTAGAAATGGGAATATGAGTACTGGTGAATTGTCCTTCTTAGTCTTGGATGTATAATATCTCCAATTAAAAACACTAGGTCAGAATTCTTCAGCATAGTAAGATATCGTAGTCAAAATCACCTACACAGTGGATCTGATTTTCTCCTTCTCTCCCAGATATTCTCTAATAGATAAAACCTTACTATTAGTGATATTTAACCTTTCGAATCCAAAGTTGTCTTTTAAAGAAAAAACTCTACTATAGAATGAAATAAATAATTTAGTTCCTAATGAATACTTACCAATCAAAATAAATAAAACAAACAAACAATAAAGGCAAACAGAATATGACTCTGGCTTCATTAAATGTGAAGCACATAATTAATTTCTTTTCTGGCAATTCAGAGAGACTTGTGTTGTACTGATTCAGTTTAATTGAACTTATTACCACAAGCAGATAATAAGAAGTATATTGAAGATATCCATCTGGCTTGCACTGAAAACCTCACGTTTCATTCTTCACGGCTGTCATCGGCCGTACTAATTGCCTCATTTCAGCTCTTTTACAATCAGTATGATTTAGCTATTAATGTGATAAAATTCTTACTCGAGAGGAAGTTGATATTAAAAAGCATAGATCTCTGGCCTACCTCTGCTACCACTACTGAACACAGACCCAGTGTTATTAAAGTTATATATTTTTCAAATACATAAATAAGAATCCATCTCTTTCTCGTACATATCATTTTAGGTTGCATCTGTCATCTTATATCTTGCCACAGAGCTCTTACCCTGCTGAAGGAAAGAAATGGTGTATGTTGAGCTTTTCAGTTCATAAAATGTTTAAAGATCAGTGTGGTTTGTGTTCAGCTCTGGTTAGGTGTCCTTTTTTATAATTTCCAAAGCTGAAATGGATTTTAAATGGCTAATTGTGTAATAAATAAGCAGGAAAGTAAGATTAAGCAATTTTATTTTATGTTCCTAAGTGTCGGAACTTCCTGTAGTTTCAGAATGACAATTTGTCATGCAGACTGGCGTTGTATGGACAGTCTCTCTCAAGAACAGAGGGGTGTGTGTGTGTGTGTGTGTGTGTGTGTGTGTGTGTTAAATCCTCCAGCTCGGTGTATTTTAGAGGTGGTCCCGTGGGACAAAACAATGCTTGGTCCCAGCTCCAAAAAGGAAGGTTTCATCTATTACTAACCCTGAACCAGAAAAGAGATATGTCAGGAAAATTCATGAGTGATTTCACCTTCCTTTCTTGGCATTTGTTTTCTATGCCAGAGGCAGCAGGGGGATTTTGCTCCCCCAAAGAAGTAACGCCACCAAACCATAATTGAATTTCTCTGGCTGTCATAGGGAATCAAATCTAAGAAAACCTCCCCGAAGACTGTAGGCCTTTAGGTTAAATACAGAATCTGACCAAGATGAAGGCAAGTTAATTAACATTTCCATCATTTCTCTCTGATTTACTCTAGCAAGATTCATTTCTGAAAGGTTAAAATGGTTGTCTCTTTTATGCAGCCATTTGAAGAGCCAGAAGTAGGTTACTGGTTATGGGAGAAGAAATGTAAGCAGAACATTTAGAGCCATAGTGACTTTTTACATGGCCTTCTAGCAGTTCTATAATCACTGTGCAAAAGTGCAAGACATGTTATTAAATGAATATTAGCAATATTGACTTTGAAAGTTTCCCATACTGGAAGACATGTCACCTATTGTCATATTAACTCTCCCCTCCCTTTCTGTCTCTTCAGAAGTAGAACTCCGTATAAATATAAGTCCACCTTGGATTTTTTCCAGAAGAGTGGGATCCAAAGGGTCTATTCAGAAGTGCCTTCTCTTCCATATCTACTTTCATAAGGCTAGCCCATATGCCTTCTAATATAACATGTGTATGTCTCTGTTGGCTTTTTCTACGATAGAAGTAAAGTATCTGGTCAACATGGTATTTTCCCTTAACACCTCTTGTTGGTTAAGGCAAAGAAAATTAAGTATAATTTTAAAGGCCAGTATAGTTGATAAGATTATAAAATTGAGTTGTATAATCAACTGAGTTGTATTGAGTATATGCAATTGTATATATTGAGTACATATATATTGAGTATATACAGTTGTATAATCAACTGAGTTGTATTGAGTTGTATAATTGAATTGTAGAAAGTTGAATATAAGTTGATAAAATTGTAAAACTATAAAAATTTTATAATTTTTAAAGACCAGATAAGAAGACATTCTGATACAGTCCCAATATGAGAGAATAATCGAAAGATACAAATGACATAGTTGTCACCCTCCCTATAGCGCACCATGGGCCATAGACCACAAGCATCAGAATTGGCTATGGGTTTTTTAATAAATGCACGTTCTTGAATCCTCCCCTGCTCTGATCAACAAAAATCTCCAAAGTGCAACCGAGGAATTTCCTTTTTTAGAACGTCCTCTGGGGAATGCCTTGCTGCAAGCCTAAGATTCTGGATCCTGATAGGCACAGAGATAGAGCTTTGTTGAAAGTATGGAAGGAATGGGGCACATGGGTGGCTCAGTGCTTAAGCGTCTGCCTTCAGCTCAGGTCATGATCCCAAGGTCCTGGGATCGAGCACTGCATTGGGCTCCCTGCTCAGTGGGAAGCCCGCTTCTCCCTCTCCTGTCTCCCCTGTTTGTATTCCCTCTTTTGCTGTGTCTCTCTCTGTCAAATAAATAAAATCTTTAAAAAATATATAAAAGCATAGAAGGAACAAAAAGGAAGGAATGAAGAGCAAATTCACTGGGGGATAAAAGCGATAATTGAACTGGGAACTAAGAAAGGAAGAAGAGCTCACCAGGTTAAAAAATGTAAAGGTAATATCAGACAAAAGAAATTTATCCAAAAGGCATAAAACTCAGCATGTTTAGGGAAAACTGAGCAAAAAGGTGAAATGAGAAAACATCCAGAGAAGAGGTCCCTGAAACACTCTTGACTTTATTTTAGGAACTGTGGTAAAAGGAGAGGCAAATATTTTGGTTTTCTTTTTAATGGAAAGAAAACACATTCCATCAATTATACCTACGTGATCTTGACACCAACATCAAGGGAAATTTTCCATCTTCTAAGAGGCTTTAGAAGAAAAAGTAGTTATCATAAGCATAGGATTTCTTAAATTCTTTTTCAAGTATGTGATAATCCATGTTATTTATAGAAATATTAGGAAAAAATATCTCATTCACACAGAGCCACTTAAATATTTTTTATATTTTTTCCAGAATGACATCTAAGCATGCACACGCGCATATGTGTGTGTGCATGTGTGTATTTAAATCTACATTTGGCCCTTGAAAAGGAATTAGGGCCACCAACTTCTGTGCAGTCAAAAATCCACATATAACTTTTTTTAAAATATTTTATTTATTTGTCAGAGAGAGAGAGAGTGAGAGTGGCAGGCAGAGGGAGAAGCAATCTCCCCACTGAGCAAGCAGCCCAATGTAGGACTCGATTCCAAAACCCTGGGATCATGATCTGAGCCAAAGGCAGCTGCTAAGTCAACTTAGCCACCCAGACATCCCCACATAAAACTTTTAACTTCCCCAAAACTTAACAGCCTACTGCTGACCAAAAACCTCATCAATAACAAAGTCAATTAACACACATTTTGTATGTTATATGTACTGTATATTGTATTCTTACAATAAAGTAAGCTAGAGAAAAGAAAATACAGTACTGTACTCCATTTATCAAAAAAATACTATAAGTGAACCCACATAGTTCATTCATGTTGTTCAAGGGTCAGTTGCATATCTGTCTTCAAATCTGTAAATAGGTATCCTCATCACACACACAAAAAAAATCCTGTATGCACTACTTTGTAACTTCTTTTTTTATTTATATATTTCCACCAACATAGAGTTTTGATCAAAAATAAGGTCAAACTTTATTTTCTTATAAATATGTTCCTTTCTCGTGCTAGTCAAAATAACATCAGCAAGACTCCTTTAAAAAGGAAAATCTCTTTTGATACTTTTGTGAGCAAGGTAGAAAGAGGAGGCTAAGGGAATGGTTAGAGGATTGGTTACCATGTCTCACTCCTATAGTGGTGATTAGTGGATTCATGTCAGCCTGGAAGGGAGATCACCAGTCATCCCTCTGCCCTGTTTCTTTACCATTTTCCTCCTGAAATTTCTTATCAGTAACACAATGTTACTAATCATATTCTGGTCACATGAGTTATTAGGGAATAGATGAAATGATAGAACCAGAATTCAGAGTTACCATGAAAAGATAATCATATGAACCTAATGTAACAAGTCTAACTTAGTAGTGGCAAATGTAAAGATTTGCACTTGGCCCCTAAAATCAAGATGAGAGAGTCAAACTTTTAGGGTTAGGCTGTGTGTTAATAGTTTTAGTTGACTGGGGTGCCTGGGTGGCTAAGTCGGTTGAGCATCTGACTCTTGGTTTCAGCTCAGGTCATGATCCCATGTCCCTAGATAGAGCCAGGGCATTGGACTCCAAACTCAAAGCAGAATCCGCTGGAGATTCTTCCCCTGTCCCTCTCCCTCTGCTCCTCCCCTGCTCACTGAGCTCTCTGTCTCTCAAATAAATAAATAAAATCTTTTTTAAAAACAGTTTTAGTTGATGATAAGATCGTTGCTGAGTCAGCAACAGTCTATGCTTTTTTTTTTTTTTTTTGGAGGCAAATTAAATCTATAATGTAATAGAGTATCTAAAATATGAGAGGGAAAAAACTATAGTAGCACTGATGAAAATACTGGGAAAGGACTATGTTTTTATTTTAAGACTGACAAAATTTGAAATCAGCCTAGAGGAAGACAGCTGGGCTGATGGCAGGAAGCACAGCTAAGGAAACCAAAGCTGGCGAGGCCATAGAACAGGACTGGTGAAGGGTGGGTGAGAGAGGGTTGGGTGTTTGCAAACATTTAAAGAGCCAGTAAACTCTAGGTGACAGCAGAGGGCAGTACCAGAATAAGTGGGTGGTAAGCATCAAAGCAGAGGATATTTTTGTGTGTTCAAGAAAAAGAAAAGGTTTCAAATAATTAAACCATGCAAAAGATAAGAGCAGTGATTTTTCCATTATTGATAATGATCAGTTACAGCCTGGACCTGTATTCTGGGGAAACTCTGCAGAAAGAATGCAGGCATCAGATGGGAGTGTGTGGTCTGAGTGGCCTGCCAGTAAGGGGCATTTTCTAGTCATTTTCACGTTCTCACAGCCCACTTGGGTGACCTTGGAAATGACCCATATGAACCTCCCAACCCTGAAATGTTCTCATTCTGCAATTTTGTGGCTTTAAAGATTTATTTCTGCCCTTTGTATTTCTCTACCCCTGAGCAAAAGCATGCCTCAAGGTAGAATTCTATCATGTTGACTTAATTTTTCTTTTTTTTTTAAGATTTTATTTATTTATTTATTTATTTGATAGAGAGAGACCCAGCAAGAGAGGGAACACAAGCAGGGGGAGTGGGAGAGGGAGAAGCAGGCTTCCTGCCCAGCAGGGAGCCCAGTGCAGGGCTTGATCCCAGGACCCTGGGATCATGACCTGAGCCAAAGGCTTAACAACTGAACCACCCAGGTGCCCTGACTTAATTTTCCTCATTGCAGACTCTTTCTGATTTTTTTCTCCCAATCTGAATTTATTCATAATCAGCAATGCAGTATGGGTTGAAAAGGTTATTCTGCTAATTATGGATAGTATATTCCTAAAACAGTCCAATAAAGGAATCTCTATTATATGTTGGAATTTGAGAAGTTCAATAAATAATACCTTTGTCCATTGACTGAGGTTTAAACCTGTTAGAGGTCAGTCAGGGTGGTCAGGCAGATGGCAACTGAATGTCAGCTTTGTCATGATCAAGCTGATAGAAGAGAATGTGGCTAGGTACATGGCAATAGTGGGTTCCCTAATGCTGAACTCCGGGTTTGGTAGACTTAGATCACTGTACAACCTCAAGGTCTCTGTCCCTACAAAACTTATAGAATGGGATTATCAACCCACTATATGTGCTTATTTCACACTTCCAGGAGCAAGAATGGCATAGAGCCAGGAATTCTCCCCCCACCCCTGAACTCACCTTTGAATGAGGGGGAGGGAGGGAGGGAGGAGGGTGAGAGGAGTGGCAGGAAGAATCGACAATGTTCAAATGTCAGCTGTAGACCACAAGTTGCCAAGTGATGGCTCTGATGGCTAATTTGACTTGAAACCACAGATTTGTTTTGTTTGTCTGTGAGTATTTTTAAAACTTCTGAATCAGGGTACCCTTAGAGGGGAAAGTCATGTATTCTCTAAACTGACCCCAAGCCTCATTATTCCTTGTTGTCTTAAATCTCTATATCACACACGATACTATCAGACCCTCTGTAAGCATTTGACATACAGTATTAAGTAGGTCTTATCGCTCTGTGGAAAAGGCTGGCCTTTCGATTATTTTCGATTAATAAATTATTAAGTAGATATGAACTGAATATGATGGGGTTATGAGAAAAAGAAGGTGAGAATGCAGTGTTTCAAATAATTCTATTTATAATTCTGTACATGATTCTGTTCTAAATCTGCATTTTACTCCCACGTATATACCAGGGGGTTATCAGTGGGAAGAGAAACTCCGTTATCTGAATGGACATAGTCTTCTCAGGAGCAGCCAGTGGTTAATTGGGACAAGAAAACACAAGTCATTATCTTTGAGAAATCTGAAGCAAATTGAGGCAGGTTGTCACCTCTCACCAGGAAACAAATTAGTCCTGTCTTTAAAAAGACTCTGCTTTCTCCAGCTGCTGACTGGGGATTGCTGTCAACTGCCAAAGAAATAGGGAGGATGCGGATTAATGATACTAAAATAGTGGTCATGAAGTACCCATAAACTCATTCTCTCATTTTCATGAATACTTCTAATTGATTTGACTAGTGTGTTTGAATGACAAAATTTGTGCTAAACATTAGCTCCAGAAGATCAGGGCGCCATCTTTTCAGCCAAAATCATTAGTGTACCAGTCTCTTTGGAAAAGCTCTGTGAATAAAGGAAAAGCCATAAGTTATATACAAAATAGCTCTTTCCCTTAGCTAACTTATCTTCATGGACTCCCTGCCAGCCTGGTTGGGGGCGGGGGGTGGGGGGGAGTGGATTATAGTTCAAAAAAGAGAGAGAGAAATAATAAAACAGTAACAACATGCTGGGTTATAAAGGTTGCGAATAATATAAAACTTGAGAAGATATGACCTACTTTTTCTGAATTTTGTGAATATGGGGATGATCGCAGTCTGGTGGAAAGAACAGTGAACTGAGTTTTGCCATCCTGGATTTTGGCCTCAGCTCTGTTACCAGCCAGCTGTGTGACACAAAGTAGATCTTATCAGTCCAGACTCCAGTTCTCTCACCTATAAAATGAAGAACCTTGGACAGAGAGAGTTAAGACATCTCCAAGTTCTAAAGCTCTATGATTTGATGAAGAAATACTTAATTGGATTAAAGCATGAAAGCCCTTTAAAATCCAGTGTCTTTTTTTTTTTTTTAACTCAACAACAACAACAAAGAAATCCAAAGGTACTGTAACTCAGGCTCCCAAAGAAAATGAGATGAAATCTTCCATGTGCAGGAGATTTGTATTGTACGAACATTTATTTTACATGAATTTAGTTTATGATCCCTGAAGGAAAAAGAAAAATTACCATTTAAGTGGTGCAGGCAATTTTACCAACCAGTTCATCCGTAAGTACTTATGAGATAAAGATCTGAAAGGACACTGGGCTCAGTGCACCTCATTCTTCATGTACCTCTTAAAATATGATCATCTTGCCACACTGAATGGGATTCCAGTGTTTGATGACATGTTGGTTTTACGATATGGTCACCAAACACGAGCCAGCCACTTCTACTGGCCGATAGCCAAAGAAAGAGCTGGAGATAAAACTGTCTCATTCAGAGAACATACTGATTCCAAAGTGGTAACTTTTTGTGAGATTTTTAAGGGTAATTTTCAGCATATAAAATTTTGTTTTAAATACTGACTTTAAGGGCACCTGGGTGGCTCAGTTGGTTGAGCGACTGCCTTCGGCTCGGGTCATGATCCTTGAGTTCCGGGATCAAGTCCCACATCGGGCTCCCAGCTCCACGGGGAGTCTGCTTCTTCCTCTAACCTTCTCTCCTCTCATGCTCTCTCTCACTCTCTCTGTCTCTCAAATAAATAAATAAAAATATATTTTTTAATTAAATAAATAAATACTGACTTTAAAACTGAGTCCCATGTGGATCTATCAGAAAGCATTTAAAACTTGTACATGAATATTCATAGCTGCATTACTGTTAATTGCCAAAAGTGAAATCAACCCAAATTTCCATCAGCTGATGAACAGAAAAACCAAATGTGGTCTGTACCATGTGGTCATACCATGAACTATTATTTATCCCTAAAAAGAAAGAAAATACTGATAAATCCTAATGATACTTGAATGAACCTTGAAAACATGATGCTAAATGAAAGAAGCCAGACAGACGGCTACGTATTTTATGATTCCATTTATATGAAATGTCTACAACAAGCAACTTCATAAAAACAGAAAGTAGATCATCTGTTGTCAGAGGATGGGCAGAAGGGAGAATTGAGACTAACTCCTACTTAGTACCAAGTTTCTTTTTGAGGTCATGGCACATTATGGACTTTGCGGTTATGGTTGTGTAAAGAGTAAATAAGCAAACCAGGAGAGACTGTGGACTCTGAGCAATAAACTGAGGGTTTTGGAGGGGAGGGTGTGGGAGGGTGGGCGAACCTGGTGGTGGGTATTGAGAAGGGCACGTATTGCATGGAGCACTGGGTGTGGTACATGAACAATCAATCTTGTAACACTGAAAAGTTAAAATAAACATATTTGGGGAGAAAAAAAGAAAAAAAAAGTAAATAAGCAAAACCCAGTAAAGTGGATGCTTTAAAAGGATGAATTTTTTGTTATGTGCATTATATCTCAATTTACAAAGAAAAAAATAAGTAGTGATCTCTTTCCCACACAAGGAAGAAAGAAAAAGAAAAGGAAGGAATAAAGTAAATTTACCAGCTGTGATTCAGGAATCATAATTTCTAGAGATTGACATATTCGTGGGGATCATCATCTTTATGACTCTTACTTAGGTGCTTCTGCCAATCCCATTTCTACTGTGATAACAGCCCTCCATCTACTCCCAAAGATGTCATTGGGAATAGTGCCACCTCACAGACTCTTGGGCACCCTTCCTCTCAATTTCTGTGACACCATGCTGGATACTAAGAGCAAGGTGTTTGGATAGAGAAGTTTTCTGGTATGTCCAATATAATCCACTTGTTCCCTTCTCTAGTAATACATTGTAGGGGGAAACTATGGGCTTTGCAGGTAGACAAATCAGGTTCACTTACAAGCTGTTCAAAGTGAACTTACAAAATGGGTATAATTGAACACATTATATAGGCTTTGAGGGAAGACTAAATTAGACAATGTATTTATATTAATTAGCACATGTCAGCACTCAATTTGTTATTCCCTTCTCTTTCTGTGATTACTCTTCACAGCCTACCAGTTGAGAGCTCCATATTCTACAAACTGCCACCTTCTATATATACCTTGCCTATGCCATTGCATAGTTGGCTTCAGAAATAAAGTCTTTCTGACATGCTGGTTCTATCTTTTCCTCTCAGTCAGAAAATTAAGATAATGCTTCAAAGTACTTGGTATGATATTTGTTCATGCAGTAAGCATATTATAAATGTTAGGTATCATTATTATTATCATTATTGTATAGATGGGTAATTCAAGGTTTGAAACCTCTAGAAGGTTATCTAGGAAATGCCCTAAGTCACCCTACAGCAGTAGTCAGCATTGCTGGCTGTGTCACCAGGTTAAGTTGATTCCCTGGAGGCTATCTCTGTGAGACACAAGGAATAGAAGTGATGTGTTAGGCTCTGGATAATATAAATCCCACCAGTTACATTGACCAAGGCAAGGCTTACTGCTATGGTGCTGCTCCAGCTGCACTTAACCTTCACTTTAGCCTAGGTCATTTCTCAGCCTGGGTGAACTTGGCCAAAACTCATAATGTCTCTGAGCCCCAGTTTCTAATTTAGAAAATAAGGCATATCGGCTTCATTTATGTGTCTATTTGTTTTCTGTTGTTTCTTTTATTGTGGCCAGTGGGCTTTGATAACTTGTTTGATAAACAAGCTTTTTGTTTTTTGTTTTTTGCTGTATTTGGGGGAGCGGTTTACATACATATGCATCTATTACCTGTCAGCCTAACAAGAATGTAACCTTTATGGACATCAGAACTGGTGACCTATACCCACAGTCTTTAGCACATCTCTCGTACATATTAGGTGCTCTGTAACTATCTCATGAATGAATGAATGAATGAATGAACGAACAAACTACATATTCGAGTCACCTTTTGCAGCATGTGAGAATCATCCTATTTTCACAGTTGATTCATAAATCACCCCAACCAGAAAAACCCTTTAAGATTTTGGAAGAGATGATCTCATTTCTTCAAGCCACTTCTTTTTGCAAAGGAAACTCAAAAGGGGAAATTCCATATCCAAGCTAAGGTCCAATAGGCTGTGCCTCTTTCTACTCTAACATGTTGCCTCTCAAAGGAGCTCAGCAAATTCTTGTTGTTAAACAGCTGAGAAAATTAATAAGTTAATAGACCAGGGGGAAATAGAGGTTCTCAGCGGGGCACAGTGAAAGAGGTAGGGCTTTGGTGTCCTACAGCTTGGATTCATGTATAAACTCTAGCTCTTCTGAGCAGCTCTGTGATCTGGGACAAATTAATCTTTAGCAGTTTGCGTTTCCTCCTCTATAAAATGGAAAGCCCTATGTGATGCAAGAATTGTAATTTTGTCTGTAAAGCACCATTCTCTCTGTAAATGCCCCTGGCATTTATTAGGTACCTTTAAATGATAGTCAATATCATTGTGTTTCTATTCCTTTCACTGCCTGCTCCTCATTGCCTCAGCTACCATTTATCCAAGAGGAGTGCCTCAAACTGCTTAACTTTGTATCCTACTATCATTCCCTAAAAATGTACCCAAACTCCAGCAGTGTTTCTGTAGCAGCACTGAGATCTGAGGGATTAGTCACTCTCTTTTCAGACTCAGTAAATCATTACTTTGTATATATTTCTTATATTTATGTTGTTTACCATTGTGCATGTATTATAAAACCCACAGATCAATGCTCTCAGCAGGCGAAACTGTTCAAACCTGCAGAATGTCTTGTTTTGTACTAGGTTTTGACAAACCAGTATCCGCCTGCCCTGAATTCTATTTTCTGAGCGATGGTGATTTGGGCAGCTGGGGTCTGTGATTGATCTCTGAGTGACTTGTACTTTATCAAGGAACAGATATGATTTCCCATGTATCTGATTAACCTTCTCTGTAAGATTGCCATCATTTCTGTAATGCCAGAGGATTATTCTGTGCTCGAAAAGATGGATATCAGCTCCTTTTAATCAATAGCCTACAAAAGGTGTCACCTGGCTCTGCCTGTGGTTATCTATAATGTCTGACTGAAAGGGTGCTGTCATTTGTCAAATAACCTGGTTTAATTTAAAGCACCAGGGAAATAAAGTTGCCTTTATTTTAAAACAGTATGCAGAACAATACATTGGGTTAGTAAACTGCATGCTTGTTTTCTAGATGATACCCTGTTAGAAAGAGAGAATACCAAGGAGGTAAGATCCTCCCTTATCCATCTCCATTACACAGGACTGGCTGGGTAACAAATATGTTCTCATGGGAGCAGGAGAGGAGTAGGGGATACAATAGATTCTGTGCCAGCATACCAAAATGATGAAGTGTCACTAGGCTGTCATATAATTTTTCATCCAAACTAGAGTGCACAGGATGCTATTGATAGACTGGGACAACAAATAAACCAGGACTGTCCCGAGGAAGCAAGGATACATGGCCACCCGAAGTCATACCGTCCTCATGCTGAGTAAGTGGGACATTTAGAGTTGATGATGTTTCTGTGGTGTACTTCTCCTCTGGGTCCGAAAGCCCTGTAGGGTATAAACTAACCATCGCTTATTACTCAGACATGTATAGGATGCAGAGATCCATAGTTGAGATAATAGCCCCTGCTAGGAGAAGAGAGCTGTTAATTCTTGGGACAGATCATCTAAATTAAGTACAGACAGTTTTCTGTCTGCACTAAGATCCTTTTTCATTGTCAGTTTAGGGAAAATGCCACTGCCTCATACTGAAATCTCGATTTGGAGATGCAGCGAGTCAAGCAGAAAACTGCCATTCTCCCAAATGAACACTGGGTGACAGAAGGAGAAATCTGTCAGCCAGCAGTTTACCTGCACGGATCCTCCCAAGGAAACAAACAAATCAGAGTTGAATTTTTGGACACTCATGACAAAGGGCCAAAGAAGCAGGTTTTCCATGGTATAAACTTTGGGAGTTTTCTATCATGAATTGACAACACCCCCAACTCCTTTAGTATACGTAGAGCTGTGGGCTCCTTAGTGTGGGCTTTGAAACCTCCCTTCATATTCTGATCTCATCACTTCCTCTCTAAGCTTCTGACTCTGCCTTTGTAAAAGGAGTTGCTCTGAATCTTCAGTGAGGTAGCGTTATGTAGAATACTAAGCATATGACCTGACACATAGAGACACTTCGCAGAATGATAGCCTTTCCCCTTCTAGAGAAAACTTGCTCTACCGTCACAGTTAAGACCCACAGACCCGGGTTCAAGTTTCCCTTCTACTGCTTACTCAATGTGTAAACTTTCTGAGCCTCAGTTTCTTCGTTTTTGAAATAAGGATACCAATGTCCCCCTGACATTAGTTTGTTTAATCCATTTTAACTTTTCTCCATAGTTACATGCAGTCAAAGAGTAAAGAATGAAATTGTCCTAAAAGACTTAGTAGGAGAAATGTAATCCCTCCTGCTCCCTTTTCCCCTTTCTCAGAGGTAACCACTTTTGACTCTGGGCTTTTTCCCCCCTTGGTTTTGTATTGATTGTCTTATCTTTAAATAATATGTTTATCTCTCTTGATTCTTTTGTTTTAGGGATTGTCTTTTGACTTTCAACTCTATTTTACACATGCCCCTCCTCTTAACATAAATACATCATAATTCTGATTAGACTTTAATCCATAATTACATAATTATGACTACGCAGTGCTATTACTGAGTAAGCAATGAAACCACGATAACTTCTCTTTTCTTTTTTACTACATCTTTTTTATTTCCCTACTATCTTTCTGTTTGTTTACTTAGTTTCTATATACATATCACTAATTCAAACCCCAAACTTCTGATCCATTTGCGAATTTTTAGAAATATTATTAAACACATACTATAAAATATCCATCTAGGATGTTTCTTCATCATTTTCTTGTGAATTCCTCTCAAATCTTCCCTATTTTGGATTCTCTATTGCCAGGGACTTGTTTTTTTCTTCATTTTTTGAAGCATATTCTGCCATTGTTTCCTGAAAAGCACTTCGCTTCTCTCCAAGTTTCTTTTTTTACCATCACATTTAATGATAGTTTGGCTGGGAATAGAATTTTAAGCTAAAAATAATTTTACTTCTGAATTTTGAGGGTCTCAGTCCATTGTCTTACAAATTCTGATATTTCTGTTAAGAAGTCCGAAATAATTTCTAATTTCTATTCCTTTATATATGACCTATATTTTTTTTATTTTTCTCTGTCTCTCTCTACACATGTATTGATATTCATGTGCATTATTCTGAAATGTCATAATATTGTGATATGTCTAATTAGGTTTAATTAATTATGTCTCATCTAATTTTCTATTTTCTGATTGATACTGCATAGGCTTTTTTAATTGGGAAACATATGTCCTTCTGCTCTGGAAAATTGGGGTTGTATTTGTGGAGAATTTATTTCTTTCCTTTTATTTACCTGTTCTTTTTATAGAGTGGTTCTCTAATTTTATCTTTTATCCCTCCATTTTTTTTAAGATTGATTGATTGATTGATTGATTTTAGAAAGAGAGAGAGTATAAGCACAGGGCAGAGCAGTAGATGGAGAGTCCCAAGCAGACCCCACTGAGCACAGAGCCTAACGTAGAGCACAGCGTGAGGCTACACCCGGAGCTCCATCTCACGACCCCCAGTCATGACCTGAGCTAAACCAAGCGTCAAATGCCTAACCCAACATTGCCACCCAGACACCCCATCCTTCTTAAGTTTTATCTCTTTGTTTTTGCTCTATACTCCAGAACCTTCCTAAACTATCTTTTCCAGTTACTTTTCATCTCAGTTGTTGCCAGGCAAGCAAAGGCAAATGACCAGGCTCTACTCACTTCATACCTGCTGAAGCAACATTTCCAGGAAAAAATTCATGGAGACAAGAAAGCAGTAGTCAGAATATAAGCCCCCTATTTTCCATGGCATTCTGGAGCAACCCACAAAGATCTAAAAGGTAACTGTCAGATTACAAAAGGTGGTGCTGAAGCTTGGGCTATAGGGTTTCAAGCTGAAGGATTATGGAAGCACCGCCTCTCTCTTGACATGATCTGCAGCCTAGAAACCAAATCTGTGGCTGCTGGTATGTGAGCAAGCGGCAGGAACACCATGTCAGAGTTCACAGTTGGGAAAGTATTGCACCTCTACACCTTTCTCTGGCTGGGGGCCGAGTGTTGGGGTTGAATAGAATTGATTGCCTTAAACACTGGGTCATGGCTAGTTTCCGTGGGACAGTGCATAAAGCCTCCTGCTTTACTAGAAGCCAGCCTCCCAGCCATTAGCCTTACACAAGTTAATCTCTACCTCTCAATTATCATGCCTCAAATTTCTAAGAACTCTCCTTTAGTCTTCGAATGTTCCCTATTTGTAGTATAGTTTTCTTGTCAATGCATAAATTCAGTACCTCTTATTTCTCTGAAAATATTAATGATAGATTGTCTTTCCTTGCTTTGGACTTGATCTTTTATGTTAGAAGCTGTCTTCAGATGTTAGTGATTCTGGGTTGTTGGCTCATATTGAAGAAAGAGGCACTAAAAAGCTAACTTGAAGCTATAAACCTGTGGGTAAAGTTTATTGACTATGCAATAAATATGACTAAGCCACTTCCTTGGGGAATTCCCTCAACACACACACACACACACACACACACACACACATACACACACACACACATCAATATTTTTAGGGTTTTTGGGGGGGGGGGCTGATCACAGTCTCCAGAAAAAGAGTATTTAATCCCCTCCTTGGAGAGCAGAGATCTCACTGACAGTGTTCTAGAAGCCATATTGACAAGTGAGTTGGGAATCTCATCCTTCCCTACATAAATATTTACAAAATCCCTGCTACTCTCGCTTGAACCTGTGTCCTCTGGCCCAGAGACCTTTCTCTGTGGTACCTCATGCAACCAATTACTGAATCTTTGAGGAATACCCTAAAGAGTAAGGCCATCTGCTTCTTGTGTTTTCCTACTGCTGGCTCAGTATTCAGTGCTTCTTGTCTGTTAACCACATACTTTCTTCCAACATCCCCAATTTTAATGGTTATTTCTCCCAACTATTCTTTCTTATGGGTTTAAGTCTTTGAAAAAAATAATTCCTGTACTACTGTTTAAAGACATTTTAGAGATATCCTAGCAGAGTTATTATGAAGAGGAAATGGGGTAATTTATGGAAAGAAGCAAGGATAGTGTCTGACACATAATCATAATGATTATTTTTGTTGCATTTTTACTATTTTATTCTTGTAAAACTCTCTCTGCATGTAAATTACTTGTGTGTGGCTCTGTATATCTAAATAACATAAAAAGGGAAGGCCCTGTGAAATCAAAACCTGTGTTATTTATATGATTTATTAAGGTCCCACTTGCCACTGTTGTTATCTATATAACCCTGATCGTTTAGACTGAGCTTGTAAAAGAAACAGGGTTTTAAATGTGCATAACACCTAACCACTAACATGATGGGGATTCCAGATTTATAGTTATCATTATATAAGTACACTTCTATATTGGAATCCAGATCTCTTAATTACTGGTAAATTCTACTGACTCCTTTTGAAGAATGAATTGCCCCTCAGAAGCTTGGTACTCCTCTTCCCCCCATGTATTACTTGTACTAAGTCAAGCAGTGCACCTTGGGGTGACCCTGTGAGGTAAGCGATCCTACAGTGTCTGTGGGAATTTGTGCTGATGTTCCCAAAAGCCATTCTTAGTCTTGTGTAATTTCTGGCCTCTGGAGAATTATAAAATAGAAGGCAATAGGGGAAAACAACAGATTAAAAAGATATCATGTTTTAAAGCCAAAGATTTCACTAACCTAAGCTATGCTCAGACCTTTCATGTCCCTCAGTGAAGTATATTTTGGGCTATGCCCCATAAACTACTCAAATAATCCATTAAGATAGCTGTAGAAATCAGCATAGCAAACTATCAGTGAGCTAGTTTAGTTGTTCACCGGTTATTAATCTCCTCAGCTCAGGGTCATATTGTCCTGTCTTCAGCATTTTTCACAGTGTCTGATGATGTCCAGAGAGTTAATGGAGGTCCTGGAATGTGGACACAACAAGCATGATAATCTCTTGACCTGGTATCATTCTAGGGATCATCTTCAAACTTGGTATGTTGCCCTGGCATGTGAGCAAGAAAGCACATGTGCTCTTTATCTGGGTATTTGCACACTGCTCTGGCAAAGAAATGGCTATGTCTGATGATAATTTCCTCATGATGCCTTCACTAGCAGCGAATTGTTTGGAGCATCTGCTATCATATTTAGTAGCTGTCTGTTTTGTTGTTTCTTTGGTTTCCTTATAAAGTTGAGGCAGGGTTTGTCATGACTTAGAGACCCACAACATTTCTTTGAGGATTTATATGGACACTTTTCTCTAACTAAATTTTGCTCTCCCCCTCCCCAGTCTTTGCATGTTTGGGGAAGCTGTTTCTCTTTGAAAGGTCCTGCAGTGACACCATATGAACCCAGACACAGTTACTCAATTATGATCATGTGATGATGATGATGACAGCTAACTTATACCAAAAACTTAGAATGTTCTAGTAGTATAACATGCAGAATAAGACTGTTCCAAGAAACAAATTAACTGACTTAAAGTTAAGTGACCTACCCCATAATCAGTCAGCTAGGAAGTAGGAGAGCTAAAATTTCCATTCCTATTTCTAACTCCATAGCTCAGTTTCTTAACCTGTAAGAATCTAGTTTTTAGTCTGTAAGGGCAGCTTTCTTTCTTTTTTTTTTTTTTTTTAAAGATTTTATTTATTTACTTGACAGAGAGAGATCACAAGTAGGCAGAGAGGCAGACAGAGAGAGGAGGAAGCAGGCTCCCCGCCGAGCAGAGGGCCCCATATGGGGCTCGATCTCAGGACCCCGAGATCATGACCTGAGCTGAAGGCAGAGGCTTTAACCCACTGAGCCACCCAGGCACCCCGTAAGGGCAGCTTTCTAGCTACAATCTGCACGCTCTCACTACCAGAGTCTAGATAGCAGTTTTCAGTTTTGATCTGTGTGGTGCGGGTATCTATCTGTATACCTGGAAGAGCTTCCTTTACTTAGGATTTCTGTCAACAGAAATATCACTTGAGACCAGGTGGGGTACTGTCAACCACTGTGAGGATTTGGACATTTACGCTGAATAATATATGGAGGCAGCTTTGTTTCAGCTAGATTCTTAGTACAGCTAACATTTATTATTTGGCAAGCTCTATTTTCAAAATTTATTATTTCACTCATTTAATCCTCAAAGTATGAGGTATGGGCTATTATTCCCAGTAAATCTAGGAAAGCTGAGGCACTGAGAAATGAAATAACTTCCCTCAGATCAACACAGTAAGTGATGGAATTAGAATTAAAATTGAGGAAGTCCAGGGTGTCTGGGTGGCTCAGTCAGTTAAGCGTCTGGCTTTGGCTCAGGTCAGGAGTTCTGGGATCCAGCCCTGCATCAAAGGCTCCCAGCTCAGTGGGAAGCCTGTTTCTCCCTCTGCCTGCTGCTCCCCTTGCTCGTACTCTGTTTCTCCCTCACAAATAAATGAATAAAATCTTAAAGAAAAGAAAAAACTCAGGAAGTCCAATTCTATTGTTTACATAGTTAATCTCCCTAAACAGTTTCTCATTCAAGGGGTCCAATTTTCCAGTATATAATAGTTTGAAAAGATTTTTTTTTTTTTAACTTGGAAGTTTTATTTGTATTTTGGCTTCTTCAGCTGGGCTGAGCCTTCACTTATGGAGCTATGTTCCATAAATAACCAAAACATTACTACCTTTGGGAGCCTTTGATAATAAAGTCTGATGATTCCTTTTTTGGCTTTTCCAGACCTGCTTCTTGTCATTCTTCTCTTGAATTCTTTTCTCACCTTATCGAGCTGGGCTCCACCGGATTCCCTTTTTTTTTTTTTTTTTTTTCTTTTCTCCCTTTTCCTAAGTCTTGAGTCCTTCAAGTACCTCTGGTTCCAACACATCATGTCACATTCTATCATAATAAAAAGAAAATTAGACAAAGCTCATTTATACCTAAACATTGGCAGCCACCCAAACACCTCTTTCACAATGAATTAAAGCAAGCAGTGAGCTGTAGTCAGTTATATTGGAATAGAAATCAGTAACTTATAGGACTTTACAGTCAACCAGACTTGGGGTTGAATATTTATCTTCTCCCTCCAATCAATTCTGTGACCTTGGTGAATATATTTAGGCTCCTTAAGGAAGCATTGGCTACATCTTTTATTAGATGCTGATAATAATGATACCTATATCTTAGGGTGGCAAATTTTCACTGCTGGTGACTTACTCATCCTACAGATATTTACTGAGCACTTATTGCATCAGTAAGTACACTATGTATAAGGTATTTATGCTGAACAAGAAATACATATTCTCTGCCCTCACAATGCTTATATTTCAGGGAGGTCATAAACACAGGTATTTAGCACAGATCCTGGTACATGATGAACACATAACATCTGTAAGATGCAATGATGATAATAATGGTAGAGTTCAGTGATGGTTGCCCATCATGGTATCACATGCACAATTTCTCGAAGAACTTGAAATGATAATTGCAATCTATGGGAACTAGGCATCCAGAGGAAATCTCCTTTTTCCCTGTTTTTTCTCCTCATACAAATCGTCTATTAGGTAACCACAAAACAAAAGGGAAAATGCATAATAAGCAGATTATTTACCCACTTTGATAAAGGTACTGCGACCTTAACCCTTGGTTAAAGTAATAAAGGTAAATATTTTTAACACTTTCTTTTTAATCAACTGCATTAAGTATTCCATTGACAGATCTCCAAAAATCATAAATGAATGTAACCTCTTCCTGCACCAAGAGGAATGGTCACCTTCATCATTAGCAAACAGCAGTCTTGCCTATTTTTATCACCCAACCCTACAGAGGCTCCATTTTCTCTATTCGTGTTTTACCTTCTTTTATAGCTAGTGGTTTAAAGATTCTTTTTTGTGTTTGCCACCTTTCTGATCAGTTTCACAATTACTCCTCCTCCTGGGTAATTTTCCAGTGACATCTTTTTCCTTTTGGAATGCACATTTATGCAGTCCTCTGACCTGAGAAGGCAGGATATTGTTGGTGCATGAAGTGTCTTTGGTGTCTTTGGATTTAGCTGCTAGCTTGAAGCATCTGGCAATCGAACATAAACTCCTGTACTTGAGCATTCATGCTTGAACCAGAAATTACTTTGTCATCTTCACTGGCTTTTATTAAGCAGCCAACAGCTGTCTTAGAGCTATGACTTACTACAGTGAGCTTTTTCCCTTAGAATGTCACCCTCTTCTTATCCTCAAAATAAGTCTCTCCCTTTCCTTTTTTTCCCAAGCAAATCTTTGGCATCAATAGTATCAGTAATAATAGCATCTCACACTTGTGTAGCACTTTCTGGTTTATGAAGCATGTTAAAATCCATTGACCCAGTTTGAATTTCATAATCTTCCCAGGATGCCAAATGCCATCACTTCCAAAGTACGGATGAGAAATGCACAGCTAGGAGACGTCAAATGACATCTTGGTGGTTCCAAACCCAGTCACTGCTATCTGGCCAAACCTGGAAACTCAGTTTTTAAGACAGTATATAGATTGTATTATACATTTCACCATGCTGACGTTTTTAGGAACACCTCTGTCAACATCAATGCATCTTTAAAAGGAATGTCATTTACCCTGTGAGAAATAAATCCCAGCCACCATTTTTGAGATGAGCTCTGGGTCTGGACTTATTTCCCGTGAACTGAGTGCCTAGCTTTTATTTCTGGTCCTGCAGCATTGTTTGGAAGCCTGCACCCTCGATGAAAATGGCAGTGTTCTCCTAGCTGCTGTGTTGTACAAGTAAGCATTATTCACTATGTGAGTGGTAGTCTCTAGACTTGTACAATAAGTGCTGATCCTAATATGGTAGCCAAGTGCAGGATGAACTCTTTGAGCCTATTCGCTTCCGTACCTAATGCAGAAACAACTCCCATTGGGGCCTATCTTAAGTTAGAAGAGAGTGGTAGAAATGAATGAGAAACTGAGGAATGATCTACAGTTGCAAAGGGCCATGCGCCTTGTATATCTCGCCTGCTTGCTCAAATAAATGAATTGACTTTTCTTACATATTTCTGTGAGCATCAGTCTATGTGATGCTACAGCCTTTGCAAAATTCTGTTCACTCCTTTGCACCACAGCTCAGAGAGACACGCTGGGGACTTGGCTTGAACCATGTAAGCAATGTATACATACTTGTTATAACCGAGGCTGGAGTCCAGTCTCACTATTTTCCCTAACAATTGTGAGCTGTTAGATACTAATGGATAATCTAGGATGTGAGTACATTTCCTGTAAAGTTTGAAAAGATTTATTGAGGAACAGATATTTGGATGTGTACACATGTACACCCCTGGGGGGGGGGGGGTTGTGTGTTTGTTTTAATTCAGTAATATGTTTCTGGGATAAAGAATTCGTGTTTTTTGCTTTTTGTTTTTTGGTTTTCAATTAACGAAGGCCTAGCCAGAAAACTGTTTCTCTTTCTCCCTTTAATAAATCCCTTTCTAAAGCATCTGACCAATTTTTAAATGGTGATCATCACTCATTATTTTTAGACAATATTAGCACTACATTGCTTCACTAATCATGGCAAAGCCCAGCTGTTACTGTAGAAGAGAGTCAGTAAAGATGAAGAAAGTGGAGGACTGAGGGTCAAACTAGCACTCTGACTTAAATTCCAAGCACCCTTTAGGTGGGAGTAGTAAGATGCAACTTACCTGGAAATGACTGTATTTACACTGATGCAGCTAGTCCAGCAAAGGTTTTCTGTTTTGAAATCCTGAAAACCACACGATGGAATGTTGCTCCACTAAAGGATGCCTTTTCACTTTCCCAGGATTCTTTTGTGACCGTGTGCTTTCCTTTTGGTGTGAGTGTCCTTTATTTAGTGTGTGATCTCTTTTGTGTGTGTGTTTGTGGAGCACAGGACTCTACTCCTCTCCGCCTGTGTCTTTCTTGCTCTGTTTCTCTGTATTTTCAGGTCCTCTTCTCCACCTCTCTGCTTTCCCATTCTCCCTGGGCCACCCCCCAATGTCTTTTACATAGATTAGGTCTAAGTTTTAAATTAGTGGATACATGTTTAGATGTGTATGTTCCCTGTACCTAATTTAAAAGGCATGAAAGATTGTAAATGTCTCTCTAAAAATAAAACAAGTTGCTTTATACTTGTCTGACCCTCAATTGATTTTTTTTTTTTCCTCTTTGGGTCAGCAACTCTCAATAGAAAGAAAAAGTTCCCTATCTCTGGTGTGGAAGATTGGACCAAATGTGCAGTGACCCTCAAATCTACCCCAGAAAGTAGTTTTTCCCAGAAGAGTGTGTTTTCCAGCTCTTTGCCTCCTTCTCCTCAAAAGGAAGTGTACTAACAAAATCTGATTGAAGACGCTCCTCATTGTCATTTTCTTTCTTTAAGTTTCATTGAATGTGTATACAGATCACATTCTGAATGAAGGATGCACTGCAACAGGAGAAGAATCTCTATTACATAAATGAATGATGTCTTACCTGCTATGAGCAGGGCATTTCAACAATTGAAAGGGCCTGGGAGCTATTAATAGTTATCCATCCTGAAGAGTTTCAGGAAAAAATCCAGTTAGAGCTATAGACCAGCCCCAAACAAGCCCCCACACTAGTCAGTAGTGACCCAGACTGCTAGGGTGGGTGGAGTTATCTGCTTTTGTTTTGCAGAAAGCTTTATACATCAATCCCTCCTGCATTGAATAATGGGACGATCGGTAATAACGTCTACGAAGATAGTAATACCCTCCATTTTAAGCTTCCTATGCTCCTCAGTGACCTTTTTTCAAATCTATAAGCAAACAAAGAAACACGGCTTTAAAATAGGAGAATTATTGCGTCCTTCCCAAGACGCAGAGTCCCGAAACTGATGAATTTGAAAACACGTAGAAAATTGCTGACAGGAGCAAGATAAACAGAAAGGAGGGATGCCTTCCCCTTCTGCTGAGGATTCAGCACCACCTACTGACCAGATCTTACTCCTTCTCTGTGTAGCAAGCTGCGTGAATGGCACTTGGTTGGTACTTTGCATGTAGTGACAACCGGAAGGCAGGGTCTGTGGAAGTCCTTGTCCTTGCCTCAAGGTGTACATTTCATTTCTTTTGTAGTTGAGGTAAATATTCTCTTCCCTTATATCAGTAGATACAGCCAGAATTCCATCATGTGCAATAATGTATTCCCTTAATCAGCAAAAACCTCATTACACCATTCTTATGCATGTCGATGATACGATTTACTTTATTTCAGTGACACTAATGGGATTTCTTTAGGACCCTTTTGCTCAGTGACTCATAAGGGAGGGTTACTCATGTACAGTAGCTGAAGGAAACAGCCCTGTAATTCTTCCTTCTCAAACAGAAAGAATTCTAATTATTTGATGAGAATGTTCCTCCATAGTTAAAAGATAACCTGTGGTTCCAATTTATCATCCCTTTTTTAACTCCTGTTACAGGGGGAAAAAAAGGCATAGTGTAATTTTAATTATACCTTAGCTTGAACATACCAGTTTGTCAATGAAAATCTTTTCCAAGCGTCTGTTTAGATCATTTCTTTTCAATCCTTAAGAAAGCTTCACAAAGAAAATGTGACAGGGTAAATTTAGCATACCCCCCTCCTTTGTTATGGTTTGCTGCTTTGTTTGAGGTGTATCCTTATTCATAGAGGAAACTTCGACAACTGCAGAAAAGTCTTCCCATTTTGGAAAGACATCCCAGCTGAGAAACCCAGCCACTAAAACATGGCACAAATCCCAAGCTCAGAGATTTGCTTTCTCTGGTGGCAGGTGAAAAGAAGAGCACATGGGTTGGCCGTGAATGATTTTCAGACATATCGTAACTGCCTCTTTGAAAAACAAGACAAAACAGAAACTCATTATTAATAGTCATAACCCGTTTGGAGACCTGAAAGGCAACCAAGCACATGTGGTGTTTTTAGAGTGGTCCTCGTAATTAATGGGTGCTCTCTGTGATGCATTTGGACCAGCAAATCTCATAGCTTTATCATTTGGCTGCTCACCTCCCAAGTACCTATACTTGGCCCCCCTCGTTTGGCTTGTGCACAACAGTTTCCGTTTGTGGCAGTCAAGCTTATTAAACAGCTCTGCTTTGTGTTTTTTCCCCTACTGTTTGAAAACAGATCGGTGAGCCTTCTGCTCAGGGGTGATTTTTAAATTGCTTTACAGAAGGCTCCTGTTTGTGCTCAAACCGACTGGGGTCAGAATTTGCCTTGTGTTTTCTTCTGATGTCATTTGTCAGGTAGCAAACTTGTTCAAAGAACCAGGTCACAGTACTTTGTGGCCATACTTCTTGGCATGAATCAATTAAGAACCTTGACTCGTGAAAGTGCCCTGTGCCATTGCTGTGTTGTTTCCACTACCTAAAAAGGGCAGATTTCCTGGTCTTCAGCCAAGATAAAATCTTTGTTGTTGTTTTGGTTTTTTTTCAACTCGTTCCCTCTCCCTTCTACATCCAACCAATCGTATTTTAACTAATAATCGTATGTTATCAAACAGAGAGGTAAGATAAAGAGAAAAACAGCCTGTTTGTTTTAAGATTTTTTTTTTTAATTTTCAATTTGCAGACATAGGTGCACACTAGAACACAAATCTTAATGAGAAATAAATGTTTAAAAGAAATCACACATCTAAAGAATTTCCAAGGGAGGAATAATTGATAACCAAAATGGAGACTCGGAAACAAATACCAAACGTGTAGGTGCCTGATGTTATCTAGATGATGATACGTTGAATATATATTATTTCATCAGCATATTTGGGCAGTGAAAGCTGTCCATGCCTAAGGTCAGGGCCTGGATCTCAGCTTCTTGCCAGGAAACTGGGGTAAAAAAATCTCTATCCAGATTTAAGAACTTTAAAAGGAATTTAACTATGGCCAGAGTGGGCAGCAAGGCCCCCCAAGGAAACAAAGGCCAAGCCTGTACAATATACAGTGAACTGCCCTGTATTTTGCTACCCTATAGGATGTAAATCCCAAATTCCTCATGTAACCTGATTTATAGGCAGACGCTTAACCATCTTCTTGTTGGATTGTCCCCTTAATGATTGATTACATAGTGTCCTTCTTTGTCTCTTGTTATAGTCTTTGTTTGATTTGAGTATTGCTACCCTGGTTTTCTTTTCATATCCATTTGCAGGTTAGTTCTCTTTTTAATCTTTTGAGGAACTTCTATACCATGTTTTATATTGGCTGTCCCAGCTTGCATTCCCACGAGCAATGAACTGGGGTTCCTTTTTCTCCACATCCTTGCTGATACTTACGGTTTTTTATATTTTGATTTGAGCATTCTGACAAGTGTGAGGGGATATCCCATTGTAGTTTTGATTTCTTTTCCCTGATGATGAGTGATGTTGAACATCTTGTCATGTGTCTATTGGCCATCTAGATGTCATCTTTGAAGAAATATCTGTTCTTCTCTTCTGCCCATTTTTAATTGGATTATTTGTTTTTTGGGTGTTGAGTTAAAATGAGTAATGTTTTGAGGACAAGATCTAGAAATAATTATAGAGGTATATGTACATGTACTGTACATATGTGTGTGTGTATATGTGCATGCACTTAGCTCTTTGGCTAAGGGGACCTAGAATCAATAAGCACATGGTGTCGACATCTTGATTTCTCAAAACAATCCTCCACTAAAAAGAACTAGTCCTCCCTACAGAAATTGCTGATTCTAGGACTGTAGCAAAGTGTAAAATGAGCCTAGAATTTATTACTGGTTCAGATAGTAAGAACCACTCAACCGTTGAGCAAAATGTCACAAGGACACAGGAGCCAGCTTAAAAGGATTACTACTGGCCAAAATAGGGACTATTTGAGCATCAAAATAAATAACAATAGTAACAACCCATTGGATGAAATAGGAAGCCAAGAGTAAATAGAGGAATGAATGAATGAATGAATGAGAGAGGAAGGTTCTTCCTTAAAGGAAAATGTCATTCAGTACATGTAGAAGGAATGATGGAAACACTTGTTCAGCAATCATCAAAGGGGTGATTGCTTCAGGCAGAAGTATTTAGTGGATCCTTTGTCTGGTGGGTAGAGGTTTGATGAGTGTCAGAACATTGGTTTAATTTCAGAATACCCCTAATTTGAATCAGTTACAAGGGAGGGAGATGTTAACTATGAGGTAAAGAAACCATGCAGACACCAACATAGCCAGGTGATCAGGGTTAAAATGGTCAGTGTGAAGATGAGTTCACATCACCATAGCTCCTGATCCAATGCCCTTAGAAGATACACCACAACATTTCGGTGTTGTTCCTGCTGAGAATGCACGATCTAAATCAGGTCATGAAACATCAGAGAAATCCAGGTGAAGAGTCATCCTATAGAATGTAAGGCCTATTCTCTTTAAAACTGTCAAGCATTTGAAAGGTAGGGAAATACTAAAGAAATGGTCTAATTTAATGGATCCTGAAGAAGCATGACGAATAAATTCAACATGCTTTCCTGGATAAGGTCCTGGACTAAAATATAAAGAAACGTGACTGAGAAAGTTAGCAAATTTTGAATGGGATCTGAATTGCAAAGTGATCATGTACCAGGGTTGATTTATTTCGAGGGTCATGTGCTGGTTATTAGGAAAGTGTCCTTGTTTGCATAAACGCATGCTGGAATGTTTAAGGGTGATGAGACCTCATGTCTGTAGTTGCTCTCAAAAGGTTCAGAAAAAGACGAATGATAATGAGCAAATATTATATATTATAGAGAATAGCATGTTTATTGATTATATATCTTCACTATATGCAAGAAAAAAAGAAGCAAATGCTTTAGTAAAATATTAACAATGGAGGAATCTGTGTGAAGGTGAAGGAATTCTTTGTACATTCCTGGCAACTTTTCTGTAAGTTTGAAATTATTCAAAAACAAATCATTTTTAAAATAAATTGCTCTTTTAAAGTATGAAAAAAATTAATCCTAAATGTGGCCTTAGAGCCAAAAGTCTGTAATGAACACAGAAGAAGAGCTGGAGTTTCCACAGTGAATGAATCCTTAGGTGGCTCCTTTTTAATGTTCTATGAGGTAAATAATGTGAAATAAAACACAATACCTTCCCAATCAACAACACTTTAAGGTTGAGGGCCTTATTTCTATCATTAACCAATACCACCATTCACAGATTGTCAACAATTTATCCTTAACCACCTCTCAAGAGTAGGTACAGAGGTAGGTATCAGGGATTATAAAAGTGTAAGATGTGGTCACTGTCTCCCAGGAACCTGATCGTAGGGGAGAACCTGGATATATGTAATGATAGTCCACGACAATATTCAAGCTTAACATTGAAGAAAGAGAACAAGCTTCACAAAGGAAAAGATCCCCAGTGAATAGGGTGGTCAGGGAACCATCAGTCTTCAGAGGGTAACAGGCTTTATCCAGCCTGGCTGGCCTTCAGTATAACCTGACACACCTTCTTTGATGGTGCCCACCTCTGCTTGAATACTTTTAGAAATGGTGATTCACATTCACCTGAAGCAGCCCATTTC
>CM052799.1:39385974-39520400 GCA_028533885.1 Nasua narica
TCCCCACTCCCTACATGTACATAAAGGAAGAAACATTTCTTCAGGAAACAAATGTCAATTAAAAATGTGAGCCAGAATTGCAAATGACTCTAGGCTTTGGAATATGTGCCAACTCCTTGCTGCTCACCCAGAATTTGTCAGGACATACGAAGCAAGACATTTTTAAGGACTTGAGCCTGGACATTTGACTCCGGGCTCTCAGAAGTTTGATGTGTAAGCTTAGAGCTAGAGCCAGCATTTTATGCATAAAGTCATTACTACTTTTTACCTTTTTAAGGCAGTAACTTCATTACTCCTGCAGTGAAACACTCTGAAACTGTCTTCACCCCACGGCCTTCCTTGAATTTCTTCTGCATTTAAATATCTTAAGTTGACTATACATAAGCAAGAGCACAAATTGTTATATTATGCCTTTAGATTTGTTCTCTGGATGATTTGAGAATGGATGTCATGTTTTCAGCTAAATGAAAGGATGCAGCTCAGCAGAATAGATAGTTCCTTTTAAACACTCTTAAGCGTCAGTTTCCCTCATCCATTAGGTAGGGATGATAATAATACCCATTTGTTAAAAATAAATGAAATAATCTATGTAAAGTTTTAACACAGTGTCTGGAATGTAAGGGGATCAGCTAGTTATTAGCAATGCTTGTATTCCCTCATTCTCTTTTATATGTCTTTTTGTACTAAGAAACTGTCCTCCATACAACACACACTGTACACTTGGTGAATAAATCAAAAAATGAATGTTCTTTAAGAATCTAAATTGTGAAATCAGTAGACAGCCAATTAAAGGAGAATTAGGCAATATCTTGCCAGTTAAAAACCATACACACATGATTTTGGCCAGGAATTATTCATCCCAGTCTTCTTTCTATAGATGAGGAAAATTTAAATTTAAAAGTGAGAATTATTCTAAGGTGCTTTGTTCTCAATTCCTTACCTCATTTAAAAAAATATCAATCTGTAGCTATACCTGCAGATCACTTAATCACTAGAGCCAATTTTGATTATGTGATTTGTAAAAGCCTCAGGTTTTAAAATAAAGGATTTTCCCTCCCATTATCTCTTAGCTAGAAATACCTGTTTTTACCTTTTCTTTTCATGGACATCACTCATACAGCACAATGACTAAAAGCACAGCAATCCATTTATGATCTTTTCCTAGTTTTGGAAAACAGCAAAAGTGTATTTCACTCCAAGCTAATGTCTGTTTATGGACACAGACTTTCCTTTTCTAAAAGTCTTGAGATGTGTGCTTCCCATAGTTGGATAAAAGGGCAGAAAAACTCTTTTAAATACTCTCTTTAAAAAGGAGGTTTTTATAGGCATTGTTGGAAAGTAAGACCCATCAAACATGTCCTATGAGACATCATTTCAAAATTTCCAGCTGAGATTTTAATCGAGGAGATACACTTAATAAATATTTATATACCCCACAGCCTGAAATATAATCCTGTGAATATAGAAGGGTATTAATCAATGTTTTTTCATTGCTTTGTTTGCTTTTGATTTGTCTTCTTTGTTATAGTTTGTTTAGTTGGTTTAGTTTGATTTGGTTTAGTGCAGAGAAATTTCTGGAATATGGCTGAATTCAGAATTTCACTCTTTAGGTATTTATATGACCTTTATCTTTAACTCAAATTTCCTTTCACTATTGTATTCTGACAATATTTATGAAATCATATTGCAGTGAAAAATAAAAGATCATCACATGATTAGGGTTTTTAAACTGTCTCAGTTCAACAAGCCCATTTCATTTTCAATTAAAATCATAATGTAAAGGGTGAATTTAAAAGCAAATTAGTACTTATTTTAAAGATGTAATATACATATGCAAATATATATAATTTTGTCAATGAAATTGCAGCATTTTTATATGTATAAAAAATTGGCTAAAATGTCTTAGTTTCAAAATGGTTGAGATTATAAACTTACTAGTACATTAGGCAGCTTATAAAAATAAGTGGATAAAGATGTAAACCTATATTATATAAACTAGAGAAAAAAGGAAAATCATATGTGTATCGTGTTTACAAGAATGCAAAACAAAACAACTTGAAAATCTGTAAACCAAAAAGACAGAGGGAAATTACACCAAAATGAAAAAATATGTTTATTCTGGACAATAAAGAGAATAACTAGGATTTCTTTTGTATTGGTTTTTTGGTCTCTTCTTTTAACTTTCTTAAGTTTCCTAAATTTCCCACACTAAACATTTATCAGTTTTATAATAAGACAGGGGGAAAACCAAGCAAATTTCAAATTAACATGGATTTCTTCTGTTAGTATTCAATGGAATTACTGCTTTCTAGTGACACTGGGAGGTATGAAAACCTTTTTAAAGAGGCAATTTCCGAGCAGGCTGTCAGAAGTAGGCCCTTCCATGAGTGTCTTCAGAGATCTAACCTCAGTGCTCCCCAGCTGAGTTTTGTTGCTCTGTGAAGGTTCACATAATGAGTGTTTTCATCTTTTCATATTAAAAATGACCTCCTGGCCTGAATCTCAGCTTCCCAGATGACTGAGGTTTACTGGTCACAGCCTAAAAAAAAATAAATAAATAAAGCAAAACTACTTAGTATTTCATCCTGCTCTTGGATTCTACATTTTATTTCCACACAAGCTCACAGGCTTTGTTGTTGGTTTCCCTTTGTTTTCACCCTACAGATCCAACAAGGGTGATGGTACCCCCTTCCAGCATGGATGTCACTGTTGGAGAAAGTATTGTTCTGCCTTGCCAGGTAACACATGATCACTCGCTAGACATCGTGTTTACTTGGTCATTTAATGGACACCTGATAGATTTTGACAAAGATGGGGACCACTTTGAAAGAGTTGGAGGGGTAAGTATTAATATCAAACTACCTACAGCAAATTCAGTATGCAACTGAACTTCTGCAAAGTGACTCAACTTGTTTGGACTAACTTGAAAAGAGATATAAGGTCATTCTTAATCATCTTGTTCCAACACCTTCTTTTAAGAAATTCTGGTTAATTCCTGTTCCTTTTTGCCTGATCGGTGTGGCCTCTACTACTGAGATGGCAGTCCTCTTCATCCCCACAATAATGCTATAGGCTAGTTATTCTGAACCATGTGGTGAATAAGGAAACTGGAGCTCAGGGGGAAATGTATGGCTTGCCTTGACCTCATAGCCCTAAGCTATGGAACTCATCTTTAAACTCAAATCCCTGGCTCTCTACCCCACGCAGTATCGTATATCATAGCACCTGAGTAAGAAAACATCTTAAGGACAGTTTACTCATGTGTATTTAGGCTGCTGATTAAACTCTCCTTGGCTCTTGTAGAAGTCTCATCATTGTGACATTAGGGCTTTCTTTCTTGAATCTGAAAATCTGATCAGGGTATTTATTATCGCCAGGTAATTTTGAATTCGAATGTTTGAATTTTTATAATACCTTCCTTTCTGTAAAAATACCTGTTACCATCGAACACACACCAAGATGAGGTTAAATCTGGAAACGATTTGTGTCTGTCACAATTGTTCTCAAAAAATTTTTTTTACCCTAACACAGTCCTACAGCCCCATTAGTGATAAAGATTCACTCTGGCTGCCATTCTCATGGAGGCGTCCAGCCAAAAGACAGCAGAAAATAAAAATGAGGCTATGATTTGAAAAGCCCTCCCATTCCCTCTACCATAGGAATCTAATTTGCCTACTTCATTTTGCCTCCCTTACCCCTTATGTTGAGAAAAATCGGGCTAAGGCTTATAAAAATACCTGTATGATATGTTAAGGGCCTGTTTTCCACTGTTAAGTACATTGTAGTACTTGTCCTATTAATTACATTCTTGCAGCCTTTCTCAAATGATGTCTTTCATGGAACACCAAGAATGATCTGGGCATATTCTCAGTTTTTCCAAAGATCGTATACAACTAATAATATTTTAGATACATCAGAGAGAAGTTAGTTTATTACATCAGTGGATACCTTAGGTCATGAGGGATTCTCTCTGGGAATCCTGGTTGAGAAAGACTGGATGAAATTTCCAGTATTAAGCTGTCTGGACTTCTTTGATATGATTCAGCTTAATAACCAAGTGGGAGAGATATTAAATTCACAAGAGCATTGAAGATATCAAATACCTTCAGGTCTAGAAAACTGCATAGCCCAATGCCTCCCACAAAAGAAGTACTTGAGAAATTCTAATAGTTGTACTAATTAATAACTAATTGAAGGAAGAATAACACTGATTTTAATAACAGGAAAATATACATTGAGAAGACCTTCCTAGATCAAGCAGAATATTAGCTTTCATGCTAAGACCAATGTCTTGTCCGGGAGAGATACTGAAAATATTATCTCCCAGAATGGCACAGGAACCAACCAATTAGTACAGCTGCCTGAGCGATCAAAAGAGCTAGCCTGCCAGTCAGACAGATGCGAATGTTATCCTGGACCGGCTGCTTACCGGCCAGGGCTGAGGCACAGGCGGAGACACCCGCCATGGAGTCGAGCACTGATGACCACCTTTGGTAGAGAGCTCTATCTGGGGGATCACTCTCCTTAACCTCTCAGATGGGAAAAGCTCGTCTCTTCTGTGAAACTCTCACCAGTCAGGTATTGCGAAGAAGCGCAAAATTGAGGAGAGCACTACAAAATGTGAGAAGTAAGGGTATTAGTCACCAGGATCTTTAATGTCTGTAGAGGCAGAACTTGGCCGTAGGAGAGGGAAAGAAGCAATTCTGAAGTCAGGCCATTTCACAGCTCTTCCTTCCCGGGTCAGCGTGGCGGAAGAAGGACGCTTGGTAGAGGCAGCCTGTGGCGGTTTTCGGTTTCTGCTTGTCCTCTGACAGCCTCCAAGTGCTCTGTCAGGAGCAGAATTGACACCGCAGGAAAAAATAAGCTGGTGCTGTTTTGTTCACTTTGGTAGGAACACGAATATAGATCTCAGCAAACTGTTGGATCTGACGACTTCAAAGGAAAAGAGACAGTTAATCGTGGTCTCTGTGAGACTCTGACCTCGATCCTGACTTTATTTTTTTTCTTTGTTTCAGTTTTACTATCCAAAGACAACTCTGGTCCCAATCTGTAAATAAAGATGGCCCCTTCTGTTAATAAGGTCCTGTACTCTGAAAGTTCCAGGCTACAACTAGTTTATTCTGACTTTAAGCCCTTGGTGAATACAATGGATTATTGATATAGTATACTCATTTCTTAAAAACAAATACAGCTTTCTACCTTCCCTGCCCCCACCTCCTTGTGAGGCATATGTATATATATATATTTTTTGTTTAAACTTATACTCTAGATTCCTAATAACCACATGAATGTCTTTGGTAAAGAAGTATTGATGATGATGATGATGATGATTATTTATATTTGCAAAGTGCCTCATCATTCATTAAGCACTTTCATGTGTATCAGCTCTTTAATCCTCACAGAAAGCCTGCAGAATAGGGTGGCAATTATTATCCTATTTTAATGAGTGATTATAAGATTTGATTAGTAAATAGAACCTGAATAAGAACCCAAGTGTCCTAAATAAAACAGCTTTCAGGTTAAAAAAAAATCACAACTCTCCTTGAGTTAGATTTAATATCTTTGACATGACCACTCGTGGTCATCAATAATACCAATTTAAATTTACTCTGTGCTTCCCAGTTTTCAGGATTTCACATAGACATACAGTCTCATTTGATTCTCACCACCTCACCCAGTGAGCAATGCATCCTTCTTTTATAGGTCAGTAAACTAAAACCCAGAGACTTATATAAAATCACACAGCAGCCCAAGATAACCAAGTACCTAAACATCAGCTCTCCCTTCACTGAATGCTTGAGCCTGTCTTCTAAACTTATTTACAACTATTGGCAGTTCCAGGTTTTCCATTGTCCTGGATGGATTTGTGCTATGTTGCTCTAAAACAAAGGGAATTAAGTACACGTTAATTTAGATTGAGAATAAAGTCTTTCGAGATGGTAGAATGGCCTGACCTTGTGGGTTCACATCCTGGCTCTGCCATTTATTAGCTAAGTGACTTTAGGTAAGTCATAACTCTTTGTGCTTGAGTTTCTTCACCTGTAAAGTAAGGATAATAGAGCATCTACCTCATAGGACATGTGAGTATTTAGCTTTAATATATGGCTCCCATATTTAAATATTAGAGAACATTATTGTCCTTTGGAAGAATAGCAACAGGGCTAAAATAACCTATGTTATCTTGTCATCCATTGTGGGGTTAGAAGTAACCATAGCTTCCTGAATCTGACCTCTAGGGAGCACTCATACCTCAGCCACCTGTTGCCCAAATTTTTGATGAACAGGGCTGTGAAATGAAACTCCAAAGTGTAGCCACATTCTTGAGTTAAAATGCCACCTTCATGATAACCTATAGAGGCATCGTCTCATTTCTATTAAAAGTACCATGCTGGGGAATGTGTAGGAATATTTCTAGGGCATATAGAAATCCCTACTAGGATGTAATCAGTCCTACTCATCTGCTAATCAAACTTGCATTTGGCATTTCAAAAACAAATTAGCAGCATTCCACACTAGGTGATGCTAGATTTCCTTGGAGATTGTGGTCCTCATACTCTTTTAATTCAAACCTGGGAGCAATCAAAATGTTGGCTGTAAGACAGAGTTGTGCAGTAAAATGCAAATGCCTCCAAATGTGGGCTTGCCTCCCCTTTCCGAATATAGAGTTCCAAAGTATGGGAATGCCAGTGAAGGCTGCAGGTTGAGGGCATATCTGAAGAAACCCCCAGGATGAGATCAAGAGCCACCTTCAGTAAGTTTAAGTGCTTCCAACACCGGTGGCAAACTCCTCCAGAGACCCAGAGAAGCCACAGACGCCTGAGGTCTTGTCCAAGGTGTATTCTGAAGGTGGTGGTGTTCTTATCTCCCAGGCAGGCTCACATATTTTTAATAGGCCATGGCTTGCATCACTAATGTTTTCATCAGCCAGTGTAAGATAAATCCATTAGTCACAGTGTCCTTCATGTGATAATGATATTTAGAGCTCATTAAAAACTAATTGTAGCGACTTTCCCCTACTTTATCAGCAGGATTCAGCTGGTGATTTGATGATCCGAAACATCCAGCTGAAGCATGCTGGGAAATACATCTGCATGGTCCAAACAAGTGTAGACAAGCTCTCTGCTGCTGCGGACCTGATTGTAAGAGGTATGGGAGTGTTGGTGTCTGTTCTTGGAGTAGTTTTGTGATATCTACTCCTACACAGATCTCTAAAAACCTCACTGGTTTAGAATTACAGGAGAAAGTCAGATAGAAGCTGAACTTTGCAAACAGTGACTAACAGTCCACAGAAGTCCTCTGTGTATCTCTTTCTCCTGGGAGGGATCACCAGAAAGTGCAGGGCAAATCCGGTTACTCTGAACTGAAAATAACTCCTGTGAGTGCCCCGAGTGCCCCAATGTATGGCTGTTAGAGTTGATAGGACCTTCTGGAATAATTTTGGATTAACAAAAGCAAATAGTTTAAAGAAGGATCAGACCATGCCTTTTGATGTTTCATCTGGGTTAAGCCAAATTAGTGATTTAGGGCACTGATAGAACCGTGGCTTCAGAAAATCACCCATTTTTCCCAGGTCCCTTTTTCCCTTAAAGTTAATAATTCTATACAGTTCTTAAAATATGGCTTTAGAGGGAAAACACTTCCTGACTGCCTGGGATGTAGTAAATCAGCCAGCAGTTGATATGCAAACTGACCTTTGTGAGGTTTTCTTGAGTCCTACCAACATGGCCTGACTTCAGCTTAATGGCTCCAAAGGCCCTGGTTGAGCCCCATGGAACCAATTGACAAAGAACCAGTAAGTGGAGCTTTAACCAATATTTTTATATTGAAATTAAAATCTTTGGGAACCAGTGGATGTATAAGAATCAAACTGACGCATGCTCGGAGCTCTTCTTAAGTGTTAAAAGTGAAACCAAATCAGAACATCCAAATAATCTCCTGGCTAGCACCTCCTTCCTCTGAACGCTAAGCACTGGTGTTTCTGAATCGTTGGCCAACAGAAACTTGAGTGCAAGAATACACAACTCCAAGGGAAATCAGGGGTGGAGGCAGGGTGAATCTGAGTTCAGGGGGAACAAGGTATTATTGGAAGCAATAGACACGTTGCCCTGCCCTCTAGGCAGAACCTGAGAGGGGGAGATGTGTGGGAGTTAGCGACTGAAACTCTTTGCTAAGAGACGTTAAAGAAAAATAGCTTTTCCATCTCTGTCTGCTTTCCTGCCTCTTTAAATTGCCTGCAAAAACCTTTCAGTAATGCTACAGATAAGAGCCAGATAAGAGCAAAAAACTTTCAACCTGGGTTGAGCTACCCATTGAATAACTTATGGAAACATGTTTATTTCCATTTTAAAATACATGAGAGCTGGTCTGCTCTCCCCCTGGGGACAAAAGACTTCTGTTGACGAAAATTTATCCTCTATTTAATTAGGATAATGTTCAGATCAGCAGTTTAAACACCAATAAATTAGACTAATAAATATTTAAATCAGTAATACTTGAAGTTCTTAAATGATATTGTATACTTCATTTCGCAGAAAATAACATTAAATACCAAGAGGAATTTGCAAACTCAGTCTAAAAGAAAATCTAGTCTAATCAGTTAATAAGGCCAATAAATTAATATGCCATTTTAAACCATAATCTTTCGTTTTATTTCCTCTAGCTCTGCCCTTGCAGCTTTTCTGCATATTACAGAGAGGATGCAGAAACGTATTTCACTGCCCTGCAAGAGATTTTTGTATCTGAAACTGGTAAAGCTTTGAGTCTTGGCTCCAGCCCCCTTGAGTCTTTGGTATCTACTTGATTCAGCGTGTAGCCCGCTACGGGCGGGTAGAAAGGCCCTTCTTCGCTGGGAGAGAGGCTGAGGCACTGGTCTCACACCAACGTTCCCTCTTCTGGAGCCTTGACCAAAACCTCTGTGAGCCCTTGGCCATGTGAACATTTTGTTCAGAGAGTAAACATTGGCTCATTTTCTCGTTTTGAAAGAGGGACCCAACTTCCCCAACACCAAGTTGACAAACATTCTGTGACCACTGGTGTGGTCGGTGGCAGAAGCACGCAGTGCAAACAGAGTTATGCAAACTCCATTTTACCGCTCGTGGCCAAATTCATACCAGCCCTTCATTTTCCTTTACTCAGCCGCCCACAGTGGGCTCAGGTAATCCCTATCAGTTTAGTTCATTGATGAGTTTGGAGGGGAACACTTTTCTACCTATGGCCCTTTGATTTAAAGGCCATGAAAAAGCATCGATGAAAATTGGGGTTGGGAGAGGAAATCTAGGATGAGAAAGCTAGTGAGAAAAAAAGACGATGATGGGGTCTTCTGGACTTTATCTGGTTCATCAGGGTTGCAAAGACCAAAGTTTGCCTCAGCTCTATCCAGGTGGCATTAGACTGGCATGCTGAAATGTCACCATGGAAAATTAATCAGTTTCAGCATACAGATTTCCAGACCTTTCATGCAGGAGTAGGAGGGAGAAGATAAATTTAGTTTCACCTGTGGGTCTATAAAAATGATTTTTAAAAAAGGAAAGAGAAATTTAGGGCATCCTATGAAGGGTACAGGAGTGACTCTCAGAACAAAATCTTACTTCAGGAAATTACAATTAACTTTTCACTCCGCTAGACATCTTTCTTCCCAGCCCAGTGACATGGCCCAGTAGTGCATGGCAGTACTCTTGACCACTATATGGGGCTGAGCAAGCCCTCCCAGGAATAGCTCCTTATCCCTGCCTCAGGGACATGAGGACTGTCATCATGTCTTCCTCACGATCACCTTCCCTCCTGAGGTGGTCACTTGTGTCTTGCTACTAACTGCATTTAATTGCCTCGTAAGAACTTGGAATCTAAGACACCTCTGGGGGTGTCTTAGCAAAATGGGGCTTTGCTTGGGTTGGTATTTCATGTTTGTTTGCCTACTGCTTTACATCCTCTGTTTATTTGTGATTTCCAAGTCTTCATTTAAAACTGATTTCCTCTCATTTCAATGGTTTAAATACATGGGCAGAAACAGTGAACATCAGGAAGATAAGTGGAAAAATAACAGGTAATAACAGTTACAGAAAAGTTACGGCAAATGAGGGTCCTTAGACTCCAGCCCAGGTCTGAAGTTGGACTGAAGAAGCAACAATCTTGTGACTCTTACGCACTGGCCATTTTCAGACATTCCCTTGCATACAAATGCTTGTTTGCATATGAGGCGGCTCAGGGCTGGGGTCAGTAATTGCTGTGCAGTGGGAATGTATGGAGCAGCACTGTGACCATCGAAGTTCCAAAGCCAGTTCTGCTCAAATCCACATTCTCAGTGCTAGAAGTGACCATTTCCAAAAGACTGTCACCTTCATTTATCACTACTCTATCCACAGATAACACTGCCTGACCCATACCAGAAGCCTGTAAATATATGCTAGATGAATTAATGAACTTGAGCTTTTGTGGTATCCCAATATTCTCTCTTACCATTTGGAGCCAGTATTCCATTTTAATTCTTTGCTTACCTATTTTTTTTTTTCTGATTATATAGCAAGCCCCTAGAAAGAAGGGCCTGTGTCTCATTCGTCACTGTAGTTTCAGAGCCTAGAAGAATGTTGGACACCCAATAGGCATTCAAAAAGGACTTGACAAGTGGTGGATCTGTGAGTGGGTGAATACATGGTTGAGTGGATCAGCATTGCACTCAGTTACACAATCACTTGCTTGGATATGTGAATGCACTGCTCCACCTCTGAGGATCTTGCTCTTTGGCAGGACCCCCAGGACCCCCAGAGGCCGTGACCATAGATGAGATTACAGATACCACCGCTCAGCTGTCCTGGAGACCCGGACCTGACAACCACAGCCCCATCACCATGTATGTCATTCAAGCCAGGACTCCGTTCTCCGTGGGCTGGCAAGCAGTCAACACAGGTACCATATTGGATGCCTGGTGCTAGTGTCTCACAGAGGCTTCTGAAACTGAGCATAATGGACAAAGCACTGTGGCAGAAGCCAAGGGCCATCTAGGTTCTCATGCAGACACAGCTATGAGTGATACATTAGGGCAGTGTTTCTTCAACTTCAGTCAATGGTACTGTCATTTCTTTAATATTTTTCTTTATATCAACTCCATCTGTTTGTTTTTTTAACTTTTCCTAAGCAATAACGTCTATGAAATTGTAGGTCTGTACGTTGGTTATAGTTTTTCTTAACATACATATTAAAATATTAAAATACATTAGTTGTAAAAAGAAAATACATCAATCTGCATATTACCTAAAGTTATCTGTGTACTACCGATGATACACTTCAAGAAGCAGTGGATTATGCTAGTCTACATAGTCTTTGTGAAGTTTATAAATGGCTGTCAAGAAACCAATAACTAAGGACTGCCTGGTGCCTCTTGCTATCTACTTTTTTTTTTTTAGATGGCTAAATTTGGACATGAAGAGTCATGAGATTTTGTTATATTATAAACCACATGAGTTGGCCATGCCATCCCTGCCCCTCCAAATTGACTCTTGTTATTTTACCTAGGTTTCATTTGAGGAAGAATGGACAAATAAGTAGTTATTGCAAGCAAGATACACACTCCTCTGGTCCTCAAGGGTTGGCTGTGCCATCTTGATATTTTGAGGTAGAAATGCATGGAGTGATAGGCCTAGTTCTGTGCAATTCAGATGAATCATACTGATTTTAACAACCTCATTTAAAATAAATAAAAGAAAACAACTTCATTTTTTTTTTCACATCAGCTTATCCAACCTCAGAAATGGGTTTCTGTGTTTCCAGCTCAATCTCTGTTTTTCTTCTGAGTCATAAGAGTGCTTAGGAAGCAAAGACAGAAAAGAATCTGGAAGTTAGGAGATCATGCAGCCCTGACTCTGCTAATGAGCAGATTTCTAGACAACTACATCTTCTGTTAAATGGGCATGATGAGAACTGTTTATGACCCAAAAGAGAAACGATCGTGAAACATTTTTAAGAACAGGAAGTACTACAGAAATATAATGAAGAAAAGGAGGAGGATGAAGATGCTACTACTGATAATGATGATTTAAAAAAAAAAAACTACAAGTTGCTGAGCCCTTGATATGTACTCTATGCTCTGCTAAGTGCCTTTTTTTTTCAACAGTGTAGTGAATAGATACTGTCATTGGCCTCATTTTATGGTAGGGAAACCAAGGTATTCGAAAGGTTAAGAGACTTGCCCAAGGTCGTTGGGCTACTAAGTGTGGATTCAAGTTTAGAATCCAGATGGTCTGACTCCAAAGCCCATACTCTTTACCTTTGGAGGCTAGGACTGTGTTAGTGTGGCCTAACGAGGCTGTCAGCCCCTGAACCCTGGTCACCAGGTTGATGGCTTCAGCATTGTCACAGGGGACCTCCCTTTAAGTCTTCTGGGCCACATGGGAAATCTTTATTTTTTTTATTTCTTTTATTTTTTTTAGTAAGCTCTACACCCAGGGTTGGGCTTGAACTTACAACCCTGAGATCAAGAGTTGCATGCTGTACTGACTGAGCGAGCCAAGCACCCCTCACATGGGAAATCTTTATGATAACCCATTTAAAACTCAAAAAGTTGTTCAGTGAACATGGAGGCAATGTCCACCACTTGTTGGTTTACGGCATCAAACAGTGGGCCATGTCCTCATGGGAAGGAGCCCTTCTCCAAATACTGCTGGGTGAATACTGTCAAATTCTGCCTCTCTCACTCCCTGTTCTTCATGGCCTTTCCTTTTAGGTTTACAGATTCTTTCTTGAGATGTGTTAGTACAGTTCCTGTCAGTGGTATTATAGATTCATAGTATTGTTAACTTCATTATTATAGTAAGTTATAGAGCTTGGACCACACAGTCAAAGGTGCAAATCCAGTGCCATCTTGGGTCAGTTACTATATCTTTATAAGGCACATTTTCCTCATCTATAAAAATGAAGACAGTAATTTTACATTACTCATAGAATAGTTGTAAAAAGTGAACAGTGTGCCCAACACTGTGCATGCTAGAAAATGTATTAGGTGATAGCAATAAAGATTATAGTCAAGTGCTTTGGGGCCTTGAAGACTGTAATGTCATCTGCTGGTATCTGATTTGAACTTGTTAGTTTAGCAAAAGAGAGTTCTGGGATTACTTCCCTGTAACAGCTGTTGTGCAACTCATCTCAGACCAGCTATGCCCTGCACACAGTAATGGTAATGATGATGGATGGAGGCTCCTCTCTGCTTGACATGGAATCCTGTAAAACATCCTCACCTTTTGATGTCTTCCAGTCCCAGAACTTATTGATGGGAAGACATTCACAGCGACTGTTGTGGGTTTGAACCCTTGGGTCGAGTATGAATTCCGCACTGTTGCCGCCAATGTGATTGGGATCGGGGAGCCCAGCCGGCCCTCAGAGAAACGGAGGACAGAGGAGGCTCGTGAGTAGCAGAGGGGACACAGAGAGTCTGTGCCAGCAGCTATGATCTCTTAGGAAAAGCCTTTGAATTTTTCCTGCTCTTCAGCCCTAACGAGGCTCTGTATTAGCACCCCCTTCCCTTGAATGATTATAATGATCAGAAACCGGGCCAGGAGATGCTTGACTTACTGGGTTTCAGTCAAGAGTTGGGTTCTTACTCTTCACTGGGTCTCCTTGTACGGGGAAGACACCTTGTGCTTAGTTCTTCTGAACGCCCACTCTTTCTTTCTTTGGTTCGTTTGTCACCGAGATTCTTCAACCAGGAATTATTTTTTTAATACACACCCCACATTTCTTTTTTTTTTTTTTTTAGATTTTATTTATTTATTTAAGATAGAGACAGTGAGAGAGAGCATGAGAGGGGAGAAGGTCAGAGGGAGAAGCAGACTCCCCATGGAGCTGGGAGCCTGACGTGGGACTCGATCCCAGGACTCCGGGATCATGACCTGAGCCGAAGGCAGTTGCTCAACCAACTGAGCCACCCAGGCGCCCACACCCCACATTTCAAATGAGATCAACATACAGCAGAAATGATGAGTTGCAAAGAATAAGTTCTTCAGAAATATTCAGTAAGATTTTCTTACTGACCATTCGCAGAAGCTAAGATTCAGAACATCCTGCTAACGCACACAAGCCCAGTCAGCAGTTTAGTATGACCCTCTGTGTTGACAGCCTGAACAAGCACAGGGCGAGAATAACAGGCACCTGTGTCAGTTGTACATTTCCTTCTGTCTTGTGAAGTGGGGGGGGCCAACATGTGGGTCTCTGCAGAGTCCCCAGCTGTGATGAGGCCAAGTGTTTGTTGAAGGGTCCTAAGCAAATGGGAACTCTGACCCTACTCTTTGGGCAGAAATCCATCTAGATCTATTTTATTGGCTTTCACCGAGGGAACACACCCAGTCACCAATTTCTACATTCTGTCTGGAGTCTTTCGTTTATATGATGATAACTAGCTAATCCCCGTGCTCTCTTTTCCCCCTCCAAAACTGTCCTTGCATTGATTCTTCTCAGCAGCCCTGAGGCAGAAGCTAGCAGATTTCCCCTCTTTTACAGAGAAAACTGGGGATCAAAGAGGTTAAGCACAGTGAGCCAGGGGTCAACCTATGTCCACCACTTCCTTCAGCACCCAGCTCAAAACTCACCTTCCTCCGAGAAGCCATTAGCCCAACCCTACTCTGAGCAGCCTGCTACTTCAGAACGTCACTGCACTCCATTCTGTCTGCACCGTCCCGTTGTTTATTGTCGACATTCCTCTGTAATTGTTCTGCATGTGCTCTCTCCCTCCAACGAGACTGTAAGCTCTGCCCAGGCAGAGTGTATGTTGTCTGTCTTGTGTGTACCACCACATGGTTAATAAACGCCTCTCCAAGCGTTAGAGCCAGAACCTCAGTCCTTTCAAAGCACTGAACCTCGGCCTCTAGGGATGGAGCCGAACTCAACTGGTCAGACTTGTCATATACCTTGTTGAATGGGAAACAGGTAACTAATAGAGAATTCCTTGGTACGTTTCACTTCTTTAAGCTGACACTTTGGGCCACTTGACCACATTGGTCATGATCTCAAAAGACAAAGATATGTTTATCAGCATATTTGTTTAAAGTGAGTCACTTCAGCCAGGTGAACTTCTGCCCCTCATTTGCTTTTACCACCTGACATGACTTGTTTTTTGTTTCCTGCACAGTCCCCGAAGTCACCCCAGCTAACGTCAGTGGTGGTGGAGGCAGCAAATCTGAACTGGTTATAACCTGGGAGGTAAATGAATCATGGAACAAAAGGAACGTACAGTAGTCAAGGCTATTTTATTTTTTCCCTCTGGGTTAAAAAACTCTGAGAAGTTTTCTGCTGTGTTTTTAAGAGCTCAAACTCAGTGGAGTGCAAACACTCCCTCTCACCTAGCTAATGGGTAGCAGGAAAAGATGGTGTTTGCCCATCAGTTGTTGAATTAAGTTTTAATTGGATTCATCGCAGAAAAAACAATCATGAAATGGAAGACAACACAAGAAAAAAAATACATATACGTATATATATTTCTCCATGAAGCCTGGTTCAAAGAAAACCAGTTTTCCTTTCTTCCTGAATTGAGACATAGCCAATTGATTTAAAACCTCTACCAGCAATAGATTGGGTGTACCAGCACGATTTCCTGGCCATTGGCTTTGCCTCTGGAGCCCTCTTTTATGAGGTATTTTTAAAACAACTTGGAGATTGGTTAGTCACCAATTTATTAAAAATTTATTTTGAGAGAGGAGATTGGAGTTTTAGAAAGTGTTCCTAATGTTTTTGAAAGATTCTAGGCAATAGTCCCTGAAGTTAAAATCTTTAATTAAAGCCCCAGCAGTGAAAGAAATTACTCACCCCCTCCAGCTTAGCTCCTCAGTTCAGAGGGGGAAGATCTTGCCTGAGCCAAGACGAGATCTTCAACGAGATCTTTTGTCTGTTTGTCCCTGGAGGAAGATTCGTATTGGATGGTACATGTTGCATTGTTGGTTTCTAGATCAACTATCCACTGAATTTCCTAGTCATTTCTAAGACTTGCAGAACTGGGTCTCTCCCATCAACAACTAGGCTCTCCACTATAGGCTCTCCACTATTTGTTTAACCCTATTTCAACACCTCATCCGTAGCTAAGGTACACGGATGGCAAGCCCCAAACCTAAATCTCTTGACCAAATCCCAAGTAAGATAGATGGGGAAGAATGTATATAAGAATGTTGGAAGGTAGGCTGAAATAAAACAATTTTAGCATGTGAATCAAACTGCTATGATTTCTGAAGACTGCCTCTCTTCTTTCCCAGACGGTCCCCGAGGAATTACAGAATGGCAGAGGCTTTGGCTATGTGGTAGCTTTCCGGCCCTATGGCAAAATGATCTGGATGCTGACGGTGCTGGCATCAGCCGATGCCTCCAGATACGTGTTCCGGAATGAGAGCGTGCGTCCCTTCTCTCCCTTTGAGGTTAAAGTGGGTGTCTTCAACAATAAAGGAGAAGGCCCGTTCAGTCCCACGACAGTAATATATTCTGCAGAAGAAGGTATGATTTAGGCTGCCTTTATATGGGATATTTGTTCAGCTCTCAGATGTTGTTGATTTTAGGACTAAACTGTCACCCAGCTCTCCTGAATCTTACTCAAGTCAGTTGGCTTTCCTTTCCTTCTTACCCTCTTATTTTCATAATCCAGCGACTAGGACTCTCACCTATGGCAAATGCTGATTAAGAAGGATATATGTTAAAGGAATTGCTAGCTATGAAAACTTGGTGCTTAAATTTAAGCAGTTCTGGATTACTTCCATCTCCACATCCCCTTCCCCCAACCCAAATTTAGAAGCCAGAGACTTTGTCTTTATCATCTCTGTCACCATTCCTTTCTAGCTGTGAATCATGGCTCCTCTGTGAAATGATGGTTAGGGTCATAATCAGTAAGGGCTGTTATACACCCATGGGTTCTTTGCTCCTTCTAATGCCAGTATCTAGAAGCCTATCCTGAGGAGGCTGATAGAGTAACTACCTTTTCCACACTGATCTGTAGAACCCACCAAACCGCCAGCCAGCATCTTTGCCAGAAGTCTGTCTGCCACAGACATTGAAGTTTTCTGGGCCTCCCCCAGGGAGAAGAATAGAGGGCGGATACAAGGCTATGAGGTAAGCAAAAGATGTGTGCCTTGGGTCTGCGAACTTCAAGACACATTTTCTTGAGAAAAAGACTCAGATTCCCATTTAGAGGAATTTGTTTCAGAGAACAATGGCTTTGAGTAGATGTTAGCTGAAGCATTAACATTCCCATTGTGAGATCACCCTTTTTCTGTTATACTGCAGAAATGCATTTTTCAAAATACATGTGGGTCTAAGCCTTTATAAGAGGGTTGGCAAAATGAGCTTTGACTTTTGACACACACAATATCACTTGGGCTCCAAATAAATGTAGGGGATAAGTGAGAAATAGCCAAGAATGCTTGTGCCAATTTTCCTTCTCACTATGAAGCTAAGAACAAAAAGGGGGCCCTTCCTGTTGCGATAAGTTCTCAGAGCGTACCAAGCCTTTGGCTCTGGAAGTTCTGCTGATGAGTTGATATAAAAAATTAATTCCGTCATAAGAATCGGCATTTTTAAAAAAAAATCAGCTGATGACATTGGAAATATCCCCAAAGGTATGATTTCCAAGGTCCTCCCTTTTATTTTCCCAGGTTAAATACTGGAGACATGATGACAAGGAAGAAAATGCTAGAAAAATACGAACAATTGGAAATCAGACATCAACAAAAATCACCAATTTAAAAGGCAGCGCGCTGTATCATTTAGCTGTCAAGGCATATAATACTGCTGGGACAGGCCCGTCCAGCGCAACGGTCAATGTGACAACAAGAAAGCCTCGTAAGAACATCCTTGCTCAGAAATATTTTAGGGATTCATCAGACATATCCCCAGTTCATTCCCGATCCCCACCTCCCAATGATCATTTGCATACTAATTGGTATCATTATGTGGATGCAAATTTACCTTAGCACTTTAACTGAACCTTTCGGAATACCATGCAAAATTCATCGCTCCAGAGGACAGAAAGATAAATGTTTTTCTCCTCACTGGGAAGGGCTACTTCTTTTAGATATAAATGTTAGGCGACCAACTGAATCTTTTTCCATTTGCAATGCTGTATCTCGTCAGATTTTAGTGACCTTGAAGACACATATTAGTGCAATAGCCCATTAAATTGCCTCCACTCTTGAATTCTAGTAAGGAGATATTCCTCAGAATCCATTGAGACTTAATAATCTGTGACTTCGTATATCTTAATTTTTTTATAGCACCAAGTCAACCCCCCGGAAACATCATATGGAATTCATCGGACTCCAAAATTATCCTGAATTGGGATCAAGTGAAGGCCCTAGATAATGAGTCGGAAGTAAAAGGATACAAAGTGGGTAATTTCTTTTTTGCAGAGGCCCCTAATCCTGCTGTTAGTGAGAACAGTCTCTTCTCAGGAAATCATATGAACTATGTTCTCACTTTCCCTGACGACATCCCACAGCCCCTGTAGGCATCTCTGTCCCCAGAGTGGTTTGCTCTGAGTTTTATAAATGGTCCATGGCAACAAGCCAGATGTAGAAAATTGCCTAAACTTTGGAATCAGGCAGAGTTAATCAGAAATGGTTGAAGACCCTGTGGTTGTGTCTTCAAAAACTCGTGAGGAACCACATTTGTAACATCTCTCCTGTCAGCTTTGTTTTGTGCCTGTCCTGGTTGTCTTTTTTTTTTTTTTAATCAACAATATTGTGAATCATTAATCATTTTAGTTCATGTTCCTATAGTTAGAGAGGTTTATTTAGAGAAAAAGAAGCAAGGAATTTGTAGAAGATTCATTGGCCTGATCCTGGACTGTTAGCCTGACTTTAAAGAGCTAGAAAAGAAAATGTGAATAGCCTTGATGCCACAATTAAAAGCAGTTGGTAATATCTTATTTTGTTTTACTTTAAGCAACATTTAAGGCAGTGCAATGCAGGCCAAAAAAAAAAGCAATCTGTAAGTTATGTTTTGTGGTATTTTTGCACAGAGATGTTGAGCGTAGCAGATAGGCATTTTGACTAGTTTTAACTAGTCAGGAACTAATTAAAGAGCATGGGACTGTTGGAAAGTTGTTGATAAAACCAAAGCTGGAATTGGGAGTTGACATACTTGGTGGTAGAACCTAGGGTATTATGATTAAAGAGAGATTCGGGAAAAGGATCCCTGTCATGGGTTCCTTTTTTTTCATTCACATGGTACAGTGATTTGTATCATACCAATGGAGAAACATTCCCTAAAAACTAATATCCAGACCTTCTACTGGGCCCCTTTTTAAGAGCCCAGTGTCTTCTAGCATATAGCATAAAGAGGTAGGAGACCCACATATAAGTCCTCTATTGACTCTTTGATCCTAAGTAAATCATTTAACCCCTTGAGACTACATTTTCATTTTCATTTTCATTAAAGGAGAAATTTTCTCGTATCTTCATATTTCTCTGAACTTTTGTTCAGAGATTTCAGTTGGGCCATGAAAAAGGGAGAAAGATAGGTCTCTGGGAAAGAGTGTTCCAAGCACAGTGAATGGGGTGTGCAAAGGTCCTGAGGTACACACATGCCAGTGTGATACAAGAGGGAGCATGAGAGATTGTGATGAATTAGAGATTTTCTTACTGTCCAGAAGGAACCATGGCTTCTGAGCTCTTACATATTGTTGCCAAACAGTGTGGTTGTATCTTCCAGTTTTTCAGTAGAACCCAACATTTTTTTCTTGTATAATTTTTTGGATAGTTTTAAATGTTGACATCTAACTCAAAATAAACACTCCAAGAGCCAAACAGTTAAAATATGTAGGCCAGATGTGACCCATGGGCTATCGGTTCTCTACCTCTAACCTCCTTATTTTGCAATCGTGAAGACAGAGACCAGAGAGGGGAAACAATTTTCCCATGCAGATGGTGGCCAAATTAGGCTGAGTTAAGAATATAGGCTGGTGACCCAGACTGCCTGGGTTTGAATGCTAAATCTACCCTTTACCATTCATAGTACCCTGGGAAAATTGCATAATATCTTCAGGTCTCAGCGTCCTCATCCTTGAAATCAGAATAAGAATGCCTACCTCAAGAGTCACCAGCGTTCGTACTTAGAACATACAGCATTCACTGGCCTCATTGAAGATGTCAGGCAGTTTCCTCAGAAGCCATAGTGCAGCTCCCCAGAGTCAGAGAGCCCAGGCATCCCATAACATGGTAGAAGGTGGTGACAAAGCTCTCATTGCTTGTGAGGAGGACATCTCCAGGTGCTGAGTATAGACTGTGTTGGTGAAGTGGGCAGATTCCCTACCAGGTTCCCTAGATAGTGTTTTGAATCAAAGAACAGGCCAAAACAACACAGTCAGGTGCTCTGATATCAATCACTGCCTCATCTTTCTCCCTGGCATAGTGGGCTCAAAAGCCAGATCACTGGGATCGTTGTAGCCAAAGAGTGGGAACAGCCATTGAACATAAAAACCCCTAAATGGTGTTTGTGGTAGTATACAAGGACGCCCAAGGAAGGACAAGGAGCAGAGAAAATGCAGTTTGAGGGAAAGTAGCTGAGAGTCCTATTGTTAACTGGATTATGGGAGTGTCTCAGTGATTTAAAAATATCCAGGGACCACAGCAGCAAGAACAGAAGCACAGAATTGTGCATTAAGGATGACCCCCAGAGGGTCAATGAAGTCCACTAAGGACCATCCCCAGAGGGTCACTGAAGTCCAAGGAAATCACACTTTTGGGAGGCAGTGACTTCACTTTTGGGGGACTAATGGTCTGGACAATTCATATATGGATCTACGTCTGGTGAGAAAATCAGATCCAACGGCTCCATTTCAGCTACTCTTACCGATTCCCAAGGCAACACTTGTCATCTTCAATAACTTTGGACAAATCTCCACTTTGATGTTTTACCCAGACATTGAAAAATGGACTACAGCTGAAATAATTTCAGGTTGTTGACACTGTCTAATGTGATAAGAACAAAAATTAAACTTCTGTTACTTTTCATTAAAAAAAAAAAAAAAACATATGGCATTCAAACACAAAGTAAGCAACGCAAAGTAAGCAACACAAAATCGTGTTTGCTACTTTTAGCTTTCCTCCCATGAATCAGCCCTTTCCCCCTGTCTTCCACCCTGGATTATAGGAAATGCAAGCACAACCTTCATATAGGTCAGCTGAACCAAGTGTTTGGTGTAAATAAAGATTTTACAGGCTTTTATTTAGGTTCCCATGCAGTCCCTAATATTACAAGACTGATAAGCCGTGCTGATAACAAAGCTGTTTATTCCTGGAAGTGTTTCTCCTGGATTTCTATTTGAAACTGGTTGAATTCTCTGTGCTCTGGCAAGGACCAGAAGTAAATCAAAGAAGCAATTTATTCCTCAAAGCCAGATGTGCCCTTGCATCCCATCAGCCAGCCCACGTTCCTGAAGGGCTGTGATGAGACGCTTTGACACTCCTGAATGTGCCTGAGGATTTATTTGAGCCTGATCATGAACGAGGGGATGCCGAGCTGGATATAACTGACGCTCCAGAGAGGGAAGGGGGGCGCTTATGAATCTTTCCACCTTAAGGAAATTGTGTTTTCCACCATGTATTAGAGAGATATAAATTAAGGTGATGAAATGCCAGGGAACAAATGGGATCTATGCCATTTTAAGGGAATTTTTTGAATTTTATGTGTATTTGGTTTTTATTGTAATAGTGGAGTGGGTCTTATGTCTCTAACCTCAGCAGATCAGAATTTTGAAATGTGAACTGATCTTACGGGTCTCAAAGTGCCGTTCGTGGACCCGAGGCCATTGGCATTATCTGAGAACTTGTCAGAAATGGAGATTTTCAAGCTTCAACCTCAGAACTACTAAGTCAGAAACTCTGGGGTGGGGTCCAGTGATCTGTGTTTGAACGAACCCTCTGGGCAACTCTGATCCACATTCAGGTTAGATCCCTGATCTAATCCAGAGTTTCCAGCCACATTAACATCACATCAAACTTTTTTTTTTTTTTTAAGTACCACACCTCAACCCCACCTCCGTGGAGTCTAACTGGAGTGGGGCTATCTATAGCAGGCCTTCTGAGCCTCCTCACTTTGGCCAGTCTGAGCTGGAGAACTCTCAGTGTAGGGACTGTCCTCTGCCTTCCAGGATGTCTCTTAGCATCCCTGGCCCCCTCCCGGTAAACAGTCGTACCTCCTGTGACAACCAAAAGTGGCTGCAGACATTGCCAAATGTCCCCTGGGGGAGAGGAGCAAAATTGCCCCTCCCCCCACGTGTTGCAAAGCACTAGGCTAGAGAGTCAGTATTTTTTACACGTTCCCCAAGTGCTTCTGCCGCACAGCCCAGGACAGAGAACACTGATCACCCACCCCTCTGTTCCTCACTGAGAGGAGAAGCTGGAGGTACTGGTGGACCGTGGTTTAAGAGTTGGGGTCTAGGAGCTCTCAACCTTGCCACTTACCAGCTGTGTGACCTCATCCAGCCTCTGTTTTCTCATCTGTGGCAAGGAATAATAATGCCAGTGTTGTCCGATTGTTGTGACGGTTAGACACGGCGATGTCGATAAGGTGCTTTAGTCACAGTCAACATCAGAAAGTATTTGCGGGACAGTTATCATCACAGTTGTTATATCCAAAAAGGTTGATGTGCTTGTCCAGGCTTGTAGATTTTGTTTCTGGTTGGAGTTGGTGGCAGTCGGGGTAGGCGATTCCAGGCAGGGGAATGTGTTTTCAGAAGACCTAGTTGGGAACCTAATTTCATGAGCCACCAATGCAGACTCCCATCCAGGGGAGGACAAGAAGGGAAACACAGTGTTGTAGCTATAGACACCTCTGGAGTAACAGTGATCGCCACAGACTATCCCCCCCTTTTTTTAAAAAAGATTTTATTTATTTATTTGAGAGAAAGAGAGTGAGAGAGAGCATGAGAGGGGAGAGGTCAGAGGGAGAAGCAGACTCCCCATGGAGCCGGGAGTCTGATGTGGGACTCGATCCGGGGACTCCGAGATCATGACCTGAGCCGAAGGCAGTCGCTCAACCAACTGAGCCACCCAGGCGCCCCAGAATATCCCCTTTTTTCCACGGAGCTCAGAAGGGGGTCCCAGCAGGAGGAAAAGGGGTTCCTGCCCCTGCCTTTCAGAGATCATCTCCCTGTGCTGAAATGGGCTTTCTCCAGAGGTTTCATGATAATAATAATGTATGATGCCTGCCTTGTGCTTCTCACCTTTGCTGAGTATGTTTATCTCCCATTCCCTTTAAGCCATCATAAACACTGTATGTCTTATATGCTTCCTTTGAGCCAAATCCTTCCCATATATGCAATCCTTACAAATCTTGAAAACACCCCAGCAAGGTGGGTGTCATTGTTTGAGGCTCAGATTGTAAAGAGGACTACAGTCCCACAGTGGCCAAGTTGCTTCCGATGCTGAAGCCCCTCACATGTGACTGAGCTCTGTGCGGCCTCTGAGAGGAAGGCCTTTTCCAGGTGTGTTACCTGAGCCTTCCAGAGGTTCTGTGAGGCCACACGGCACGCTGGTTGACAGATGCTACCTCATAATGAAACGGTGGCGGCAGACATGCCCCTTACTATAAATGAGCCTCCCAAGGGTGTGTGGGCAGCCCGACCGCCTCAGCGCTCCCACATTTCGCTGGCGCCGAGAGGTGAGAACAATGAATGCTCCATCTTTGGGGCCTTTGTGAGGATAGCAGGTGACACCTGTTCTTTCTGTATTGGCAGGTCTTGTACAGATGGAACAGACAAAGCAGCACATCTGTCATTGAGACAAATAAAACATCAGTGGAGCTTTCTTTGCCTTTTGATGAAGATTATATAATAGAAATTAAGCCATTCAGTGATGGAGGAGACGGCAGCAGCAGTGAACAAATTCGAATTCCAAAGATATCAAGTAAGAGTGTCTTTTTCCTCCCCTCCCCCTGCCTGCTGGATCTCCTACATCTTCCCAGTGAGTCCGGGCTTGGACAAGGGGAAGCCCACCAAGAAAGGCTTCTGTAACAATGGGCAGTCCTGTCCCCTTTCATTAGACAACTGATGTTCGCTGATCACCGGCAGTTTCATACAAAACACAATTTGACTAGTTTTGACTGATTGAATCAGTTGCCAATCAAAAATCAGATTAAAGCAGCCCCAAATCCTTCACACTGGTTTTTCCATGTGGACACGTGTGGTTTGCATCTGTAATAACTAAAACTATAGCTCAGAACGTTAAAAGCATGACTCAGGAGAAAAAAAGCAAAGGGTTTTTTAAAAATGTGGAGGCAATTTGTCTTTAACAAAACAATGTACCTCAGTGTCTGTGGCTGAAAATATTTTCAACTTGACATTATTAAATTTGAATGTGTGTATGTAACATGTACATAAATACATGTCTATACATAGTCAAGAGTATTTACAAAGACTGAACAGTGGGAGAATATTCTACTTTTTTTTAGAATATTCTTTTTTGAGCAAATATAGTCAATCCTGTCTTTTAAATACTATGTTTGCATCTATCTCCGGGGAATATTATTTTTTATTGCATGATTACATTTATTAAAAAAAAAAACAACAGAAAAGGCAAATCCATAGAGACAGAAGTCAGATTAGTGATGGGTAGTGGCTAGACAGTGGTGTGACTTGCCGTGTAATGGGTACTGGGTTTCCATTTGGGGTAATGCAAAAGTTCTGGAACTAGGGGGCTCAATCTCACAACCCTGAGATCATGATCTAAGCCTAAATCGAAAGCCAGCCACTTAACTGACTGGGCCTCCCAGGCGCCCCAGCGCTTTTTTCTTTTAAAAAAAACTGGACAGAATTGGATTCTATACCTCACCAAAGCAAGGGCTCTAAATTCTGTTGAAAGAAACCCGAGATGTGGAACAGGGGTGTGGAAAAAGCCACAAAAACACAAGATTGGGGTTTGTTTGGGGGTTAATTTATCTCACTCTGTTAAGATATCCGACTTCATATTTTCTTATCCTTGTAAGAATTATTTGGGTTGTGTTTTTTTTTTAGATTGGTAATTCTTGGTTTAATTCATTCTAGAAGCAAATCTTAAGCAATTATATTGGTATAATTAATTGATATTAGGTGATAAGCATATAACTGTGGAAAAAAATATGTTCTCTCCCTCAAAAGATTGTCCACTTTGTTGGTCAAAGATCTTATAATCTTCTTACAATCTTGGAGAAACCTCAAACAACAGTTGATAATCTGTTACTATGAAAAATGTAAGACCTATAAGAAAGGGTTTTATTTGAAAGGCTTGAGATTATTTTGTCGGGGAAAAAGGATATATTTAGACAGACATGGGTTTGACTCCCAATTCAGCTATTTACTAACTGGTTGATCTCAGACAAGTATCTTACTCCTTTGGGCCCTAATTTCCTCATCTGTCAAATAATGTAATAACAATACCAGATGTGATTACAGTTTTTGTAAGAATCAAGAGTCCCATGGCTCTGTGCCCAATGCAAAGGTAGAGTTCAAAAGCAAACAGCAACTTTTATTTTGCTGCATCGATGTAAGATTTATTAGTAATGTTATTAGTAATATTGAAGTTTCTTCTCACGTTAGATTTTGAATCCTCATTTTGCGAATGTAGCAGCGGATGTCCAGAGATGTGCAATTACCCACTCGTAAGCTCCTGGCTAGGGAGTCAGAGAACGGATATTAAAGTCATTAGGAGGAGCGCCTGGGTGGCTCAGTCAGCTAAACATCTGCCTTCAGCTGAGGTCATGACCCCAGCACCCTAGGATGAGTCCCGATTCAGGCTCCCTGCTCAGTGGGGAGCCTGCTTCTTCCTCTGCCTGCTGTTCTTCCTGCTTGTGCTCTCTCTCTTTCTCTCTCTGACAAATAAATAAAATCTTAAAAAAAAAAAAGTCATTTTGAAATTGTTTTTTCTGGTAGAATCTGGCTGGTTCTACTGCTGCCTAAAACCCCATGGCCTTTTTTTCCTTGGTAGCCAGGATGAAGCATAGTGAGTGAATTTATTCTCTCTTTTCAGATGCCTATGCAAGAGGAGCCGGACCTTCCACGTCAAATGCATGTACGCTCTCAGCCATCAGCACGATCATGATTTCCCTCACAGCTAGGTCCAGTTTATGACAAAAGTTATCTAAAGGACTTGCTGTTTATAATATAAGCAACATTTAGCTAGTTGTTTTGAAGACACCCAGTACTAAGTAATATTGTTGTTCAAGTACATCTTATTACTGGAAAACAAAAATGTTTTTTGCTTCTTTAGGAATGGCATTATACAGTACTTCCTCAAAGCAAATCTAGCTTTGTCTGAAGTTTCTTTGGAAACTCTGCAATGCACTGAAGACATCTGTAATATGATGTTACCAAAGCAGTTTACATATGTCCTTATATGCATATTTTTATTATATATTTAGTGTTTTATAGAATTTTTTAAAGTTAACATGAAATGTAGATATTGATTTTTTTCCTCTGCTGTAAAATGCTATGGGCAACACAATCATACAATTATTATTTGAGAATATTTCCTTTAGAGAAAGAGTTGGAAACTCATCTTGGTAAATAAATTACAAACTACTTGTACAGTTTTACAAGGATTCAGTGGCAGAAGAGCTGAAGATTTGGTGTGTAACTCAAGGCTACTGTATGTAAATGACTCTCGGATAGTTAATGCATTGAATCAAGTCCTTTTGACATGTACAATATATTTTCCCGCCCTGTTGTGAATTTTGTTGTTCAACACAACTCGAAATGGTTCCAGGAATGGCTATAAACTCAAAACCTAAAGTAACTGCCCAAGAGGTATCTTGTGCAATATTCCCATCCCTGAATTTAGCATTGTACAGTAAGACTTTCTTTTCACTCAACTAAGTTAGCATTGTCTTTGTAGTAGCATTATCTTAGACATTAAATTTGAAGCTACATATCCAGTAGTAACATAGGCCAAAAGTGACTATAGTCAACCAAGTCTTTCAGAGGATAAAAGATAATTTTACTATCTTTAAATGTATCTGTCTTGAATGTACATTTTTTAAGAAGGTAATTCTCTGTTGATGGAGTCATAATTTCTTTATATATGTGTATGTCTTTAATAATAGAGTCCTTCTTTTGAATCAAAATCATATATGGAATTTGGCAAATTTCTCCTATTTCAGCCAATAGTCGCCACAAGGAATTTTTTCATGACACGATAAAAGATCTTTAGTATAACCATATGTTATCTTGATGATTATCCTGTTTTGCGGTAGGTAGCTTAGTTGCTTTGTAAGCTTTACCTTCTAAGTCTTAAAATCACACATTGGAAAATGACAATATTGGAAAAAAAAACATATTCTTTTGAAAAGAACTATTTGTTATAATGGGGGAGGTTTTGTAAGCTGATACTTGTGGAACAGTGCATATAAAAGACAATGAAATTTTCTATAAAAATTTTCACATGTAAACACTCTGCCACCTTTTCTTCTTTCTCAGAGAGCTCAAATTTGCCTGTAATTTGTCACTTTTGCTTACAAATGATATAAGTTAACTTTTCAACCTTCTAACTATATTTATCCAATAAAGTCATAATCAGGATTCCACTTGTGTAAAAACTAGGGTGGTAACCAGAAAAAATATTGTCAGTATTTCAAGCTGTGTTCCTCTCTTAGTTTGATATGGTTACTTCTATGTTAAAATAAAACAGAACTTAAAATCACATACACACAAAAAAATCAACAAAACAATAAAATGAATGAAAAAAAATGACACCCCAGGTAGTTCCCAACCCCAGTGTAAATGATATTTACCAGTGATCTAGCATATGTAATCTTTTTTTAAAGGTATTGTTAATAAATATTCTGTCATTTGTAAAGATACTTGTCTTTTGGGAGCATTTTTCCTGCCTGCCTGTCAGGGAATTTGTTAGCTCACCCTTGTGCTTGTTATAATTTGAGATGACAGAGGGACCCCCAAGTCTCTGGCCATGATCCAAAGCTAGATGACCCAGAGCTGTTCCTTTGCAATTGACAACCCTGAAGACACCATTTCAAATCCTCTCTGGAAGCACAGTGGGTCAAAATCCACAAATAAATATCCTGAAGCTCAAAGTTTAATATTTCCCCTTGATTAGCTAAGTCTTTTGTATGTTTAACCTAGGGACATCTGTGGTTTTAAGGTTTCCTCCACCCATTGCTAGAAGGACAAAATCTAAACTTGATCATTTAAGGCCCTTCTTAATCTAATAATGTAGCTTTGTACCCAGCTACACTGAGCCCTCCCTGGCCCCTTAAATACTGCTTGCTTTTGGTCTCACCTCTGTGCCTTTTGATCGTACGGCTAACCCTTCCTGACATGCCCTCCCCACTCTTCTTTCGCACCCAGTTCCCGACCATCCTAGGGTAGCTCCAGCCCCAGCTGTCTATGAACTCTTCCCACCCTTCAGCCCTTTAGGATGTCCTTCCTCTGAATTAGCCACAAGCCCTGTCAATACCACTCATTTAGTAATTAATCAGGTACTACTTTTGGAAATCTCTTGTACTGTTATCTTGCATTTTAACGTAACTCCTGTATTGTTACTTAATTTTCCTTGTACGTATGCCTTGTCTTCCCAACTAGATTGTAAGCTCCTTGAGGGCAGGGACTTTGGTCTTATCTTCCATGTACTCTCCATAGTGCCTAGCACAGTGCCTTGCAATAAATAATCATTGATTAATTCATTAAAGGGGTCTTCGACGTAGCATTTTGCATCAGTTGCCCGCCTGTGTGCCACAGTGACTCAACCAGAGAAAACTGTGTCACTGCTTTTGTTAGGTGGTGGAAAGCATTAGAAGGCTTGGCTTCAAACTTTATGCTTTGAAAAAGTCCTTTGCATCTCTCTGCTTCATCCTCTGATAAATGAGGACCTGGATTAGCGGAGTCGAACCGAGCTGAAGGTATTTTCAGAAAGGGCATTGTAGGCACCTTCACCCACACCTGTCTGATTTGCTGGCTTCTGAGGTGGTTGCAGTTGGGATCACTAGTTGCAAGCAACAGAAAACAAAATTGAGCTAAACTGAAGCAAACCAAAAGGAATGACACAGATTAGGTTACATGAGCTAAGTGAACGCTGCATGGCCAAGCGCTGGTGAGAATAAGAACCAAGCTACTCTAAGAATCCAGACTGCAGGAACTTTGGAAACTCTATTCCAAGTACTCTTCTGGAAATTAATTAGCTTTGTTTATTATTTTGATGCTACTCTGCTCCTTGTCCTTGATCACGCCAAACCTGAACTCATAGCTTGTTAAAGAAAAAGTGAGATGATGTTTCCATAAGATGGGATAATAAATACTAGGAAGATCTAAGCAACACACTTACTATGCTTAGCCATTCAAGAGGACTTCTCTGGGCCCTGGTCCCAAATACTGCACTCAGATGGAATATGTTCCTACTTGGGACAGTGACTCTGAAGCAAGAGTTCCAGGAAGGGGCCTATGTGCTTTGGTCATTTAACTGTTTCAACTGCTTACTCTTACCATCTTTTTGTGTGTAATCCACCTGATCCACCTGTGATTTAACTGTTTAATCCTTTTAGGAAATTCTTTTTTGCCAGATAATTGGATTCTCTCAGTGTTCCTGCAGAGTTCAAACATCCTGTGTAGAAAACAGCATGTTTGCATGGAGGCAGAAGACATGAAAGATAAATTTCATTACTCAGGTGAGCTCAGAATTCTTCCAGCCTATGAGTTGGGAGCTACCATTAGCTTTTTATCTGAAGATACAATTACCGAGTTATTCCTACCATCATATTCTTGGCTATTTATATCCAGGAAGCAATATTCAATCCTGATTAACCTTTTCCCAGCCTCTCCCACCACCTTTACCTTTCTGCAAAGTATGCTCAAAGACCGTTGAATATTGAGTGATGGATTATAAAAAGTACATAAATAGCACATAATTAACTACTAAAATGTGTCATTTTTTAAAGTAATTTGTCATAATCAGGTGATTTCTATAGGCTTTATTAGATTATCTGTGCCTCTATTCTCCTCTATTAACATAGATAATCAAGAATTGACTGTATTTTCCTGTTGTTACAATTAAAACAATTCTCTGGCCAACCACAGTGAGGAACGAGCCTTTTCCAATGAAAGACTTGTAGTCCATTTCTAGGTACACCCAAAATTACTCCCATCAAAAATGAAAGTCACTGGACCTTACACAGGCCACTTAGTACAGTATCTAAGAATATGGATTCTGGAGTCTGACCATCTGGAATGCATTCTGACAATTGGTACTTGTTATATAGGATAAAGTTTGTAAAGTTCTAAATGCACAGCTCTCTAAACATTAGCAACAATTTTATAGATCACGTACTGTTCTTTTTCTCAAGTGACTGATATAGTCACAAAAACCACAGAATGTCGATGCTTCCCATAGCCAAAATGAGTTGAACTCAACACACATGTCCATGACCATCTTTTATTTAAATATTTTCATGTCTTAATATAGTTATTTAAATAACAAAATCAATAAAACAAAAATATTTAATAATATTAATATTTAAGAAAGGAGTTAGGCAGTAGGGTCCTCACTCAGATGGCAGCTTTTCCACAAAGTCTTCCTTAGTTTCTCCATCTCATTTGTCTGACTTCCAGGGCACCTCATCAGTACCCACACATGTCTATCATCCCATTATATCATTTACTTATTTATTTTGAGAGAGCATGCTCGAGCAAGGGAGTACAGGCAGGGGGAGCAGCAGTGGGAGAGGGAGAAGCAGGCTTCCCACTGAGCAGGGAGTCCAATGCCAGGCTTGATCCCAGGACCCTGAGATCATGACCAGAGCTGAAGGCAGCCGCTTAACCGACTGAGCCACCCAGGCACCCCCGTTAGCTGGTATTTAAATCACTTGTGTTCGTGTCTTCTCAGTACACAGAAAGCATCTCAGGGTTAGAATCTGCTTATGAATCTTGACTGTACTTCCCAAGCACGAGGCCTGTATCTGCCCCCCCTCACCCCCCATTGCTGACACGAACAAAGCTAGAGGGGGAAGAGTATCTGGCACCACGCGGACTGATTTGCTCAGCCCCGGCCCTCCTGGCAGGGTGTGATTACCATATGCCAGTCCAAAAGGAAGCCTTTTCCCCTCACGCTGTGACCCATGCAGTTTAAATGTTCCAATCCCACCACTCAAGTGTAAATTGCAATACTCAAGAGAGCTCACAATTTAAACAAATTCATCCTCTGTCCTTTATCACCAGCAGTTATGGCCAGTTGTAGGTTAGCAGAGCTCTAGTAATAAAGACCACACTGAGAGAAAGTATTTGGGGGGAAGAAAAAAGATCAACGATAGAGATCTGCATGTCTAGAGTCTGCAAGGCTCGGGTAACTTAATGTCATAGTCCCAGTAGCTGTACAAGGGCCTTGCCCTACATATTCTTACCACTTATTACGAACAGCACAAACTCTACCAGGAGATACATATGTCTTAGGATTTTAACTAACAAAGAGTAGTAACTTAATTTGTTTTTATAGTTTTCAAAGCGCTTTTCACAATGAGAAGCGGGAGACTCCAGTTTATTCCTTTTTCATTTAGGAAACAGAGGTAAGGAGATAGTACTACAAGCCCAAAGTAACACAGATGATTAGAAAGTCTGGACTGGAATTTAGAACTCCCAATTCAGTGCATCTCGACACCCAGAAATAACTCTTACCTGAGAGAAAGAACAAGAAGGAATAAGGAGATAGTGTCTTAAGCGCACCTGGAAAGCAGTCAGGACACCGAGTGGGCGAGAGGGAAACGGTGAGGTCCAAGCAGAGCACATCAGAGGGTGAGATGTGGGAGGTGAAGGAGGATGAGCAGACTCAGGACACAGCCATGTGGAGGAGCAGGTCCCTGAAGGGGTTCCAGTGGGTCATTCAGGAAGGGACTAGTGGCCACCCCCTGTGTACCAGGCACGGTTCTAGCACAGGGCAGTGCTGTGGCAGAGAGACCCCATGAGGGCCACAGAATGAAGGAGATGGAAACACCCCCAAGGCCAGTGTGAAGTCACCTGCCTTGGAGTCCCACGGTGGGGTGGGGGAGAGGGGGAACCAAGGGACCAGTACTGGCACTTGGTCACAATACAGAAAAATGTGATGAGAATACTAGCTGACATTGATCACGCTTCTGGTATGTGCCTGTCTCAGTGCAGGTGAACCTGGTGGTTGAGTTACTATTCATTATTCATATGTGACACGTGGGGAGCTAACACTAAGAGGTGTAGTGATGGGACCCAGGTCACACAACTGATAAGGGAAACTGGAAATTCAGATGCTGGTCGATTGACTCCCATCAACTCCAGTCCAAAACATTAGATAGTTATCTAGGTAGGTAGGTAGGAACATAGACAGATACTGGTTGCCGGATCACAACAAGAAGGAAAGAAGGTGGTGAGCTTCCCGGGAAGTTGTTCAAAAGTGACCAGGGGTTTAAGCCAAGATCCCAGATATAAATTTCCTGCAAGGAAACATACAGCTCAGGTGTGGTGATTTCTCTGCTCCAAAGCAGCCCCACTTGGCTATTATTTTTTTTTTAACTGCAGATGGTGCTTTTTGCTTCTTTGTTGTACTGGACTTCAAGCATTCTCAGAGCTATATTTCAAATAGGCTACCCTGCAAGAGCCGAGTTGCCAGAAAAAAATACAGAAGTCCAAGTTAAACTTGGATTTCAGATTTTAAAAAATCAGTAATTTTATAGTGTATGTCCCATGCAAAATTTATCTGAAATCCAGATTTAACTGGGCTTCATCTATTTTTATTTGCTAAGTCTGGCAACCTCATGCAGGGAGGATTCATCCTCACTGAGGTAATTAATTTCTAATGCCAAATTCTAGGATCTTGCTGACGTGTTACCAAATCTCCAAAGATCCATGGCCCTGAGGTATGGAGGGGGATTCCAGAAATGTTTTGAAGGGTTATAAAAATGGGCTTGTTGCCCAGAACATAACTATAACTACTTGAAAAAAAAAATGAGGTTGATGTACCATTTATCACTCTTGAGAACCAAACATCTGAGACCAAATAACTGAGAGTTTGAATTGGCCCAGTCATTCCTCTTTTGTTTGTCAACAATTAAAATGTCAACTGCCTTCTATGTGTTGAGCACTGTGCTGGGTACTGGAAAACCACAGAAATCTGATTAAGGCTTCCCTCTTCAGGGTTCACTGGAGGTGACAGAAACACACACTTATTTGCAAATGGTGTAAAACGTGTGGACAGATAAAAGTATGAACAGAATTCTGGAACCTTGTTTCTTGCAAAACCAACTCGTAACAAGGTTAAGTTCAGTCAAACACATTTTTTCACCACCCCTCCCCCATAGGATGATTTTATTTTTTTAAGATTTGTTTATTTGAAAGAGAGAGATTGGCAGGGAGGGGCAGAGGGAGAGAGAGAGGGACTTTTAAGCAGCTTCCGTGCCGGAGGCAGAGCCTAAAGGGCTTGATCTCACAACCCTGAGATTAGGACCTGAACCGAAACCAAGAGCTGGACGTTCACCCCACGGCACCACTGAGGTGCCCCCTGCAATAGAAAGATTTTTATTGATTAAACATATTTCCCAAATCGGTTGCTTTGCTTTAAAAAAAAAAAAAAAAAGAGGGAGGGAGAGAGAGAAACAGCATACTCAAATGTAACATTTTGGATCCATTAAGCTATGTACAGATAAATATTGCCCTACAGTCCAAACCTGGCTCATTGCCAGGTTTTTGTAAATAAAGATTTATTGGAACAGAGCCACTCTCATTTATATACTGTCTATGGCTGCTTTCATGCTATAATGGCAGAACCGAGTGGTTGCCGCGGAGGACAGATGGCTCTCACAGCTGAAAATATTTTCTATCCAGCTCTTTAAGAAGAAACTTGCTGACTTCTGAACTCTGACACCAGAACTTTATTATTGACTTCTTTCCCGCAATTCCCCACACCCCTTCTCGGGTTCACCTCTTCTTTCATTTTATCACCTGGCAGGGACAGAACTTTGCTTTTAGTTTTAATAAATGAAACCAACCTGATAACACACCTTCATGGTGAAAAGAGTCTACTAGAACTTTAAAATAACACACGTGGGCCACGTGGGCTAATTTTGTCCCACCTGCCACTCATTTATCTAGAGCCAAATAGGCTCCCGGAAGTTCAGCAGGAGCTCGGTAGAGCCGGAGTGCCGGCCGGCGGGTGAGGTAGAGAGAGCCATTTCGGGAAGGAGAGCCACACAAACTGTGAGTTCTTATTGCTTCATGTTTTAAGCTTTGGTGATGGTGTCCTTTGTGGCTGTCGCTGCACAGCTTTCATAAGGGAGTCTAGCCAGTAGAGCTTCGTTCTTTTGAGCTAAATTGAATATACGTAGTCTTCTGTTCCGGTACGTTTTTAAGAAATTCACTTTTTCATTGTCCAGCTAAATTCAGCCCGTTTCAATTCAGTGGTTAAGTACACAGGCAGGACACGTTCTTGGCCTCAGTGTGTCTTCACTTTAAATGAGACCAAAAAACTTTAATACAGTAAGTGATAAAATAGAATCAAACAGAAGTTACCCGGGGAACACAGAGTTTTCCTGGTGGCAAAGGAGTGAAATGTAGAAGATAGCTGTCAACCCATGGAAAATAAGTTTGAAAGGGCTTTGTCCACGGGAGGACATTTCTGCAGGAACCTGGAGGGTCCTCCTGTGTTCATGGTGGAGAGGCGCTCCCTGGGGATGTGGCCCGGGAGCTACTGAGGAGCTGTGTCCAGGGGGCTTAGCGTTGATAGCGGCTTTAACTTGGTGATAGAGTTATCTGAGGGCCTTGGAAGGGGGTGATGGAGGCAGGTGTGGCTTTTATGTAGGTTCTTCCAAGAAAGACGATATTGGAGGCCAGGATTTTAGTCAAGTTGTAATGGTCCTAGCTGAGAGGTGATAAAGAGGATGTTGGGGACAAAGATGAGAACGTGGGGGCAGGGAATGAGAAATGTACGCCTGTTCGATTTGTGAATTTAGACGAATCGCCGTCATCTGTGTGAAACATTTCTTGTTCTGAAGTGAAGTTACTTTCACGTGTATCACTTAAAACAGAGGGCTACTGGCAAAAAGATAAGATTGTCTTCTGTTTCAACATAATCTTTGAAAATGGCTTTCAAAAAGTTCGTGTTCTGGAACTTTATTTGTAGGGTGTGGAAGCAGGAATAGCTACATGGTCATTGTCACAACGATCCTTGGGCTAACACCAAGTCCTGTTCTAATTAGGTTTTTCACCTTGCCTCGTGCCACCAAAGATTGTTTTCGGTTCTCTGTTCTCGCTTCTAGACACCTACTTTTTCTTTAACAAATTAGCACCTAAGGTTTATTAATTCCACCAACAGATGGTCCTGACACATACAAGTCTCACCATGAAAACGTTTGGATTTTTAATCAGGATGCTCTTTGCCCATGTGGAATTCTTGCCCAGCCTGCATAAATAGCTTGAGGCCTTGAGGCATTTCAATAAGGCTTCGATGGCTGTGCTATTGGCACACTGAACTTCCCCCTCCAGTCTCCCCAGCACTTTCCCTATGCTGCACTCAGGGATCTCCAACTGCCAAAGAAAGACATTAGAATAAAATCCTCATTGGAAAGGATGCCTTCGAGAAGCACTGTTTGTTCTGAGCTTTCGACTGAAGGCTTTTTGGGAGACAGCTGGCCCTCTCTCCTGTCCTGGTGGGTGATGGAAAGAGGTGGGTGCCAATGTCTAATCAACCTGTTGGCGAGGGTATTTATTGGTAAGAGAATGTTCACGTTCTTATTTGTCATGGCAAGGCTAATGAAAGCTGGACAGACTGCTTGAAATGTGCCACATCCAAAGCCTAACTCCTTGTGGACAGCATTCATATGTCACCACTGAGCCACATCATCAACAAAAAGACTAGGGTACACTAGCCAGATGGTCGGGTACACATGTGTGTCCTGGTTCTTTCCAATCATGTTCTCATTAGACACCCGTCTTCCTTTCCATGATATTATTATAGGCCTTGGTGATCTCTGCCAAATATCACTCGGCTCCAACTACATACAAGGACCTGTGCCAGGGTTGAAAGAGGGTTTAAAGGGTCCAATGGTCCTAGTCCCTGCAGATAAAAATATGAATTTCACATGAGCCCCATGCTCCTGGAGTACAGAGTTTGGAGAGATATCCAAACTGTGAATGGTACATCCTACAATGCAGTAGCTCCCAGAGAGGGGCAGAAACCCAGATAGAAAACCCAGAGGCGGGATCAACCAAACTTTTTGAAGGCTTCACAGAGAAGGAGACAGGGGATTTGGGTTTCCAAAAAAACGGGTAGGAACTGCTCAGTGAGGAAGGGAAGGTCATAATGCACTGGGGAGGCCACATGGTCTAAACTGTGTTGCTCCTGAAAGGCATAGACCAAGATCCAGGTGGTGCTGGTTCAGTACCTGGGTGATGACTGGCCGCTGGGGTTGAGGGAGGCATCTCTGATGCGGAACACCACACCCACAAATGAAAATGCAGCCGAATTGGGGGCAGCTTCCTTCTCGTCCAGCCTCCTAGCAGAGGCAGTGGCCATAACCCTAGGTTTCCAAATTCTGGTTTTGAAAGATAGCAGACAGGGAGCAATCAGCCCATAAAGGGGGCAGTTTGGGGCAGGACTTTTCCATCACTTACTCCTTTAGTAGTTGGTTTTCAAATTTTGATATTCATCAGAAACACCCAGGGCTACTGTTCATGAAGTGTGACTGGGAAACAAACATCAGCATCACCTGGGAACTTACTAGAAATGCAGAATCTCAGACCCCACCCCAGACCTACTCAATCTGAAACCAAGGTTGGGGCCCAACAACCTATTTCAATGATGCCTCCAGGTGATTCTAATGTGCTGGCAAGTTTCAGAATGTCTAAGAATGTTCACTAAAAATACAGGTTCTTGAACGCCATGCAGAGATTCTGGATCAGTCTGATAATCAAACATTTTGCCCATGATTGCAGCTCCTCAGTGGGCCATGCCCTTTTGGTCCCACCTTTAAACAGGCTTCAACTTTTTCCCAGCAGTCTTGTCTACATTATTGGGCTGACTTGAGCCTGATATTCAATGCTTCATGGTGCACGTTCTTCAGTGATTGCACCTGTAAAATGGGGCAGTAATCCAAATGTTGGGGGCTTCTCAGGATTAGGGATGATGTGTGTGAAATATCTGATATTGTTCTTACCCCTTGGCATCTTACCTCAGGCTGCTATGAGAAAGAACCATACTCTGGGTGACTTATAAATGATAGGAATTTATTTCTCAGTTCTGGAGTCTGGTGTTCCCAGTTCAAAGTGTCAGCATAACAGGACTCTCAGAAGAGCCCTCATACTGGCTGCAGAATGCCAACTTCTCATATCTTTACATGGTGGTCGGGGGGAGAGGGGGGAACTCCCTGGGGTCCCTTTAAAAGAACACTAATTCCCTTCATGAGGGCTCCACCCTCATGATCTAATAATCACTGCTCCAACCCCCCCCAATATCATCACATTGGGGTGTAAAGTTTCAACATGAACTGGAGGGGGGAGGACACAAACAGTTCCTAATACTTGGAAACAGGCAATAACAGCATATAGAGTGTGCTGCCATACAGGGGGTTTGGAACACTGTGACCTCCTTTCCTCCTTTCCTTTTCCCTCCTAAGCTTTCTATTCCAGTGCCAGGTTCCATCAGCACTGTTGGGGTCCTTTCAAGTACTAAATATTCTTCCTACCTCTTCTCTGCCCTTGACACACTTGTATATCATTGGTTCTACCTATAGCCCACTGCCCACCGTGAAGGCCCTCAGCCATCATGCAGACTCATATAGGAGGGTGTCGAGGTGATATCTAGATCAGGATGTTTGGAGGGATGCTTGTAGGATGGACCCAGAGCTACTGGACCAGCACCTGACAAGTTGCTCTGTAATATGCGCAAGCAAACCTCTCTATCCAGAAAGTTCCTTCTTAATTGAGCAATCCCCTTTCCAACCCAATTCTACCTAATTCCTTTCTCAGTATATCCCAAATAACAAGGTTGCCTTCAAGAATATAATCCCAACTAAAATCCTCTCCTCTGCTTTGGTATGGAGTGATATATTAGCTCTTCACGTTTTACATGAGTCTGCCTCAAATCGTGCTTCTTAAATCCCAGATAGCCCTCTACCCCCCACACACTACTTGAAAGAAAAAGTATTCTAGAACTTGGGGTGTGGGGGAAGCACCATGGCTCCCACTTGTTCTGGGAAAGACAGCCTCGAATCTAAGTTCATAATTAACTCCAGGCTGGTGCAGAATGCTTTCCTGCTGGTCCTTCAGTTGAGGATTACCATTGGCAGCTTCGGCTATAAAGCGAACTCTGCCAGTTGACATCAGCCTTAAAGATTGTCTCTTGCCCAAAAGTCTGAGGTAAGTAATGTAAAGCACAGAGATTGGCACGTGAGGCGTTGGTACCCTGCAGAGTGGGAAGAAAAGACATGGCAGAACGGTCAGATTGATCAACCACCCTGAGCAAGCAAGGAGTTTTTGAGGAGGAATCCATGCTTTTGAGAGATTCATCTGAGTGTATTGCCTTGCAGCTAAACTGTCCAGTAAATTTGAAACTCTGCTCAGCCAAGAAACAACAGTTCCTGTTCTTCTTATCACTGAGGCATGTGAGTGTGAGTTCATTTTTGAGAATGTTATAGTGCCAATCAAAACACAGAATCTTCCAGGGTCTCAAGTCCAGACTCTTCCACATAACTTATGACTTCAATTTCTGTTTCACTGGAAAGAGTTTTCTGTAAAACAAAACATCCTCCCTTAGATGTCTTTAAGTACCCTTTTGGTTCTCTTGAATTTCTTTACAATTGTTTTTTTAAGTGTATTTGGCTTTTAAAAATAGTAAATGTTCACTAAGAAAATGGAAATAAAACAAAAATCTATCCATCACCCTATCTCCCCCACACAGCTCATTGTTTCTCTCTAGCCTGTTTTCTAGGTACAAAGTTACCTTTACGGTTAAATGAAGGCAAATGGATAGTTAGCTCCATAAATTGCTTTCTGTGTAACATGTAATATTTCAAAAAATATATTCTTGGGCTGCATCATTGCATAGCTCCACCATTTTTCTTTCATAATTTATTATCGTTTTGCCTTAAACTTGGATATGTTTGTCTAATTTGGGCTGTTATACTATTAATGAGAAACTTTGTGACAGAAATAACCTACAAGAGATATTTCTCTACCTTATTTACTCATTCAACACATTTTTAAAAATTTTGAGAGTGCATTGCACATGCATACATGCACACATACATACTTACATACATACATTCATGGGGAGGGGAGTGGGAACAGGCAGAGGGAGAGGGAGCAGGGAGCCCAACGCAGGCTCAATCCCAGGACCCTGAGATCATGACCTAAGCCTAAGGCAGATGCTTAACCGACAGAGGCACCCAGGCGCCCCTCATTTAACACATTTTTTGATACCTATAATACCTATCGTACCGTAGACACTGCTGTGCATTGAGTATGCTGTGACAAATGGAGCAGATGTGCTCTCTGCCTTAGGTACTAGAATTTAAATGTTTTATACTTCATTTTGGAAGGCACTCTTTCTGGCTACCATTGTAGAAATAAGAAACAGCTGGAAACTGGTCTCTAACAAATCTAAAACACAGGACACATCTTTTTTTTTTCTTTTAAACAAAAAGCTGCCTTTTTTGTAATTGATAAAGGTCAACTTCTGCCCTTCTATCTTCCCTCCCACCTCTCCCTGCCAGTACCTGTCTCTCGAACGTTACAAAACAATTTCTAACTTGGGTCTGGACAAGCAAAAACTTGCTTAATGAGCGATTAGGGATGGCAGATATCCTCCAAATCCCAGCACTCTGGGTACCCACACCAGGGTCAGAGACACAAGTGGTAATTGAAAGCAGAAAGCGTCCTTTCCCGCTCACTAAAGCTTCCTAGTGGCATGCAAAATCATCATTGCTGATGGCACTAATTGGTCCCCTTCGGGCGCATCCCCCATTCCTTGTAGCAGAGTCCCCAAGGGTGAGACTGAAGGGCTTTACCTTCAAAGCTACAGGCTGGGGCACTGCTACATGGGGTCCAGCCTGTGGTCAGCTCTGAACTTACTCACATATTCTCCTAGGTAGAGAATTTAGGCCATAGGATGACAGCATTATGGGGCAATACTTCATTTTCTGAGTTCTACTTGCTATCTCTGTCAGTCTCTGTCTCTCTTACCTTTTTTTTTTTTTACACGAAACTTCACAATGTAAGAATAAAGTAAGTTGTCTAAGAGAAGCCTAGCAGTGCTGAGCTCTGACATTAATCCTTTGCTTATTTTGAAACCAGCTTGTCTACCCCAAGTTGTTATTTTGCACACATGACTTGATTTTAATTAACAACAAACCACAAGCTTAAACAATAAGCTCTTAAGCCAGTTTCTTTCACCAACTTCAGAATATTAAAGAAAATCTTTGGGGGCTCTATAGGGAAATTAGATACCAGCATTAAGATGTTGCATTAAGAGGCAAGACAAATGACTTCTGTGGGCTGCTATAATCAGATATAGTTTATCAGGGATGAGTATGCCGAGCAAGGAGGGATTGACAGCACAAATACAGATGAAAACAAAACAAATTTCCCACTGGGGTCCATTCCTCCAGAAAAACTATGGTTAATAAAAGCAAAGCCCCTGTTCCCTGATACAGGAGAACTCGGGATGGAAGTAAGGACAGAGCAGTTCTTCTGTCTGACTCAATTCTCTGCCTGACTAGGTTCATAACTACGATGGTCTATAATTATTCCAAACACCCAAATCGAAAACTCTAAAGGTCACAGCTTATTGAAATGATCCTTTCCAGTGAGTGTTTGACCCTTAACTGTCTTATAGTACCCAGTTTATTCATCCATTCATGAAGCACTTCATTAGAAAACTAAATTTGCTAAGAAAATAGCTTGATCTACATGCCTGTGGGTATGTAGAAAATAGCTATTTCACAGAAAATAGCTTCGAACTACAGCCTGTGGGTAGAATGTGGCTTAATGCCTGTTTTTGTAAATAAGGTTTTATTGGCCAGAGCCAACCCCCTTCATTTGCATACTACCTGTGGCTACTTTCACACCATAATGGCAGTACTGAATAGTTGAGAGAATCATTTGGTTGTTAGGTATACAATCTGGCTCTTTATAGAGAAAGTTTGCTGACCCTTAATCTAAATAACCACTTAATTTAAGGACAGATTTGACAAAGTGTATAATAACTATACACTGAAAATCACAAAACATTGCTGAATTAAATTGCTGACAGAAAATAAAACCGAAGTAGGTCAATGATATTCTTTGTATACTATGATGCTATGTCGTGTTTACAGATGGGGAGACTCATTTTTAAGGTCATTTCTTCCCACACTAACCTACAATACAACACAATCCTAATCAAGATCTCAGCAGCTTTTTTTGATAGAAGTTAATGAAGTTGCTCTAAAATTTATATGGGAATGCAAAACAAAACACCTGGGATAACCAAAACAACTTTGGAGAAAAATCATGTTTGGGGGTGCCTGGGTGGCTCAGTCAGTTGAGCTTCCAACTCCGGGTTTTGGCTCAGGTCCTGATCTCAGGGTCATGGATTAAGCCCTGAGCATGGAGTCAGCTTGAGATTCTCTTTTTCACTATCCCTCTGCCCCTCCCACTCATAAGCTCTTTCTCAAACCTTTTGTTTAGAGATTTTATTTATTTGTTTGACAGAGCACAAGCAGGCAGAGCAGAAGACAGAAGGAGAGGGAGAAGGAGTAGCAGGCTCTCCACAAGCAAGGAGCCCAATATGGGGCTGGATCCCAGAACTCTGGGATCATGACCAGAAACAAAGGTGGATGCTTAACCAACTGAGCCACCCAGGAGTCCTTAAGTAAATAAATCTTTTTTTAAAAAAATCCTATTCAGGGGCGCCTGGGTGGCTCAGTTGGTTGAGCGACTGCCTTCGACTCAGGTCATGATCCTGGAGTTCCAGGATCGAGTCCCGCATCGGGCTCCCAGCTCCTCGGGGACTCTGCTTCTCCCTCTGACCTGCTATCTCTCACTTTCTCTCTCTCTCTCAAATAAATAAAAAACAATTTTAAAAAATCCTATTTAGAAGCCTTACACTAACCTGATCTCTAGGTTCACAATAAAGCTATAGTAACTGAGACCACATTGGCATAATGATAGACAAACAGATCAATGAAATCAAATAGATAGTCAAAAAGTAGACCCACACATACACAGATAACTGATTTTCAACAAAGATGCCAACACAACTCACTGCGGAACGGATGATTTTTTTCCCCCCAAAATGATGCTAGAACAACTGGGCAGCCATGGGTAGGTAGGTGAGCATTCAGTTAAGCCTCAGTGCTCTAAATAGCAAATGGGGCCTAAGGAAATGCATATTTGGGGAAGCCATTTGCCTATTTTTTTTTTTTTTTAATACTAAGGAACTAGGAAAAGCTTCTCTGAAAAATGTTACTGATGAGGGTATCCATGTGCAGAAACACCAGAGCTAAACAGGACACTGGACCATCTCATCTATGCCCCTTGACTATACAGAAAAAGAAGTCAGGGTTCATGGGGTTGAAGGAATTGCCCAAGTTTAGTTAAAAAAGGGCTGATAGAAAAAATTCCAGTCTGACTGGTGAGGACACTTACAACTGAGCAGGACCTTTCCAATTCTCCAAGATAGTAGTGAACATAGAGAACATAGCATGGAGCCAAAGAGAAGAATGACTAAAGCGACAAAAAGTCACTGGCCCCCTGGACAGACACTCTGCCCTATAATATGGAAAACCGGTAACCTAATGACCGAACCCTGGAGACCCAACCCTGGGCAAATAGGACCCATCATGGGAGCCTTAAACATTACCTCAGGGCTGACGATTACAAAGAAATCTTTAATATTATTTTTTGGTGCCGGAACCGGTGGAAACAGCCTCGCCCATAAGTGACCTCTGAAAACAGAGCAAAGCAGAGAGTTAGGTGAGCAAAGCAGACTTTCTTATCTTTTGGTATCTACTCTACAAATTGACCTATTGAATCTCAGGACCTGCTGTTGTATAAATTCAAAACCTTTATTGACCAAGAGTTACAAATATCTATATTGTAATACTAGCTGGGCTATGACGTGGCTTCTGAATCATCCAAGAAAGACATGATGGTAATTGCTTCATGTTGGTCCATGTTTTCAGGCCTAATTTCTGAACATGGGTGATGTGTAAACCCTTGGTGTCCCACCACTCAGGACGATGCTGGCTGAAGCCCCTCACTCAACTGTGCTAGCTCACAGAGTTGACTTTGTTTTTCCTCTCCTTTGAAAGGCCACCCTCCAACCCACAGGATATAACATTTATAATAATGAAGCTCTTTAAAACCTAAGTAATCTTCTAAATTATGAAAGGACTGAGACAGAACATGTTCTTAAGCCTCCTAAATGGCTCTTTGCCTTACTGAGTGCCAAAATGGGTGAGGTGTTCTTATGGGCCATTTGCAGGCTCAAGGATTGGTCACCAGATCTGCATGACCTTCCTACAGTCTCTTTGACCAAAAGACAATCAGCCACTCAGGGACCAGGTTAACAAAGGGTGAAGGTAGGAGTTGGCATGTTCGAAAGAACATGAAAGTAAAAGGCTTCACAGAAATGAATACACTGTCTTCAAATTCAAGAAGATGTGTAATGGCTGAGGGGCCATGCTGTGCTCTGTCTGGTTTCCATAAATCACAAGGATGTTTCTCACTTTTTAATTTGGTCTATACTTCTCTTGGAAAGGCTGTCTGTCCAGAAGACACCAAAGCACTGTAACTCCAACTGCTAACAAGCACCCTCGTGATGCACCGTGGAAGTGTAAAAATTCAATACTGAGACCTCATTGGAAACATTGAAATCAAAAAAATACCTACATTTTACAGACGAGGGTGAAAATTAACAAGATGAAGCAGATGGTTGCCACAAGCACGATGAGAAACCATTCTGTGGATGGTTTCTGATCACCATTTCCTGTTGGAAGAAGAAAGAAATCAGAGCTAGAATCAACTGCAGATACTTGAAATGACTTGAGGCAGCCATCAAAAAGCTTGGGTTTGAGTTGCCAATGATGTGTGAGGCCGGGCAAGTAGCTTAGCCTTCCTGAGCCTGGGATTTTTCACGAGGATGAAATTAAGCCGCCTTTAATATTAAATCATGATTCAGGCAGTCTGCAAATATTTATGGACCACACTTGATGTAATAATGCCTCCTGAATCTTGGAGCTTATCAGCTTTGAATGAGTAGTAAGGTTTCTAGATGGAAGAGCTATAAAAGGTAAGCCCTCTTAGCAATCTAATTGCTTTATAATAAAAATAATATACAAAATTGGAAACTTAACTTGTAGAGGAAGTAAATGATGGAATAATACTCAGAGTTAACCCTAAAGGCATCAGACTCTGCTAAAAGTACTTTGCTATCTTAATTATGCTCAACACCCCTTAACCATTATTACCATTTCACAGACAGGAAAGTAGAAGCAAATTGCCATTAATAAAGTATAAATATGTTACATACCATCTCACCAGTTAAATTTGCTTCTCATCTGCATTCAAGGACAGATTCTTCTGGTTTTGATGATACCTTTGGGATGTGTGATGATTTTCTTAAGGTACTGGAAATGCTTTCAGGAAAGGCCCCAGGTTCTTAACCACATGGTCGTTAAAGAGGTAATGCACTTGTTAAACTGCCTCATTCACTTCCAGAGAATAAGGCAAATCCTGCATTATCTCCCTGGGTACAAGTTTGCTTTCTGTGGGAGAGGCCACTCATTCATTCTTTTATTCCCCCTTTTCACAAATATTTATGAGACTCCCATGCTATGTTTGGCACTGCAGAGGTTGCTGGGAGCTGGTTTAAAGCACACATGTGGGCTTTCCCTGTGTGCTGTTTAGATCCATCAAAGAAGAAAGGCTCTAAGCAAATAATGACACAGGTAATGACTTAATGCCAGCTGTGTTAAGAACGTGGAGGGTGTTCAAACCACACGACACCAGAAGAAATCGGCCCCAAACCTCAGTTTGCCATTAATTGTTTCATTTATAAAATGAAAAGTGAGTAAGTGGAACTTTCAAGTCCTCGTAAATATCCTAAGTCTTGCTAAAGCTCCAACATAACTTCAAACTCAAAACATTCAACATATCAAGATGGAGAGATGTCTTGAGGATTTAAGGCTAGTGAGTCCAATTTTGCCCCGATCTGTTGCTATTTTGCCTCCTGAGAACTCTTATTCTGGGTTTATCTTCTACTCCCCCAAAGCTTTAATCTCTCCTCCTTCATCTCTTCCCTTCTGCTTTCAAATATTCATAGAGTCCTTTATCTTGAATAAGCCATTACTTTGCTCTGCCATCTCTCCCAACTATCATCAAATACCTCCCTACTTTATTTCCTAGCCTAATTTCTTGAATAAGGGATTCAGGATGCTTCATTTCCCACCCTAGAAACTGCTTTTTTATTTGCTGGTGGCTGCCTCCTAGTCGAATCCAAAGGATGTGTGGTTTCTTTTTCCAACTATTTTGCCTGGCCTCCTTCCTGACTTCAGATATGACGGTTGTGCCTACCTTTAAACCAAGTCATTGGCTCTTTTACTCAATATCCCCCTTCCTCAGTGGCATTTCCTTCTTCCCTTTTTAATTTCAACTAACCCTCAGCTCAGCTCTGGACCCTTGGGTCTCTTTCCCCCTGGAAAGTTCATTGAACACAGATGCATCTTTTAATTGTGTGTTCTTCCCCCTGGTCTTTCATCCTGGACCAGCCCTAACAACACCGTTCCACTTCCAGATAGGAAACTGCCCATAGGTGAAACCCACTTAGATGTTCTTTCAAGCTGACAACGTTGAAAACTAAACTTCTGCTCTCCTTCACATCAGAATGCCTTCTCTCACTGACTTCCCCATGATGGTCTCCATACTGGGATCCTTGGAAGTCACTCTGATTCTTCCTGTTCTCTACAGCCCTGCCTCCTTTCTCCACTGACTCAGTTAACATCATCAAATCATACTCGCTCACAAAAATAAGAGACCTGTCTCGATCTCACGGATGTATCTTTGTCCAGCGTGGAAATCTGATTTTTCTTCTCAGCTTGCAGTGGTGGTCCCCATTGTGGGCCTCTGTCCCCTCATCTATAAAAACCACCAAGTAGAAATACACGATCCTTAAGATCTGTGCCAAGTCAGCACGGATATTTTTCTAATACCACTGACTCCATCCAGGCCATTGTCATTTCCTATGTGCTTATCTTTAAGAAAATTGATCTTAGAAAAGTGGTGATTTGTATGGCTGAAGTTTTGAAAATTGCCATAAAGTATAAGAAATGGAAACAGTAATCAGACCTAACTAATTGCTTATCTTCTGTACATATTTTTTTTCCTGAGTGTTAACAGGTACCAGACACTATGCAAGGTCTTATCATGCATTTTAGCAGAATTCCCAAAACAAGGTGTTGAGGTGGGCACCATGCTTACTTGGCAGATGGAGAAACTGGAGCAGGGAAGCGTCGACTCAGTCCACTGAGGACACAGCTCACAGGGAGAGCTGGGGTCCAAGCCTGGGACTGGCTGAGTGGTCCCATGAGGCCAGGATTCCAGTCCACTGCCCCTCATCCCCCGCACTGAGGACACACAGCCCGGGCAGGAGCTCCACATCTGACACCCTAAGCATTTCTCTATTAAACACTCCCCTGACAGTCCTCTTCCCAGTTGGGTACCACTTCCCAGCAGGGAAGCGCTGTTTCACTGTTGGGTCCCCACTGTTGGACACAGCAAAGTTGGCGGACTGCCCTCCCACGGGAGGGGGCTACATTGTCAACCAGCGTTCCCCCTCATATTCTCAGGCTGCAGTTGAGACTAAATCCCTGTATTAAAAACCTATGATCACAATATCTTAAAGTTTTAGGTTTTGGTGTTTTGTTTTTTCGTTTTGTTGTTGTTGTTTTAGAGAGAAGGAACACGTGCGGGAGGAGGAGGAGAGCGGGAATCTCCAGCAGACTCCACACCCAGCACAGAGCCTGATGTGGGGCTCGATCTCAGGATCCTGAGGTCATGACCAGAGCCAAAATTGAGAGTCAGACACTTACCTCACTGAGCCTCTCAGGCACCCCAAGTTTTGAGTGTTTATGTCATTTTACAAAGAGGCATTAGTCATACTTTGTAAAATGATAAAAAAAAAAACCCAGATGCCCAAGGAGGCACAACTTTTATTTTCCCAAATGCCACAGATACTGAAAGGTTTTAGGAATAATACTCTGTTGTCTGGGTTGTGACTGAGCATCCTGTGAAGCCTAGTTTTTATAACAATGGCTTATAGCTAATGTAAAGAGCAATTGGGATAAACTAATGCCATCAAATGCCATCTAGCTTTATTTCCCAGTCTGATTTCCTGAATAATGGATTTTTCTGCTTTATTTCCCCATTTCTGAAACCCACCATTCCATGCTCTTAACCATTATTCAGGTATATTAATAAGTTCATTCAGAAACTCCAGGCTCCATTTCCATGTATGGAATATAAATTTAGCAAGGGGTATGTCAACAGAAAAAAAGTCATCCTGTTCACAATTAGGTTTAACAGGTAAAGTTTGGATCCTGCAGAAAGAAAGAAAGCTGTGTTGTAAGTATTATCAGGGTCACACACTTGGTCCCATTTATGTCTCAAATTGTGAAATACCTCATAGATACGTCGAGCGCTGATAATAGTACCGTTCACTTCTGACCATGCTTACAAAAATCTTTTCAGTTAAACCACTCTCCAGCTACTCACTTGGGCTCTCACTTTGATAAACAAGTTTTTCACCAAATTAGCAAAAGTACAGAGGCAACTGATTTTACTTCATTCAATCAAAAAAAGTTATGGATGCATGTAAGGTGCTACGTGGGAAGCAAACTCCCTGTTGCCTGGAGGGAGTTGTCAAATGAGTTGTTTCTCCTGGCCTGGCTTCTGCAGTGTTCCTGATGCACTTTAGAAAGACTCCCCTACCACCAAGTGAGAACAGAACTCCACCCCCCCCCCCAAGAGAAGAGAGCCAAGGTCAGTGTTACAGTGAAGAAAACAAAAACAGGCAGGTAAAATTAGTACAAGGAAAAGCTTTCACATACTCACCATCAGATAGAAATTACTTGTGGATTATCTACTGTTTAATTATTAATGCAAAAGTCTTGAGTCATTTATATAAATGTGTGAATTAAAGTCAGCATAGACTGAGGTTACTGAAGGTAGAAAAAAGGGAAACAGGTATCAAGGGTAGAGTACGTATGTCCTTTGGGTCAAAGTGATAAAAATTTTAATACTGAAAAGTTGGGAGGCCCCGGAATATATCATTAATTTGAATTCTGGGGTCTTTGGCCTTGGAGATTTTCTTAAGAAAAAGGATTTCCAGGCAACTTGAATCTTTTGTCTGACTCAAGGAGAATGCCTTGCCTACCCTAAAACGGAAGCCACAGATGTTTCTTTTCAAGAAATTGACAGGCCCCGCTATTTAGTTATGCAGAGATGTTTTAGAAAGAGGAAGTCACACCATCGGTCCTTCTAAGGAGGAGAAGCCCTCCAGACCCTCCACCTCATTTCTGGATGCTCTTCTGACATTGTCAATTTACAGCATTTGGGAACTCAGCTGTCTGGTTTCTGGTGACCTTGGCTATAATTTTTGATTTCTCAACCATTTTGCCTTGAGAACAAGCCAGCTGCTGAAAATTCTGTTCTGTGACATGGCAGTGTGAGGGGTCGGGGTGGGACCCTGCATGGGAAGGGCGGGGAGGATGGGATGGTGGCAACCAGGGAGGGAAGAAAAACCTAGACACCAGACCGACTTAATCCCTTCACCTGCATCTGGATGTTTCGGGAGCTTTGTCAAATTGCTTCCCTCCTGATGTCGTGGCCCCTCTTGGTACAGAAGTCTGTGACCTATGCAGTACAGGCTAATAACTCTGAGGAGGGTCAACTGGATGTGGAAGCATGTTCCACCTTAAATTGTCCACATAAGTGTGGCCCTCAGTGCTTCCATATTGATTTTGAATCTCACTTCAGACTTGACAATGGGTTTCAAGGGAAGAGAGCTAATTAGTAAATTGATGGGACTCCTCGAATGAAGCAGCCCTGCTCTGTGTTCATAGAACCAGCAGGTGCTGGGACAAGGCAAGCAGCATCAGTAGGTAAGGTGATGGAGAGGTTATGCCTGCCTCTGCCCACGAAGCTGCCCGTGGCTCGCCTGTCTTTGCAAGGAGAGGCTGTGGCATCCGTGGGGAGCACCACCCACAACCCAGGTCACAGGCTCCCAATGTAAGCACAAGTCTGAAGCAACCCTTTTAGGTGTGTGAGGCAGCTATCAAGTGGGCTGTGGGTTTTACCTGGTTTAGGGAGAAAAAAAGTGGAGAATAAATGCAGCCTCGGTGAACAAAATGTAGGGTGGTCCAAGGCCCACAGCAAGATAGACAAAACGTGCGCTGTGCTCCTCTCTGGAAACTGGGCTCAGATAGACTGAAATACGGAGAGGAAACGGCGACTGCACGCACACATGCGCACCAGTGTGTTCAGGATTCACTAGCAAGATCGCGGAAGGTCTGCTCATTATGCCTCGAAGGACCGGGCTCAGGAAGTAGACTAGAGAACTTGTTTTTGCTGGTGTCTGCTTTGTAGGCTTTCCTACTCAGCACTCCCCGGCAACCCAGAACTTTGTTCCCTAAGGGGCTCCTAGGCCTTCTGTTAGCCTACTAGCAAGCAACATTGAAATCCAGCTGCGGTCATCGCATAAAAATAAGAAACAAGGAGGTAAAGAGCGGCCTGTTGGTTACTCGCCACCGAGGTTACCTTGAGCAGGTGTCCTCTCCCGCTTCGGCTGCCTGTTTGGTAAAATGGGGAAAAGGACTGAATGAGCTGGTAAAGTCTTCAGCCCAGTGCTAGTACATAATAGGTGCTCAACAAATATTCATTATTATAATTGTAATTAAACACATTGTGTCATAATGGAAGAATCAAGAGGATTTCCCTAAGTCATCAAAGCAAGACTGAAATCGAAGGGCTGTCAGGATCCTCAGAATGCAGCGTAATGAACTCAGCCCTGGAGGGAAAGGAAAGCACCAAATAATCCAGATACTAGGGAAATAGGAACCCAAGGCACGTAGGGTCTTAATCCTCAAGGATCTATGTTAAAACGAAATTACTGACAACTTGATCATAAACTGTCAGAGCATCACCCTTTCACAAACCCTGGTTCCCACTGCCCATCTTTTGCCTCCGTTTCCCCGGCTGGCACCGTGACCTCTGGGATGTGAAAGCATGACCGAAAGAACAGGGTGGGGAACCAGTCCTATGACTTGTTCCAGACCCAAGTCTACCACTTCCTTGCTCTGTCACTTCAGGCATTTCCTTAACTTCTCTGCATCTTTTTTCACATCTATAAATCCACGTAATTAAGGAAATCCTTTGTGAAGATACACAAGATAGCATAGGCCAATGTGCCTTGCACAGTGCTTGGCTCAATAGTAGAGTCCTTGCTTTCTCTGAGCTGTTGTCCCATCTGCTGGGCCCTTCGTGGGGCTGGAAATCATGCATGGAAGGGCAGCGTGGGCCCCACGAGTGGTGGCCATGCCGGAAAACCCAGTAGAATACCTTGTTCCCGACAATTGGAGACACAGTCTGACGGTTTCCCTCGAGCTAGTCCTCTTCCCTCCCTCAGGCTACAGGGCCACCAAAGGGTGAAGTGGTCCTTCTCCCCACCGCCCCCACCACCCCTGTTGCTGAGAGCAAGCAGTGGGCCTCCCAGGCACCAACCAGCCTTTGAAACCACAAGAGCTTGGGTCTAAGGATACAGTTGACTGACCCGACTACCATGTTTACCAATCTGAAATCCCCCATTTGCAAAGAAAACCCAGAATCCCCACAAGTTCTCACAGCCTCAGGTAAGCCCAAGTGGGTTTCTCAGGTTATTAGGTCACCTATTTTTATTTTTCTCAACCAGCGTTGTCAGTGTTAATCTCGTCCCTCACGAAAGCCTTTTCCTTTGCAGAATTCTTTTTGAGGACCTAGGGAAATCAAATTTGGGACCTCTGCCATGTTTGCTCTTCTTGTTTTCCTCTGCTCCTTTTCTCCCTGTTCTACCAGTGAGAGATTTTAAAAGGAGAGTATGTGGTGACAAAGCAGAAAATAAAGGAGGCGAGCGCGCAGGAGGTATCCAGGGCTGAGGGTGAGGCTGTGGAACCTGCCGTTGGCTTCTGAGTCCAGGTGACCCGGGCCAGTGTATGTGTTTCTTCCCATAGTCACAGCTCCTTAAAGTCCAACAGGAGTTGCCTGTGGGAACCTTACTTCCGTCTTAACCCAAACACTTAAACACTTCCCTGATACTCTGTCTCAGCCTGCTTTCATTAAGTCCTTAAGGCTCTAGGCCTGGTTCTAAGGATCAGTCCCCCCACCACTGCCCCAAACTCTGACAGGAAAGCTTAGGCCCGGATTTCCTCTGACTAACTCATCTTGTGGAAAGCGATGCATCTGAAGGCAGCAGAGGACCACAGGGAAACTTTGCTCTACTCCCGGAGGTACAAATACTACATATCTCAAGCTTAAAGAGATCTTTAAAAGGTTGCTTTTTGGTTTTGTTTTGTTGTCTTTTTTTGATTGGTACCTGGTATTGTCATGATCTAGATTGTGGCCTTCAGATAGGGCCGCCAGTGAAGTCAGGGTCAATGCCTGTGATTGCGGTTAAGACCCGTCTCTGATAAGCGGGTCTCAGAAGGACTGAGCCTGACCAGGAAAGAGATGCAGGGTAGACTCACATAACCAACACTCTCTTTTCCAAAGGGAAGGCTACAGCTGTAGGGCATTTCATTTTCGTAACAGCTTTTTCCATGCATGGTGTGTGAGCTTCATGGAGCGGAGCGGAGAGGAGGAGAGAGATGATGGGCTGAAGCAAATGGAAGGCTTTATAGGACCAGGGTCAGGAGGTTTAGGCAAACAGACTGCAGAGATAATAGGGGTACAGAGGAATCCGGAAGTTAAGAAAGTTTTAAAAAGGAGAAAGACGTGTGAAAATTGGGAAGTTAGCTCTTGAGATAAGACAGAGAGTCCAGTTGAGGAAGAGCAGTTGATAACGAGTATTGATAAAATGAAACCAACTGCTATTTCCATTTGAAAACAAACATGTTTTGTGTGCTGGAAATCCTAGCACAAGAGGGCCCATCTAGGGCCAAGGTTCAGAACACTTGCCTGCTGCATCCTCTCACTGCCAAAACTTAGTCTTCCTGGGTCTCACTATTGAATAACCTTGGGCTATCATGGGTTAATGAGTGAAACGAATCTATTCCACTTCGCTGACTGACGAATATGTCACCTATTTAAGAAAATTAGCTATTAATAGCCACGTCTGGGCTGTTTGAGAATTACCGATTTATTTAGTAACTCTGAGTTTCCATTTCCTTATATTAAAGGAGATGGACTTAATAATACGTGAGAACGAGGTGGTATTTGAGTGGGGCTGCCAAGTGAAAATGGAAGGGGAGGGCTCCAGGGCGCCATACATACAAGGTAGGAGAGGAGGAAGGTTGCCTAAAGGAAATGAATGTAGCGACAAAATTGCCTGATAGACCGCAAGCTGAGCGTAATTACAGTGGCATCCTCAAGGGGCAAGGAAGAGCCGTGCAACGTGTCCCAGAGGGGCCGGGACTTCCTATTGTGTTTATTAATCATCTTGATGAAAATGCAAAATCTGAATTGATTAAATTCACTAATGATCCTAAACTGAGCAGGGGAGTAAATTCCAGAAACGATGGATTTGTAAGGTGAGTGGTAATATTAATCAGCTCATCTTATGAAAAGGGTGGCAGTAAATGAAATGGGATTTGCCATAGATAATGGCAGTGAGGTATACCTGGGGGGGGGGGGGGAGTTATAATGAGGCTAGTTCCAAACTAGGAAGCTGTTATTTAGGAAGTAATAATGGGAAGAGAGCTCTAAATTGGAGAGTGAATAATAAATTAAAAACGAGCTTAAAATAAATTCTCATTATGGATCTCAGCCTCACTCTCAGCACTTTTGCGGTGAGCTGAGGGAGTGCAAAAGAACCTTGGGGTGCCGCTTTCCCCCCGGGCAGAGTCATCACCACTTGGTACCCTGCTGGGGTCACAAGAGATGGGCACTCCCAAGACCTACACATAGCCTGAGAATCCTTCTTAACACAGCACATGAAGCTGGCCCTGATCCCTTAACTCGTGAGGTGTTATCTTTTGCCATGTCTGCGTGGGTCAGAGAGCTAGACATTGCCAGAGCCATGGCTGAAACCCAGATTTCCTGATCTGTCTCTTTTGCGCTGTAAGTTCTAAACTGTCTCCGGTCAACACTGACCTGAACTTCACGATTCAAACACTCAGAAAGCAGAACTGGTTTCTTAGCCAGGGTTCTCATCTTGGTTTCCGCTGTGTTGGTTTGAAGTCCTTGGACAGCATTTAAAAAAAAATCTCTGAAGCGCTGTGTGTAGCAATGTTCGGGAGACACTCAGAAATAGCAATAATTCAGAGCCAGTGTGTTTTGTACCCTTAGGGACCAACGTAGACTTTAAAAAAATGTGACCAAATATAAGTAATGAAAATTAAGCTTCTATCACAGGCATTTGATAAAAGGAATAATCTTGTTAAAAATTTCCTGGGACTGATGAATGTTCTTTTTTGCTCTCGGCGAGCAAAGTGAATCTGCTTTGTGCAGAAGAAGCAGTGTGGAGGGAGGTTTTGTGTGTGGTCCGTCTTTGGAGCCAGGTGGGGGCATCGGCCTGGGGAGGAGAGGAGGGTGGCAAGATTGGCCTTGGCAGAATTGGGAAGTAGGTACACTTGGCCTCACCTTGGTTCCTTTTATCCTTCTCACTCCTCTTCCCAGGAAGGCTTGTGCTGCTCCTCTGAGTTCCAGTGGGGTGATTTGGGGGCCATCCCATAAGGCTATGCTGTGTGTTACACAACTCTAGGGGGTGCCATTCCCCTTTGCAAACCCTGCAACTCTGCTTGGCCATCCCCCTTGCAGACTCCCAATCCCTCTGCCATTCTTAGGCCTTTTTTCACCTGGCCCATCCTTCCATGGAAATCTACCTGATACATGTCTAATCTGACTCACATCCACATAATCTAATGGGTCACTGCCCACAAATTTCCTGAAGACCTACCCATTAGGCTAAGTGAATGACTTCGATGGAAAATTTTACAAGGGGCCTGAAAGAAAGCTCTCCTTAAGTACGCTCTTCAAGTGATCATTGAATAACCCATAGGATAAGTGAGAAACAACATTCACACGCTTGACCAGCCGTAACCACAAAGTTAGCTCCCAGGATCTCATCATTGGTTAATTTGTTCAGCACTTTGTGGCTTGCAATAGTCCTGTCACCCCATGGCCTTCGGTGAGCAGCTCTGGAGCTAGATTTCGTCAGTCTCGGTTTGAATCCCACATCTGCCACTCGCCGGGCATGCAGAGTTAAGCAAATTGCCTAAACTTGCACAGCTACTTTCTCATCTACAAAATAGGTTTGTTGGTAAGATTAATGGAGGTAATGGGCATAAAGCATTTAGCAGTGCCTGGCAAACAGCCATCCGTAAATGCCACCTACGGGCATTGTTTTTCATTTCACGGTACCCTGTGAGGCAGGTGAGGTGGACATTATGTGCTTTGTCCTGGGAACCCAAGCAAAGTCAGAAGGGACTTTGCTCAAGGGTGTGCAGCGATTACGTGCCGCACGCAGCTGGGTGTTACAGCTCTGCCATCTGGGTACGACTCCTGTGTCCCTCCCACTGCTCCGCATTCTCGTCGATCTCACCCAACACTTAACCTCATATATCCACGTCCTCAGGCTGCGTGGAGGCGGCCACACAAGAGTTAGCTGCTTTTTGACTGTCTACTTCTGCCATAAAACGTCTATGGAAACCCAGTACACCCAGGCGGTTGCAAACACAGGCTGTGAATTTTCTGTCTTTAAGGGGCAAGGCCATGCCTCCAGGTTATGGGATTGACGTCTGAAGCCCAGTGAGGACGGCAATGGTCAAAAGGGCAGTAGTCAGGGGAGCCTGGGTGGCTCAGTGGGTTAAAGCCTCTGCCTTTGGCTCAGGTCATGATCTCAGGGTCCTGGGATCGAGCCCTGCATCGGGCTCTCTGCTCAGCAGGGAGCCTGCTTCCCACCTACGCGCCCCCCCCCCCCCGCCTACTTGTGATCTCTCTCTCTTGCTCTCTCTCTCAAATTAATAAATAAATAAATCTTTAAAAAAAAAAAAAGCAGTAGGCTGACTGAGGATGAGGCATTTGGGTCCATGACTGAATGTGTACACTTCCCAGGATTATGCGTTTTAACCAGAAGGAAGGTCGCTCGCTTTAAAATAAACAAAAGAGACTCACCCACGTATATAGGCTGGCTCCACTCACTCCAGAACCCCGTCTGTCGGCACACAGAGCTCACTGCTGCTCTCACTTGAATGGAATACTTAGAAATATCGTCAATTATCGACATGAATGTATTCATGGTCATCTTTTCTGTCTAAATGGGGAGGGGGGAAATAGCATTGTAAGAATCTCTTGACTCGTAAGTAATGTCAGTTATCAGACTGGAAGGTCGTACCTAAGTAACGGGACTCACGGTTACCTGACCCCTTTAGAATCAACAGGACATGCGCTGATTAGTTTATTCTGGACTGCTTCAGTATGGACGTGTTGGCAGCTACCCTTCGGGGTAAGTGGTCTTGTAACCAAAATAAAGAAAAAGTCAATGGTAACGTCTAGATGATTTGTCTGGGTCCAGCTGATGTTTCCAGATGAACAGACCGGAGTGCAGGGTAGTAGAACGCGTAATCCCCCTCGTCTCGTCCCACCGGTCAAATTACTACACGGGATCACTCGATTTCCAGGCTATTCAGCAAGTATCAGCAAACTACAGTGTGTGGGCCAGTCCGGCCCGCTGCCTCTCTTTGCCTGCAAGCTGTGGATGGTTACTGTCTCTCTCAATGATTGAAAAATGTCAAAAGACCATCTCATGACACATGAAACTGAAATTTCCATATCCACTGGTTTTACTGGAACACACCCATATTTGCTTACATATTATCTATGGCTGCTTCTGTTCCCCAGTGGTAGAGCTGAGTAATTGTGATAGAAACCATATGGCCTGCTAAGCCTAAAATATCTGGCCATTTACCAAAAAAAAAAAAAAAAAAAAAGAACTACTTTGCTGTTCCCTGATGTGTAGGAATGTCTCAAACTGGAGCCAGGGGGTGGGCACCATGATAGAGAAAAGAGCACGGTCCTTGAATCTAGGAAGGGCTGGGTTTGAATCCTTGGCTCCGAACTACCTGCAAGGCAAATTCCTTGACCTCTCTGAGCCTGTTTTCTCATCTGTAAAATGGGAATAACAACACCTGAGCATGAATTATCGAACTAAACGGAAGTACTATGTAATTTCAAGTTTAAGAACGTACTGGGTTGAATCCTGTTAAAACTGCCAATATTCAACCCGTCTTTGATGAGCAAAAACCATAATGTTGGTTAGCTCAGTATCTTGATAGGCGCTCAGTCGGTGCTAGTTTGCCACAGGCCATTTGGGTTGACGTTGTCCTGCGTAACAGCGAGGCTATTTTCTCACAAATGAGCCTTTCTCCGTTCCCCTCTCTGCTGGTGTCCATGCCATTCAGCTAATCTGGTAGGCCCCACACCAGAGATGTACCCTGACACCTGCATCGCACATTCTGCTGGGTGTCCTCCTCCTTTACCACCACCCCCTGCCCCACGGCCACTGCCTGATGTATCTTGAGATCTTCGGCTTGGCCCGTTGCCAGAGCTACTAACCCCCACATGCCTGTGTCCACGTGGCCCCCTCCACACGCGTCCAGCTTTCATGCTGCTACCAAAATTATTCTTTTATTTTGCAGACGCAGTCACAGTTCTGTACTGAATAAAACCCTAGAGTGGCTTTCAGTGCCTCTGGCAGTGGTTTTAAAAAAAGAAATCACTCCTTTTTTTTTTTTTTTTTTTAAAAAAAAGCTCCATCATTCTGGGAAAAGTCTCAGTGTAGGATCTAGACTCATTATTCCAAAGTTGGCTTTATGTCCAGGCCGACTCAGTTATGGCCGCTTGGCTGAAGGAGCCACGCTCTTTTAAGCCTTTGAATTACGCCTTCTGCCTAGACCCCCTGCCACTCCGAGAGCGCTTGGCAGTCCGCTGGGGGCCAGGAGCTGTTTATTACTGAGGCGTGGTGAGAGAAACACAGAAATCAAGACTACAGCTTCAAAGCTGTTGTAGCTATCTGACATGGCCCCAACATCCAAGCCCACGCTGGCTGGGCTTCTCTCTGGGTATATTTGATTTTTCTAGCCTTTCCTTTTTACTGCATTTTACAAAAGAACAATTAGAAATTGAGTTAGAAATCTAATTAAAAATTGGAAATTAGATTAGAAATTTACAAAAAAGAAAGCGAGTCTTTTAGCAGAGGTATTTTGGGAAGTGCTGGTTACAAAAGTGGGTCTCCTTTCTGCTCACCATTTCTACTCCCCCTTTCTGATTTTGCTCAATTCTTCTCGGTGGGGGCCTTCAGTGGGGGGGGTGTTGCTTCACCAACCCCCTCCTCTGGACCTCTGTTGGCCTTTACAGTGAGGTGGTGAGCGGGTCCACTAAACTAGGCCCCTTGATGGCAAAGACCCTATCTTCCTTATCTTAATACTTCCCACACAGAAACCAATTTCTAAGTAGTGGTTGAATCAAATTGGATGGAGGGGAATTTGCTTTGCCTACCACTATCAGTAAGATGCCAGCGGTCATGCTAACTTCCGTACGCTTTGCCAGCTTAGTGATTTGGGGCAAAGTGGCTTAATCTCTCGGCCTCACTTTCCTGTGTAATGGGAATGAGAGTGACTTAATGGAGTCGCTGGGAGGATGGAATAAATTAGCGTAATGAGGCTTGACCGAGAGCTGATGCTTCATAAACGCTGGCTGGCTTCTCAGTTCCTTGTCCCTTCCACTTTTTGTTCTTTAGTGCTAACAAGTATATTTCCGTTGCAGTGAAAGACGGAAAACATAAATTGTACCATCTTGACTATTTCTAAGTGTACAGTTCGGTAGTGGCGAATACATTCGCCTTGTCCTGCAACCATTTCCAGCCCTCTTGTGCCCTCCAATACCAAAACTGTACTCTTTAAACAACAGCCCCCGCGCCCCCCTCCTCCCAGCTCCTGGAAACCACCGTTCTACTTTCTGTCTCTCTGCAGTTGACTACTCTTGGTATCTCCTGTACGTGCGATCCTACAATATGTGTCTTGTTGTGACTGGTCCATTTCACTTAACATGGGGTCCTCAAGTTTCATCCAGCTTGTAGTATGTGTCTGAATCCCCTTCCTTTTTAAGGCCGAGCAACAGTGCATTGTACGGATAGAGTTTGTTGATGGATTCATCATCAGTCAGTTGACACTCAAGTTGTTTTCTCCTTTTGGCTGTTGTGAATAATGCTGCTACGAACATGGATGTGCAGATCTCTCTCTGACACGCTGCTTTCAGTTCTTTTGGATATATACCACGAAGTGGAATTGTTGGATCCCACGATAATTCTCTTGTTGATTTTTTGAGAAACCGCCATACTATTTTCCAAAGTGGCTGCAACATTTTATATTTGCACCAACAGTAGTGCTCGTGAGTTTTTAATCTGATCCTTTGTGTTATTTTGAACCCAAAGTATGTCCTTCCAACACAAAACGTCAGTAAACTTTGGTTTATTTTTTACAAAACTTGGGTAGATACAAGTTACCTTTGACCTTGTTAGTTCCAAGCTATAAGCACCTCTGTCACTGTATAGAATTTTGAAAATTTCCAAGAGAATGCTATCATCAAATATTGGAATGAGCTGAAGAATTACCTGAAAATCATTTTTCCTTGCGTTGTAAATCTTCACTTCATATTCAAAGCAGTGAATTGGAAAAGCAGAAATGGGTTTCTCCCATCGAATAGAAAGACAGGTCCCTTCAACCTCTGCTGTGACGTTCACGGGAGGATTAATTCGATCTAGGTTGGAGAATGAAAGTTCAGTGGTCTGGGCTGATAAATTCAATCCACTCACACTCCTCAGGGCGTTTCTAAGATACAGTCTTCTCAAGAATCTACCCTTGGGATTTAGCTAACTGGTCTCCAAGCCACAAGACCCCAGCGGCTCACAGATGACTCCTACATTGTAGCACAGAAGAGATGTCTACTAGAATCTTAAAGGATTCCTATTCCAAATGCCATTGAATGGTGGAGTCCCTTTCCCCTTCAGCTCACTACAAGACCCACTTTGCTATCCCTGTTTCTCAATCAGTGCCAACCTGGATCAACCTCATCCTGGAGAGAAGTTGCTCTGGAGCCTCCCCCAAGCCCTGCCTCCACTGAGCCAGGTGTGTGGCCCGGCTAGTAATTTCCTCATTCCGAGCTGCAGTTTTGTTTCATCTTGTTTTGTTTGCTTTCTTTCAAGTTGGGGGGATGGAGTGGGAAGCTTCAATTTTCTCTTACATAAAAAGAATGGATTGGGGCGCCTGGGTGGCTCAGTGGGCTGAAGCCTCTGCCTTTGGCTCCAGTCATGATCTCAGGGTCCTGGGATCGAGGCCCACATTGGGCTCTTTGCTCGGCGGGGAGCCTGCTTCCCCCTCTCTCTCTGCCTGCCTTTCTGCCTACTTGTGATCTCTCTCTCTGTCAAATGAATAAATAAAATGCTAAAAAAAATTAAAAAAAAAAAAAGAATGGATTGGGCCACATTTGTCTTAATTTACAACTCTTCATGTTCTTTTCCCTGACTTACCACTTGATTGTCTTATAGTGACATGGGTGGAAATAATTTCTAAGTAAGCATTCTTCTCTTAGGTTATGTGACTTAGATCTCACAGTTAATCATAGGGACAAGCTAAGAATGGGACTCTGTTGGTTCCAGAGCCTGTCATTCCCTAAGCAGAAAAAAAATTTAACCAAGAATGTATTTCTTTTAGGAATATGAGGAATTTATCTCAAAGAAATGAAAATCACATAGGAAAATGAATTCCTGTGGTCCGTATCAGGTTGTGCCCATTTTCATATTAATATTGTTTCCTAGGTCCTCCTCAGCAATTTTTCTTACCAATATTCAGGAGAGTGGCATTTTGAGGTTATTGAAGAAATAGACTATTGAATAGAATTGCATAACCTTTTTAGTGAGATGGTTCTTTAAAAGAAGTTCTATTTTATTTGATAGCGATCTAGATAAATCCTGTCCCTTTAAGTAATATTTTGTATATTTATAATTATGTATAATTACCAGGTACTATGCTAAGCACTGTATGGTTATTAACATACTGAATTAAAAAAAAACCTTATAGGAAGTATTAATTTCTCCTATTTATTTCTGATGAGAAGACTGAGGCACAGAGGAATGACCAGCTTGTCTACAGTGCCTCAGCCAGTCAGTGGGGGAGCCAGGATCCAAGCCCAGGCAGCCTGACTCCACAGCCCACACCACTAAATAGGCCACGATTGAAATCTTGCGCATTAGTGGTATGAATGCAACGTGAAAGTCTCCTGATGAGTTTCATTAATACAAGTATCAAGGATGAAGGAGACTACTTCTATTTTGAGAACGGAGCAATTGAAACCTTAAATAATATGTTTAGATCTGAGAATCATATGCTGAGCGAGACATTCTCGGATCACCCAGAGGACACAGACCAGAACGGCAAAGAATCCTAAGAGGAAAGCATGAGGAATTGGGAGTGGGAAACCCGGGGAAGAGCAATCTCAGGGTGAGAAAGCGGACTGGTCTTTGGCTAGCTCTGAGACCATCTTATGGGGAAAGGGATGAGAATTACTTGGAGGTGGTAGCCGTCCATCACAGGACCAATGGGCAGGAACATCATGAAATGAGTCAGAACTGAGAAAGGGCTGCCCCCCTCAGCCGTGAGTTCAGTGCCTGGTTCAGTGACTCTCCCGTGGTCGAGATTCTGTCCTCCGTGGGACATTTAGAAATGTTGGGAGACATTTTGTTGTCACAGTTGGGGGGAGGAGGGTGATGGTCTAGTAGGAAGAGACCAAAGATGCTGCTCAAAATCCCACAAAGCGCAGGTCAGCTCCTGGGAGACAGTCACCCATCCAGGAAGATCGGGGTGCTGAGGGGAGAGAGTTGGTCCCTGTGATTGTCAGGCAGGGGACAGATGGCCACTTAGCATTGGAAAATTAGTCAGACTAGGCGGTCTTGGGTACCCCGTCCAATGCCGGGATGCTGCGATGTGGTTCTTTCAGCTCTGAGTGGAGTCTACCTTACCAATTGCATGCAGAGCAAACAGCTGATCGAAAGGCTTGATTATAGTGTGGTCACTGGAGCCATTAGCCTGCACCGCCAGCCACTCGCTGCCTCTGCTTCTGATAAAAGTCCTTGGAAACCAGCACGCAATATTCCTCTTCAGCGTGTCTTTCCTGTACTCCTGGCATTCTTCGGTCGAGGAGCCATACCTAAAGGACAACACTCATCAAGTTGTTAAGACAAGAGGAAAAAACGCATTTGCATAAGTAAAAATAGGTACTCACCTATAGTAGAGGAAATACTGCGTGTCCTCAGGGGCGTCCTTGCCAGCGAGCCAGGTACAGTAAAGAGAAACTTGGTACGGCCTTAAGGGATTCGAGTTATTCAGTATGGTGTTCGTTGTGCACGTTAGATTCACAATCGAAGTTCCAGGAGACCCTAGATAGTCAAAAAGAGGGTCAAAAATAAGAACAAAACATTGCCGTGACAGCTTCTAAATGTTGTCCTTTCTCTGAAACTGTAGTGATTGGGAACATCTTCCCATGAAAAAAAGGAATCGTCACCACAAGTTTATAGAAACCTACTGGCAAAGGGCCCGCTTACTGGGGGATGAAGCTAGGGTTTCAAAGCCTGAGTTTCTGGCGTTAAACTTCCTGGCTACTTCAGGCTAAGGAGTGGTGTTTGTGTGTGTGTGTGTGTGTGTGACATATGAAAATTTAAGAGCAGCACAAGAGGTTGTCATTCAGGGCTTGGGGCCCAGGAACTTTGATATCCTAATGCCACATTTTTTAATAATAAGTTGTGACACCTTGAACCCCACCCTTCTGGACCTCAACTTTTCCAGCTGTAAACAGGAGAGTTGGCAAAGGAAGGTCTCCAGTGGGCTTTCCGTCCTAGAATTATGTCATTCATTAGGTTGCATCCAAATGGGTCCTGAATAACAGCGATTCCTGCTCCGAGGGAAGTGGGTGCTGGCCACCCCGAAAAATGATAACACTTCTTCCTGCACTGGGTGGCTCAGTGGGTTAAGCATCTGTCTTTGGCTCAGGTCATGATCCCAGGGTCCTGGGATGGAGCCCTGCATAGGGCTCCCTGCTCAGCGGAGAGCCTGCTTCCCCCTCTCCCACCCCTGCTCTTGCTCTCTCACTGGCTTTGTTGCTATCTCTGTCTCTCTCAAATAAATATCTGAAATCTTTAAAAAACAAAAAACACTTCCTTGGAGACTCTGTGCACACTCACCTGTTGAAGTCCGCTTTACTGAGCAAAGATATTAAAAGGAATCCTGCAGTTTTTCACCCAACGCATCGTGTTCACTTCACCCAGGATTTGTGAAGATTTGACTGGAAATCCTTGTTTCCATTTCAAACTGCATTGTCACCATGTTACCTGGGACTCTTCAGAACATGCCGTGGTGACATGTTGTGTCACCTTGTGCCACCTTCCTCGTGGTTGCTCCCAGGAAGGGAACAACACTTTGTGCTGAGGGTGAGGGAGGACCTCAGCAAAGTGGGAGCCTTTAGATTGAATCTCAAATGATGGAAGGGGTCTTTTTAGCTTAGTTTAAGTCAATTCTGTGATATTTATCACCGTCAGCCACCGTAGTTCACGGGGACAAGAAGACACCCCTCCCGTCTGCAGAGAAGTTGGACAAAGGGACATTGGCTACTTTGTGTTATTACCACGCACTGTTGGATAGGTTTTTTCTATCCATATACAACAAATGTACGTAGACTTATGTGTATGCCTTGAGCTGTGTGCTGTCCACGCACTAACCAGATGTTCCCCGCCCCAGTCTAATTGGGAGTCTCCTGTAATCTGTTTGTCTCCCATCTCTCTTCCAAGGAATTACTTGGTATGAATTCAGTTGGACTCAAGGGAGAATAGATTTTTCATTCATGTCACTGTATATTGGCATGCTCAGAGAATAATTAGAATCGCAGACATGTGATTCTGAAGGATGCATTATAGGTATCCTGTTACTTACTGAGACATGCAAAAGTAGTTTAAGCCACACAGAGGTCTGTGTTTGTGATCTCGTGTCCACCTGCAATGGGTCTCTGAACTTGGGATCAAGGCCCTTGTGAATTGGCTGCTCTGTGGTCAGTGCAACATAATGAGTGAACAGGAAGATGTCCACAGCGCTGCTGCCTGTCATCGACATAACTCGGGGGGCGTGTAACCATTGCATTTAGTGATGTGACGAGGTAATGGTTGGCTGATTACCCATGGGGCAGAGCGGCCGAGACAACTGTTACTAGGAGCACTCCCAGGACCTGGGACACAGTGATCCTTCTCTCTTTCCCTGGTGTGTGTGTGTGTCCGTCCGTGTCCAAAGGTCTAATCACAGGCATCACTGATGCTACGTATTAGAAACCCTGGTTTTCCACAAAGGGCAGTATAGACAGTGGGTGCTCTCGAGCCTCGTTCTTCATGGTAGGTTGTTCAGTATTGTGGCTTCTTTGGACCATCAGCAGCTTCCTTCGGTTAGGTGTGAAACGTCCTGGGGTGCAGAACCCACAGACAGGACAGGATGGAACGCGCCTTCTAGAGGGGGCACTGCTGGCTCTCCTGGCTCGATAAAGCATGAGACACTGTCCCTGTCCCCACCGGGCTTATATCCAGAGGTGGCAGGGTTTAAAGCTATTTGTGAAAGATAATAGCATATGTGCCAAATGAGTAACACAGCCCGTGAATGGGTTTTGAGGAGGAGCAGCCTCCTTGGGTGTATAGGATGAAAAGTAAAAGGGCTTTATAGGGGAGGTACAGTTTGATTTGGGCTTGGAGGTATGACAAGAAGTCAGAAAAGCAGGCAGAGGGGAATCCAAGAAAGCAAAGCCTCTGAGGCAAGAAAAAGTTGCTGGTGGCGTGGGCAGGGGGGGAGAAAGGGGGGCCGGGGTCGCCGTTAGAAATCTGAGAAAAGCAGAGGAATCGTGTTGGGTATGGTCGGAACATGTCTTACAGCCTAATTATGAAAGACCTCACTGGCCCTGATTTTGCTGATGCCCCTGTGACTTGGGAGCAGGGGAGCGAGAAGCGCGAGCTGTGTCTGCAGGGGGTGCGCCAGATGGAATGGGGCGGGTTATGACCAGTGATCACAGCCTCTGCTAGGATTTGCGGAGGAGGAAGAATACTTGGCAGCAACTGCTAACTGGCTGTGGAAAAGAAAAGCCAGTTACTTTTCCAACTTTGCCTCATCTGCCAAGTCAGGAATACGATACGAGGCTGACGGGAGCCCGTCTTACCTGGGGGGGCTTTAAGCTCGGCAGAAACCCAGTTGCTTGCAAGGAGGGAGTGGCCATTCCACGGGATGGTCTGTACACTTGCTGAAAAGCCTTGGTGAAGAACGGTTACGAGTTTGCTTTCGGTGTTTCTGGTTTCGTACTAAAAATAAACCCCACAAGTCATGATACAGAAAAGGGAAAGAGCATTAAAAGAGCTATTTTAATCTGATAGGCATTTTCTTCCACTCTTTCAATGGCATGTAAATAAAAGGCAATGAACTGGTTTGGATAGGAAAAAAAAAATAATAAGCACGTGATTTCACAGGGACATGTCTGCTTATCCCCAAACTCATCCAGTTAGGTAAATAGGTACAGCTTTTTATTCACCATTCATACCTCAACAAAGTTGATTTTAAAAAATGAGCGAGTAAATGACCCAATTCTAGCATTTGGGCATTAAAAAAAGTGCAATAATATATAACAATTTCTCAGTGATAGATGAACACATTCCTATAAAAACAAACAAAATACTATGATTAAGGCTTACATTCACTTCAGCCATCATCTCTAGTCCCAGTCTCTTCCCCAGAGGTAACTTTCTAAGGGAAAATGCTCTAGAATTCCATATTGACTGCAGAAATAGCTAATACTGGGGCACCTGGGTGGCTCAGTCAGTTAAGCATCTGTCTTTGGCTCAGGTCATGATTTCAGGGTCCTGGGATCGAGCCCCAGCTCAGACTCAAACTCCCTGCTCAGGTAGGAGCCTCTTCTTCCTCTCCCTCCGCTCCTCCTCTCCTGCTTGTGCTTTCATTATCTGTCTCTCTCTCTCTCTCAAATAAAATGTTAAAAAAAATTGCTAATACTAATTGCTTCTTCCTTCATCTCATTTTACTGCGCATGTCCTAAGTATCAGGTGCTTTAACGTAATCCCTGCAGTGGGATACGGCAAAGCTGTGTCTCTGAGATGTGTAGCAACTGGCCCAAGGTTGCCAAGGCAGGAAATGGAGGGCCCTGGATTCGAACTTGGCTTCTCTGGCTAGGCCCCCTGCTGCGTCCCATTTTACTCCACTGCTCTCTTCTCTGTCTTTTTCTCTTTGCCTATTTTCAAGTATCAAATCCATTTTACCTTCAGAGCCACTATACTTTTCTTGGTGAAAGAATCGGGGTGTAGTGAAAATGTTCTTTGCTTCTGTGGAATGCTAAGCAACACGCATGGCAATAGTTCATGGTCATTTCCACAGGTACCTACTCTGCTGGGAGTCTAACAGAAAACCCTGGAGTCAATTTATATTTTATTTTTTTGGAGGGGGGTAACTTAAAAGTTCATTTGCTAGGGGAAATGCAGTCAACGTTAATGTTAAAATTGACTCTAGGGGCGCCTGGGTGGCTCAGTGGGTCAAAGCCTCTGCCTTTGGCTCAGGTCATGATCTCAGGGTCCCGGATTGAGCCGCATTGGGCTCTCTGCTCAGCGGGGAGCCTGCTTCCTCCTCTCTCTCTGCCTGTCTCTCTGCCTACTTGTGATCTCTCTGTCAAATAAATAAATCTTTTTAAAAAAACTGACTCTAAATAAAGATGCCAGTCAGAATACTTACATCTTCTTCTTGTGTAGCATTTATTCTCACGCGATAGCCTAGCTCCACATTCTTTGGCTCTTGATCAGGGTTCGGTTCCCAGCGTAGAAGAACTTGGGCTAGACCAATAACGTTGATGGTGAAGTTGGTAGGTGGGAGAAGTGAAGCTGTTTATGGAAAGGAGTCACGTGATGTTTGAATCTATGGAGGTAGCACTTTTAAATTTTCCAAGTCCTTCAGTGTATAGTATAGGATTTTATGATTATTAGAATGTATAAGACTGAAATAATTTTGGAAAAACAGTTGCTTTAAAACTGCTTTTAACTTCTCTTTCTAACTTTGCTCAGGTATTTCCCTATAGCATATACAGGTTTTCTTTACTGAAAAATGAGTATTTTAATATATCACTCATTATCACTATAGTCTTCAAACTGAGGGCCATTATCTATAAATCATGGGGGGAAATGTACTGGTTTGTGGCTAGAATTTTTTTTTAAATGACAGAAGAAAATAGGATAGAAAATATCAGGGTACATGACATATAATTACTACTTCATAAACCTCTTTTTTCTACCACATGAATGTACTTCAGTATTTGTATTTGCACTGGTACTTGATATAAAATTAATTTATTTCTCATTACGACTCAAAGTCAAAACATTTGTGAGCAAAACTATGTAGAATTTAATAGAAAAAGGAGTTTTTTCTTTGAACCACTGTTTTCAAAATAAAAACTTTCCTTTAAATTACAAAGTCAGTGCCTGCTCATTTTAGAAATTTTGGAAAGCACAGGTGAGCAAAAAGAAAAAAAAAAGTTACCTCTAATCCTGTGACTGAGAATAGTGTTAATATGTGATATATTCATTATTTTTTGTGCTTGGCATATGTTGCTACAACTTGTTAAATTGCTTCCTAAAACTAGGACAATATGGTACACACCATTAGAAAACTGAATTGTAGTCATTTACTCCATGGTTAGGATATTTCCATTGACCTTTAATTTTGAATCGGTTTCTACAACTCTACATCTATACTTGCCACATATAGGACTCGTAGGGCTCTGTCTCTACCACACTGTCCATTATGGTAGCCACTGGCCATATATGGCTATTTAAATGTAAGTTAAACCAAATGTTCCTTACCTATGCAAATGAGCCCTATTTCAACTACTCTGTAGTCCCTTACGTGTAGTGTCTACTCCATTGCACAATGAGGATATAGTACAGTGTCCTTATAGTGCAGTGTCATAGAAAGTTCTCTTAGACAACACTACATATGGACCGTGTGATAATTTTCTTTCCTTAGGCTCTGTCCTTATGCCAAATCCAGAAATCAACAACTTTCTGAACCGAAATATAGTGGAAGTTTTTTATTCTTTGTTAACCAAAGAATAAAAAGGACTTGTAACCAACCCCTTGCGTGGGAAGCCACTCCACACATGATCCCCAGCTCCAGCCCTATTCCGTAGAGCCTGTGCAGCCACACTCAGGATATGATTCCCCATTGTAATAAAATGTGCATTCAGCCAACTTTGTTTTCTTAAAGTACTAGTGTGTTTAAAGAGTTTGTATTCTGATAAGAATAAAGATTCTTCTCATAAAAATCCATACATAGTTTTCTGAGGGATTTTTTAAGAGAAAAAAAATAATGCTATCATTTTCTGTAATATACTTTTTTTTTTTAAGAAACTACTGAATTTATTAGGTGGTACCTACATTTCTTATCAGGAAATGAGTCTGCTCTCAGTATCACCATAGCCCACAACAGAATCATTAATGCAGATGCCATGACAATCACATCCTACAGAAAACAGAAGGATAAAGATCCAAATCACCACCCGATGCCATTTTTAAGATAAACTGGAAACTACGTTTTAAGTAAAATGTAGACATTTTTCCATTTAACGTTATGAACTATCTGTTATGTGCTAGAAATACAAATATGAACAAATCTTGGGTTTTGTCTTTAAAATGTGGATCCACAGTCTGAGGGGCAGGATGAAATATAAATGAATAATTGTAGTCCAGTTAAACACTGTTGCAATAAAGATATGAATGGAGCACAGTAGGAGCCAAGAGATTTCTGATTTGACTCCGGAAGGATTAACTAGAGGTTTTTTCTTTTTTTTTTAAATTTATATATTTTTGAGAGAAAGGGAGAGAGCAGCGGGGAGGGCTAGAAGCAGAGAGAGCGAGTCCCAAGCAGACCTGGGCTAAGCACAAAGCCCGCTGATGCGAGGCTCGATCTCATGACCCCAAGATGATGACCTGAGCCAGTCACTCAACCAACTGAGCTACCCAGGCATCCCTTAACTAGAGTTCTTGACACACAAAGGGGAAAGGCAGTCCTGGTGGAATCCTCAGCAAGGGCAAAGCCAGAAGAACGTAAATTAAGTGCGTGAGGTCGGGTACTGAGTGGGAGACCGGAGCAGATCTTTGAACAGTAAACATTCTGGGAACTGTTAATCAGACGGAGAATTCCAATTTTCATTTACAAGTATTTAAATATGGGCCAACAGGACAAGAAACTTTAAAACAACTTTAGTGTGGGAAAAAGACACTTGGTGTCACAAAACTTGGAATAAATTTATGGCACTCTGAGCTTTGGAGAGGTTAAATATTTTGATGAATCCAAATAGGGACAGGCCATAAAAGGAATTAAAAATACAGTTTCAGGCCTAAAGAATATGAACACGGTCTTGCTCCTACTTGAAACAATTGGACGATGAAACTCACTCTAGGGTTGTATTGTTGTGATAAGTCAACATGGGAGCCTGGAAAATGTGGGTGTTAACGTTAACATCTTGTTGGAGACGTCATCGGAGAAGGGAGTGGATCCCTTGTTGGGAATTATCGATTAGAACTCTTGAGGGTTTCCTCTGAAAATACTGAAAGGCATTTTTCATATGGACTGAATTTTAAGGAACAAAGAATTTTCACAGTTTCCTGGTGTTGTGTGCTACCCTGAGTTTTACAAAGCAGTTTTTCCTTTCATCTCTTATGCCCCACCTTTGATTCCATGGGTGGCCCACATGGCTATTAGCCAATTGACAATGAATAAAAGGAGTCTGAAAGCTTAAATAATTTTCCAAAAATTGAACATCTGGTAGATAATGGAATTTAGACCCTATCTCAGATTTTCCAACAGCAAAGCCTATGTTCTGTACTAATTTAAATGACTTCAGGTTTTCAGTTTAAAAATTTATTTAGAAAGGGGCACATGGCTGGCTTAGTTGGAAGAACATATGACTCTTGGCCTTGGGGTTGTGAGTTTGAGTCCCACATTGGGTATAGCAATTAGGTCAAAATACAATATATTTTAGAAAGTTTATTTAAAAGGATTGGTATTTGCAAATATAATGGTGGTAGAACCACAGAAGATGACTTTGGAGAATTTTCTAAATGGAGAAAAACATTTTTTTGTCTTAATAAAGGGTTTATTTATTCAGCAGAGACACAGCGAGAAAGGTAACACAAGCAGGGGGAGTGGGAGAGGGGGAAGCAGGCTCTCTGCTGAGCCGGGAGCCCAGTGAGGAGCTCAATCCCTGGACTCCGGGATCACGAACAAGCCGAAGGCAGACACTTAAGGACTGAGCCACCCAGGAGCCCAAAAAAAGATATTCTTAATTAATATTTTTGAGCTTACTATTTAATCAACTTATTACTTACTACTATCCCTCTTTGTAATGAAGTTAGTAAAATATCACAATATAGAAAATAGCAACATCATACAAATCGATTTCTTTTTCAAATAAACTTAAGTATTGCTAATCAGAATTGTTACTTTTGATAAAAATAATTTTCTTTTACTCTGATCTCACACTGTGTAGAATTAGACCTTTAAAAATGACGAGAACAGGGCGCCTGGGTGGCTCAGTTGGTTAAGCGACTGCCTTCGGCTCAGGTCATGATCCCGGCATCCCGGGATCGAGTCCCACATCGGGCTCCCAGCTCCACGGGGAGCTCTACTTCTCACTCTGACCTTCTCACTTCTCATGCTCTCTCTCATTCTCTCTCTAATAAATAAATAAAATATTTAAAAAATGACGAGAACAATAAAAGCAGGTATGTTAATACTACACAATTTTTCAGCAAGTAAGAATTATAAGGAGTTACAGGGAAGCATTAGTAATTCGCTGAGCCTAAGAAGCAAAGATACAAAAATAAAACTAAAAAAACCCTTAAGAAATAACAACGAAGACCGTTTCCTCTATAAGTTAAGAAGGTCACGTCTTTGAAACGTCAGCATTTCCTGCAATGATGTTATATATGCACTAACTTTGCTGTAATTGGCATTAAGAGGAATTCCAGGTCAGAAAAAAAATTGCAAGATTGATATGCCCTAGTGACCTGTACCGACTGGCAAAGTAAATAGTCTGTTCTGACCAAACACCTATCTGTTCTTCGCAGTTAAGTAATGAAAAGATAACACTGTTGAGTGTCTAAGTGGGGAGATAATTGAATATTTTACCTAACCAAGCACCTTCCCCTAGAATTCTTTATGTATTTTGACATCGTAGCTGCTGACAATGGAATTATGTCTCATATCCAATCACTCAAAACTTTTCCGATGATTTTTTTTTTTTTTTGGCCATAAAACAGTCATACCCTTTTTTTCTCATCTCATTGTGGTATCTTCCATTCAAAAAGGTGATACAACATAATTAGGTGTATAAAGGGACAACACAAGATACTCAAATAGAAGTCAAAATATTAGTGAGAATAAGTTTTTTGTCAGCCAGCTAAATTCCCCCCCAGACTGGGTATTACTGGAGCTTTGGCAGTTGACCCGTGTTTTCCGTAATCCTGTTCATTCTCTGCTCTGTTCCCGGAAAGTTCCTCCGTCTTTGTCTGTGATCCCTTATTATTTCTGGTCTCAGGCATAGCAATTACCACTGCTGGAAAAACAACCCAAATCTCTCTGGGCCGAGCTTTTAATCCAAAGGTATATTGTTAAGTAGATGTCAACTGGGCAACCTTTCACTGTAGTAGAAGAATAGAGCTACCTCTCTAGCCTAAAAAAACATTTACCAAAATGACAATATGATCAACTACTTCTCATGGCTACCAATTAAAACTCGCCAGAATGCTATCCAGTTGTTAAAATAACATTCAGATTAAGCAGAATGAAGCAAACATGGGCCTACCGAACAATCATCACAAATACCAACTCGATCTTCGTAGAGAGCTCATAGGCTACTTGTTCATGTGACATTTCACTGAGTCGACCTAAAATTCCTCGAGTGCCTTCTAAGAATCTGCCTTCTGCTAAGTATTATATCAGAAATTTGGGAGAAAACAGGAGCACAACCTCTTGCACTATAGATGTTTGTAGAAAGTTGGGTAAAGTTTTGGCAATTCGCAATGGATTTCCCCAGTGTTCCTAAGAATTGGTCAGATTCTACTGAAGTTCAAACTTAAGAATATTTTCCCCTTTTTTTCTTTTCAACTTTTTTTTTTTTTTGTCTGGGGCATTTGTTTTATAACCAAAGTTGTATATGCAACCATGTTTTTAGAACATTTTTGAGTCACTTGTGGTGATATCTAATTCCAGACTCAACCTCAGTCCACAGAAATTGAAAAGCAACTGAGAGGATTCATGCTCTGTTAGACTCTTTAAAGAGTTTACTTTTTTAGTTCCTCTTTTTTCCCCTGTACGGTGTAATCAGCAATAAAACTCATGTCTTAATGGATGAAGAATAAATAACCCAAGGTGTAAAATGCAAAAGACGCACTTAACAGTTAGGTATATTGCATTACCCCCCAAATGGAAACCTGTGCAGCGTTCCTAAAAATATAAATGAGTGATAAGGACTGCATATAATGCATGCAATTTTTTTTCTTATTATTCCTGGATTTGGGTCATAAAATGTAAGTCATGGGTTCAAATTGTTGCCTGATCCGTTCATGAACCATCTTTAGCCAAGGTAGGAACAATGCTCCATTGGGAAAATGAAGGAAGAAGGACTTTGCTGCTAATCTCCCAACAGTGGTTAAATGTCTGCCAGCTAATCCCTCGTGGTATGATTTGCCATCCCCCATCCGTGCTCCCCTATAGCTGGGCATACCTGCCTCTGGTGATCCTCTTGTTTCCAACGACCGTGCTCAGCAGCAGAGGGCCAGGACCAGATCTATCCTGTCCGTGCGTTTGGCTGCAGCCCCAGCATCTAGCACAGCATCAGGCACAGGGCAGATGCTCAAAGTGCCTGGTCCTGTATAGAATAGAGGCAAATTAATACTCTACCCTTACCAAGTCCAGCTCTGCAGGCTAAAACCTAGCATGGGGTCAAGGTAGAGCACAGGAGGCTGGGAGCGTGTTAATAAGCCTGGTCCATTTCAGGGGCGGGGTGGGGGTGTCTGTGTGTGTGGTACATTTGGTACCTTGCCTCAAAATTTCCCCGAGTAGCATTTCACATAATGAAAACAAATGAGGTGATTTGATTTCCAAATCTTTCTTATGTTTTGAAAGGCAAACTTTGAACAAATAGCTACATACTTAATATATTTTTCAATAACTACAGAAGAGGACATAACCTTTCATGCAAATTGAAAATTGTACCAGGTAATGAAATTTCCGGCATGACAATCTGTTAAATTAAGTATCAAATACATTAATCAATATGGCCATAAAAGCAGGCACGTTTCACGTGTTCATGAATTTTAGGCTCATGGAGTATTGAAGGATTTTTATTTTCCTTCTTTTAATTTTTCATTCAATACATTTCTCCTGTATAAATAAAAATTTAAAAATTTGTTGACTTGGGTAAATAATTAACAAAACTAAGTGTGCTATTTCAGCTATTTATGTTTTAGATACTTCAAAGTATTGTTACATCTTGTATCAAGTCAAACAATCTTGAAAAATCCCCGAACCCCCAGGAGAGACAAAAAGCAGAATGCCTGCAGTTAGATACAATGCCAATCATCTCCTTTTTGCTGTTGTTTCTTAATGTGTAGCTTTCTTAATTAACTCTGAAACGTCCTCACTAAGATATTTCATTAACTGCTACACCCTGTCTTCTAACTTCAGGTATTTTCTGAGAAATCTTGGCAGAGTATATATTTTTCTTTTAATCTCTGAAGTACCTGCAGCACTGGAAAACCAGTCTCCTGTAGAATGGTCAACCAAAAGCGTAGTTGTCTTGTTAATATGACTCACCTAGTCATGGACTTGCCTTCCTTAGTTACTTAGCTGAGTTACAAGGACACAAGAATAGAATGCCATACCCGGAAGCCATAGGACTTGGCTAATAGACGTTTTATAGCACCATTATTAGTTCAGCCCCTGCTAATAATAGTTACGGGGGGTTTTGTTTCCCCTTTCTCTTTAAAAATTTGCCATATTTTTAGAGATCATTATTTCTCCCTCTTCCTATCCTCCTCCCCCACCCCCTTCCCCATGTAATGAAATTCTTAGGAGGTGGGGCACAGGGAGATCTTAGAGGGGAAAAAAAGGCATTTGCTCACTTTGCGATGAATCAGCCTTGGATCCCCACTTAGTGAGAAGTGCGGTGGCCATGCCATCAGGAGCAGCTGCAAGGGCATTGAAAATGAATCTTCTCTCTGGGTGCGCTTTGTGACTTAGAGGCGGTTCTTCCTCACTGTTTCATCATCACAGCTGTAATGGTTGCACACACTCGGGCCGTTTGCTTTGCCATGGGGTGAGACAGGGCTTCTCGAAGCACATGTCCAGGAGCCTTTGTAAGAGCAGTTATGGACCCAGCCTCTGCAGGAACCCCCCGATGAATGAAATGGAAGGATCTCTCTTGTCCAGATAGCCACTATCTGATAACGGTCTCGTCTGCATTTTCATTCTCTTTCAAGATGTTTGGCTGTCTGTTCAGGAGCTGAAAGTAACATTTACTCCTGGGTGACAAGGTCAAGTGTTCTGTGGGTAGTCTTGAGTGCTGTGCGTCCGTGGTCTTCACAGGCTTCATTCAGCCAAGGTGTGTGTGGTGCCTCTGTCACCTACACAGCGCCGGGCACATGGGAGGACCGGCGGTCTAGGTCTCTCTGTGTGCAGAGTTAGCAGCACTTCTCAGGCTTAAGGGAATGCCTTAGGCTTGCTCTTCTGTGCTAGCAGGTCCTGCACCTGCAAATACCTGGTGTGTGCCAGGGGCAGGGAGAGTTTCCGAGTGTGATGAACTGCTGGCAGCTGTAGCCCGGCTCATCCTGTGCAGGTTGTGACAGACGGTGGCAGTTGGGTCTGCGGTGTGGCCAGGACCTTCTCCCTCCTGTCGACTCCCAGGTTCCAGCAGAGCGCCTCTGCTATCCTCGGGATGCTCTAATTTAAGTAAACGGAGTTGCATTTTCCTTTTCTTTGTTCCATTTCTGTCTGGGAATTTTGAGGTGACTGACTAGCAAAGGTAATTTTAAAAAAAAGTGACCTAGGGTGTGAATGGATAAGAATAGCACTTATTGGGACGCCTGGGGGCTCGGTCGGTTAAGCATCTCTACCTTCTGCTCAGGTCATGATCCTGCAGTCCTGGGATGGAGCCTCATGTCGGGCCCTGAGCTCAGCAGTCTGTTTCTCCCTCTCCTTCTGTGTGCATATTCTCTCTCTGTCTCTCTCTCTCTCTCTCAAATAAATAAATAAAATCTTAAAAAAGAAAAAAAATAGCACTTACTGTTTTACATATCTGAGCCAGGTACTAGTTATTGCCTTTGTAAGGAAACCTCCACTCTTAGCCCAAGGAGCTGAGTGAAAATGGCCTATGAGAAGCCAGTGCAGGAGGAAGGGGGAGCAAGGGCCAGGAGGCAAATAGCAGGTGAGATCAGTTCTGTTTGCAAGATGAGGAACCACATGCACCCTGACCGAGACTTCTGGGAGGCTCAGTGCAGGCAATGTGTAAGGACAGTGAGTGCAGTACTTAAGGAATCTGTTGGAGCAGTTGCCAAGATGAAACTGTTTAGTTGTTCTTGGATGACATTTTCCCTGGAGAAAAGGGAAGTGGAAGAGAGAGATCCATATATTTGCTAAGAAGCACCCAGAAGAATTGAGACAGAGCATCAGTGTCTGACCTACTCTTGGACGTCCCGCATATCCAATGTTAGGTGTAGTGTACTTGTCACTAAGGAAGCCCTAAAATAGGTATTAATCATTGCAAGGGCCATAAGTTCTGGCCTAAGAGTCTGCTCTCATGTTCTATTTCTTATATCCAATTACTCAAGAAGTATTGACTGAATGCATCTATGCACAGTGCCAGGCACTGTTGAGGACATAAAGGAAATTAGATTGGGCTACAAGCCCGGATACCATCTTCTTGGATATCTGATCTTCTATCAACTATATCAATAATAACTTTAAAAATGCACTCACATTTTGTCTCCATGTCCTATTTCCACTCTAACCTGAAGAAAAATGAGTGCCTTGTAGAGTTTACTTTTTCTAGCAACAATTTTCTTCTTTAGAATAAACCATACTTGTCAAAAGATAGTATAAAGGAACACAATGGAAGAACTACCCCCAATTTTTTTTTTTAAGTAAAGTCAAAGTTGCTTGTATTCTTTTAGAAGAAAAGCAATCTGGGTTCAGCCAGATAGTGAGGGTGAAAATATGAATAGAAGAACAGAAAGGAAGTCAGGATTCAGGGGTCCCATCTTGGACTTTACTAAAGGTGTTAAAGAAGCTTACTAAAGGTGTGTATAAATAAGAATCAATTCGATGAAAATGTGAAATGGAGACCAAGATTTATATGACAGAAAATGAGTGAAATTCACTATATCTTTACTTATCATAGGAAAATAATATTGACACGAGAGAAAGATAACTTTCAAAGGTTGAAATATGTAAATAATAAGAGGAGTGTTTTATCAAGAACTTTTAATAATACAGGGTATTATGGAAAAATGTTCAGTAAAAACAACAAACCAGGTACGTATATACAGATAGATTTTTTTTTTCATAATCTAATTCCTAATCAAAAGACCAAACTGATAGGAGCAGTTATCTCTAAGTGGTAGGTTATTAGTTAGCCATTGCTGCAACCACCCACCCACACACACAGCAGTGGTAAACATTGATAAGCATGTATTTCTTACCCAAGTGTCTGAGTTTTGACTAGACTCTGGCTAATTTCAGCTGGGCTCCAGATCACAGAGTAGGGTCATGTGTATTCTCTGCATCTCTCATTCTCTTGGAACCAACAGCTACCCAAAGTGGATTCTTTCTTTGGTGATAGCAAGCGTGCAAGAGAGCAGGACCAACTGTGCCAATCTATTTCAAGTATCTCTTTATGTCACATTCACTGACATCCCAAGAGTCAGGACAGATGACATGGCCACACTCAGAGTCAAGCGAACCCAGCCCACAGTGTACTCCTTCCACCGCGATAAGACCATGAGAAGGGTATGAATATGCACAACTGCTAGAGAGCAGTGAAGAATTGGAACCAATGGCTGGTCTACTGCAGTGCAATTAAAATGCCCCTCATTTTTCTTCTTATGTTCCTATATATACAAAATCTTTATGCTGTATAAATACAGGAAAAGTAAAGCACGAGAGATATACATATTAATGGACTAAAACTGAGAGTCCAGAAATGAGCTCTCACATTTATGATTGATGGATTCTTGAGAAGGATGCCAAATAATTCAATGGAGAAAGGAACAGTTGTGTTTTTTTTTTTTTTAACAAATGGCAGGTAAATATGCAAAAGAATTGTGTTCAACCCCTACCTTGTACCACGTACAAAAATTAACTCCAGAGAAATCAGATACTTAAAAGTGAGAACTAAAGCTATAAAAGTCTTAGAAGAAAACATAGGCATGAATCTTAATGACCTCACATTAGACAGTGGTTCCTTGAACATGATCCAAAAACAATGGAAGAAAAGGTAGGTATGTTTGACTCAGTAGAATTAAAAGTTTTTGTACTGCAAAGGTTACCAGAAAGAAAGTGAAAACAACCCACTAAATAGAAGAAAATATTTACCAATTACGTATCTGGTAAGGGATTTGTAATCAGGGAAAAAATGAGGAAATCTTACAACTCAATGAAAAGACAAATTCCCCAATGAAAAATGGACAAAAGATAAGACATGTCTCCAAAGTCAATGCCCCAACAGGCAGCATATACATGAAAAGCTGCTCAACATCATCCATTGGAAAAATGCAAATCAAAACCACGAGGAGATACCTCTTCACATCCACTAGGATGGTTAAAACGAAAATGATAACTAATAGTGTTGCTGAGGATGTGGAGAAATTAGAACCTTCATAGGTTCTGGGTGGAACCTGTTGGTTCCCACTGTTGGTGGGAATGTGAAATGGTACAGATGCTTTGGAAAACAGTCTGGCAGTTTCTCAGAAAGTTAAACATAGAATTACTATATGAATCAGCAATCGCATTCCTAGGCAAATACCCCAAAGAATTGAAGATCTATATCTGCACAAAATTTGTATGTGAATGTTCATAGCAGTATTATTCATAATAGCCAAAAAGTGGCAATAGCACAAATGCCTATCAATGATAAAGTAGATGTGGTATATCCATGCATTAGAGGGGGCGCCTGGGTGACTCCGTCGGTTAAGCGTCTGACTCTTGGTTTCAGCTCAGGTCATGATCTCAGTGGGGTGTCTCCTTGAAGAATCTCTTTGTCTATCCCCCTTCCCCCAACTCCTACCCCAGCTCACTTGCTCACTGTCTCTGTCTCTCTCTAAAAAGATAAAAATTAAAATAAAACAAGTAAATCCTTGTAAATCTGAAGTTAAGTAAAAAAAGCCAGTTCACAAAAGACCCCATATTGTATGATTCCGTTTACATGAAATGTCTAGAATAGGCAAATTCATAGAGGTAGAAAGTATATTAGTGATTGCCTAGGGATGGATAAGGGGAGTGGGAGCAAAATGAGAATTAACTGCCAATGGCGGTGGGGTTTCTAAGAGGGTAAAGGAAATGTCCCTAATTGTGGTGATGATTGCCAGCTCGGAGACTAAGCTAAAAGTCACTGAGTTATATACTTGATACAGGTGACTTTTATGATGTGAAGACATTTCATCAAAACTGTTATTTTTTTTAAAGCTTCCCTAACAGGATTTAAATAGAATCCTAGGTAGTTATTAGAACAATTGCAGCATAAAATCAATGCGTAGCTTTACCATGTATAGCTAAAATTAAAAACATATCTTTATTCAAAAAAGAATCCCAGTAGCTTAAGCATCTTGAGTTGTTAGTAAGCAGTTTGTCTTTTCACTATTGCTTTTATTATTTTTTTCACTTGTATTGAGATAGAATTTACATACTACATTATCTAAGTTGGTGTGCAACATAATGATTTGTTGTAACTACATATTACAAAATAATTTTGCAGGGACCAATTCTTTACATGCAAAGCCAGATACAGGAATCAATTAGAATGTGGAAACCAATGAACTATGTAATGAAGCTTACTTTATTAAGGTGAATTAGTATTCTATTTCAATCAGGAGATAACTTACCTCATGCCTGGGACTGTTAATTGCTTTGTATACATTATCATATCACAGCCCTATAAGCCCATTTTGCAGATGAATAAACTGAAACTCAGAGAATTTAGCCCAGTTTGGTTGTGATACTCCCCACTGTCACATTATCCACTGGCAACAGTTTAGTTTTATAATTGTCATAATTATTTTAAGAGAAACAGCGTAACAATTACTGAACAAGGACTAAGTCTCCTACTTGGTGAGGGGGAGGGAAGAGATGCCTCTTGAGAAACCTCCAAGTATTTCAGGTTAAGTCTGAACATCATTTCCAATGGGAAGACCTCTCTGACTCTACTACTTTGTCCCGAGGGGGTATTCATTCTACAGCTGAGGCTATTTTATTTTTATCCTGTATTGAATATTATGTTTATATTTCTGTCTCCACCACTAGATGCAAGGCCAGGTCTTAATTTGATCTAGCCTGGTTTCATCAGAATCGATCAGAGTATCCAGTTTTAAGGAAAAAAGAGGGAGTTTGTGTTGTTGCAATAGGGAATTCTGTATGATTCTCTATTTGAAGGTGGAAATGGAATGGAGAACATGACAAGGAAGCTGGGTTAGACTCTTGGTTCTGATCTGAGGCTGCTGATAAGTCAGAGTATTGAAGGTGATTATTCTCAGTCTTTACCTTTGGGCCTCTGTTCTTTTAACTATTATTGAAGTCCCATCTTTTAAAATTAATGACCCGGTATGAAATTTCAGAACAGCTAAAATTGATTTGTCTATTTACTTACCTCTTTTAAATGTAAAATAAAATTGCATTTGTGTGTAAAATCCCCTAGCACCAATGAAAATTGCGATTCTACATTTTCTGAGAAATCTCTTTATTTGTCCTCTGGGAGATCTTAAACTTTAGTTGGCTTCTATTAAAATTTTATGAGAACAAAACGAGTGAATGACTTTTCCTTCAAAGAGGTACTTTTTGTTCTTTCAAAGAAAGAATACATTCTTGAAACAGAACATGTCTTTTAAACAAATTAGTGTTGCTTACCCCCCAAAAAGGGGGTGGAGATGGTGGAAGGGTTTGAGGTTTAAAGAGCCTCAACTCCCAAATTGCAGAATATTAAAATTAGGTCAAACCTGTGTTTTATCTGACTTGTCGAAATATCACTTCAAATATCTTCCTCAAGGGTCTTAAAATGCTATTATAAATTCTTGTCTTTACGGGAAGCGTTCTTTTCCTTTCTCTTTCCTATTTCAAAATACAGATGGTCTTTGGAGCAGTGATGTTGTCAGGACACGGATGCCATAGGTCCTGGAGTTGGGTGCGGACAGGTGGGGTGGGGAGCTCTGATCTCAGGGTGATCACTCTGCTGTTTAATGGGTTTTACCTCTGTTCAGCCATGTGTTTTTACTTGAAATCAAAGCCTCTGCCTAAAGCCAGAAAAAAGGAGGAAATGGAGAAAGTATACTGCATAAGGTTGACACAATTAAAGCCCCAAGTTGATGAATCAGTTGTTTTGTGACGTGATGATTCTTGGTGTATCCATGTCTTCCTTTCCCCCTAACCGTGAAAGCACGCACTTGAAGTTTGCATTAAGCTGAATAGTGTCCCCCCAAAATGTCCACCTCCTAATTCCTGGAGATTGCAAACATATCACCTTACATTGCAGATGTGACTAAGGGGAGGCTCTTTCAACGGGGAGGTTATCCTGGATTATCCAGGGAGCTCAGTGTAATCATTAAAGGTCCATACAAAGAGGTAGCAGGAAGGTCAGAGAGGAAAGGGGTTATGTTGCCAGCTTCGCAGATGGAGGGACGGAAGCTCTGGAGGCTGGAAAGGACCCAAACAAAACGAACAGAGATTCTCCCCAAGTGCCTCTAGAGGGAATGCAGCCCCATGGACCCATCTGAGACTTGTGACCTCCAGAGCTGGGAGGCAGTAGGTTCATGTGCAAGGCCCTTCCACCCATTTTCCATGCTGCAGCCAGACTGCCAGGTGAAGACACAGTAGGTTTATGAAAACCCCTGTTTAAAAAACCTTCAGTGCCTTCATATTACCATGAAAATGAAGTTCCAGTGGCACCATGTGGAGTTACCAGCGCTGCATGGTCGGGTCCTGCCTGCTTCTCCAAATTCATCAGAGTTCACTAGTGATTCCGAGTCAGTATCTGAGTTGAATTCTGCTTGTTCTCCTCACTACCTGTGTGAGTAGACAAATTAACCTCTTTGTGCTTACGTTTTCTCATTGGAAAATACCTTATTGCGCGTTCCTGAGGATTAATAAAAATACAGTCTTGGCTCTGTTCTCAGCATTCTATAAATGAGTATGTACGTAGCCTTATCATTCCTGTGAGCATTCACACACGGGATTGACACGTAGTAGACACTAAAACACTGGATGGATGGATGGATGGATGGATGGATGGATGGATGGATTAAAGCAGCACTGCGGTCACAACTGTTTGACATACTCTGTTCCTTGTCTCTGATTTTCAGAGATGATTCAGTGTTAAAGGAACACAACCAAAACTTAGATGAACAGAGATAACTGAATGTTTTGGAGCCACATTTTGGCTACTAGGTGTATAAACTGGACTTAAAAAAATCTGATTCACTTAAAGTTGAAAGCTGTCCACTCCTTTTTTTTTTTTTAAGTTTTTATGTATTTGATAGAGAGAGACAACCAGTAGGCAGAGAGAAAGGCAGAAAGTGAGGGGAAAGCAAGCTCCCCGCTGAGCAGAGAGCCAGATGCGGGGCTCGATCCCAGGACCCTGAGATCATGACCGGAGCTGTGGGCAGAGGCTTTAACCCACTGAGCCCCCCAGGCGCCCCTAAAGCAGTCCACTCCTAAGAGAATCTTTAGTCAGCACTGAAGTGTATGCCAACCAACATTAGTGAGTTTTCAACCCAGCTCTGAAAACTAAGACCTGGTTTGTATTTACAGTTAATAATGCTAAGCTGTTTTTATCTCGTTTTCTTTACTTTTTAATAACATATTTTCTTCTAACTGCAGAAAAATACTCATGGAAGTGGTGTTTCTATAGTGTAATGGAAACGTACTCAGCCCTATCAGTCCCCTCTATTCATATTTACTTGGGGGTACATAGTATGCAATAAGAATACTTCCTATAGGAGTTCCATGTAATAAATGTCAGTTCCTTTGCAGGTAAAATTGCATTTCCCTCAGGATACGTCTATACTAAGAGGTAACTGTAAACCTCTAGTGTGCGGCAGAGAGGACTTTAGCTTTGCTTTGGTTGTCCTCACCATTGTCCTGGGGTGGGGGGGTGGGGGTGAGTGGTATTCTGTCTACAGAGTTCTGCTTTAGTTTAATGGCCTCAAAGTTCTTCATTCTACCTTCCTATGGAAATACTTTAATAGTCAAATTTATTTGAATAAGCATTTCTTGAGAGCCTTTTTAAATATATATTTTTAAACTTTCATGTTCTAGTTTTGGGCTAAGATAGGGAAAGAAAACGGTTGGTCAGGTTTTTTCAGGTATAATTTACATAAAGGAAAGTTTACCCTTTTTAGTGTCCTGTTGTGTTTTGACAGATAGACATGGGCATGGGCTCACCACCACTATCAGGATATAGAACCATTCTGTCCCCCTCAAAATTCACTCATGCTACTTTGTAGTGAGGCCCTCTCCCCATCTGTAGTTCTCTGCGGCACCTGGGCTGTTTTCTGTCTCTACTTTTGCCTTTTCCAGGATGTCATAGGAATAGAATCATTACGTAGCCTTCTGAGTCTGGCTTTATTAATTTTAGATTTATATACATGTCAAGAATTAACTCTTGTATTGCTAAATGATATTCCTTTGTATGGATATACCACATATGGTATACTTAGGGATAAGTATAAGTATATGGATATAGATGGAAATACTTATGGATAAGTATACTTATCCATACATCTGTTGAAGGAAATTTGGCTTATTTCCAAGTTTGGATGATTATCAGTAAGGCTACTACTACCATTCACATACTTTTTTTTTTTTTTTTTTAAGTGGGCTGCATGCTTGGCTTGGAGCCTGACACAGGACTTGAACTCATGGCCCTGAGATCAAGACCTGAGCTAAGATCAAGAGTCAGGCACTTAACTGACTGAGGCACCCAGGTGCACCACATACATTTTTTAATGGGAATGTAAGTTTTCTTTTTTCTTAGTTAAATATGAAGCAGTAGGACTCCCAGGACCCTGAGATCATGACCTGAGTTGAAGGGAGAGGCTTTAACCCAGTGAGCCACCCAGGAACCCCTCTTTAAGCTCTTATTAAAAGTAAAAGTTACTGGGACACCTGGGTGGCTCATGCAATTAAGTGTCTGCCTTCTGCTCAGGTCATGATCCCAGGGTTCTGGGATGGAGCCTGCATTGGGCTCCCTGCTCAGTGGGGAGCTTGCTTCCCCCTCTCCTTCTCCCCCTGCTTGTGCTCGCCCTTGCTCACTCACGTGCTCTCTCTGTCAAATAGATAAAATCTTAAAAAAACCCCAACCTATTTATATTTGCTGCCACTGAATAAAAAAATACATTTGTTTTTCAATTATTAAACTTGAATCCTAAGACCTTGCTAGTTCCACTTATTTTAATAGTTTGGTCTATTCTTATGCAAACCATTATGTCATTTGAAAAGGCAGTGTCACTTTTTTCCTGATTGTTAATTTTTTTCTCATATTAATGGTTATGAACTATGGTAAATAATGAAAAGAAATTGTGAGCCTGGGCATCCTTGGTCCAGCTATCAGAAGAAATGTAGTCAATATTTTACCAATAAGTATGATGGTAGCTGTACATTTTTCAAAAATGCCCTTTACCAGATTAAGGAAGTCTCCTAATCTTAGTTTGCCTAGAGTTATTGTCATTAATAAGTGTGGAATTAAAGTGCTTTTTCTGCACCTATTGGGATGCTCATACAGTTCTCTTTTTAGTCTGCTCATATGGTGAATAACAATCATTGGCTTTTCAAATGTTAAATCTATCTTGCAATCCTGGGATAAACCAAACTTGATCGAAATCCAGTTTGCTGGATTAAATTTGCTAATATTTCATTAAATACACGTGTTTCTAGGTTCATGTGGATATTGATGTATAAGTTTTTTTGGCTATATCTATTTCAGGCTTGTTATCAGTGTCATGCTGGCTCCCAAAAAGAGGATAAATGTTTTCCCCTCTATTTTCCGAACAAAAATTGTGCAAGATTGGTGTTATTTCTTCCCTAAGTGGTTGATAAATTTGACCACTAAAACCATCCGGGCCTGGAATTATCTTTGTGGGAAGCTGGTTGAACAAACTTCAATTACTTTAAGAGTAAAGGACTATTTAGATTTTTAAAATTTCATTCCGTTTCAGTTTTGAGGTCTATTTCAAAGAATTTGTCCATTTTATCCTCAGTGTCAAATTCGTTAGCATAAAATTGACCGTAACGTCTTCTGTTATCCTGCTAAAGTCTGTGTGTCTATGGTGCTATGCTCTTTCACATTGAATTCTCTGTGTTTTTTTTCTTGGACAGCCTAGTTAGGATTTATGAATATACTCATTTCCATGTAAAGGAATGTATATCAATGGCTGGCCTCTGAACAGCAATTTGGAAAATTAGTCTAGTGCTTTTCAAAATGGGATACCTAGTAGCCCTGAAGATAAGAGGTGTGATCTTTGGAAACCATAGATATATTATGGAACATGAATTTTCCTAGGAAAAATGTAGGGAAATTAAAATGCTATTCAAAAGATTATACTTAGGAAAACATAGGATTTTATTTATCTTTAGAGATTTTATTAGAGAGACAGCGTGCAGGAGCTGGAGGAGGGGGAGGGGAGAAGCTGATTTCCTGCTGAGCAAGTCGACCAAGGCAGGATTTCATCCCAGGACCCTGGGATCATGACCTGAGCCAAAGGCAGATGCTTAGCCTATTGAGCCACCCGGGTGCCCCTATTTTATTATTTTTTAAGATAATTGGAAAATTAATTGAAAATGTGCATTTTAAGGATTTAGGGGTTTACTCCTACTCCTTTGCCACTGAATTTACTCTGAATTTACTCTTTTCTGCCTTGGAAAAAAGGAAAGAACTGAATTAAATCCAAGTTCTTCACTTTGCAGCTGCCCTAGCCTTCAGACTTGACAAAAACCAGGTGGGAAAATATGCCCAGGAATTTCAAGGAACCAGAGGGCTTAAATTTAGAATTAGTGTGTCTAAAACCCTTTGTTTAGGTCTTGACGAAGTGTCTCAGGCAAGAATAACAACATCCACTGAGCACTCTCTCCTTGGTGGGAGGGAAGTAACCTGGCATTAAGGTCTGGCAACCCCCTGAAATAGGTTTTATTGACGTTCTTACTTTACAAAGGGAAAGAGTGATACTTGTCCAAGATCACACCGGCACGCAACGCAAATGGGCGTTTGACCACCTCAGGGGAAGGGAGGGGTGTAGGGAGATGTAGTTAAAAGAAGTAAAAGACTCTTGTGCCTCGAACTCCCCAGGAGCACCGCCTGAGGGGGAGGGGTCGCTGACCTCAGACGCGCGGAAAACCTCGCTCCGCCTCTAGCCCTACCGTAGGGAGGCGAGAGGGGCGGAGAGAGCCCACTCGGGCCCCGCCCACGCCCCGTTGAGATTTCCCCATTCGCTGACGACAGACGCACGGCGGTGACGTTACGGCGTCCGCCGTCCGGAAGTGCGTGGGGTGGCGTCGCCGACGGCGGCGGTAGGGCTGGTGAGCGGGCGCGTGGGGGGCATGCGGGTGCGCACGGGTGCGCGCAGCAGGGAGGGCCGCGGGGCGATCAGGACGGCCGGCCTTCACCTGAGCGGGGCCGCTTGGGGGAGGGTGCGAGCCTGCGGCGGTGAAAAGCGTTTTCTCCACTGCGGAACTGAGTTCGATGTGCAGGTCATGGGGCCGCGTCCCTGCCACGTTCCAGTGACTGCCGGCTGAATCATCGGGCTTCCCCGGGCACTTTCCGTTCTTTGTGGCCGGGCCCCCGAGGGTCTCACTAAGCTCTTTTCGGTCTGGCACCTGGTGTGAGGGGCGGGACACGACACTTGAAGGTCAGGGTCCTCAGCAGGTTTTCCTGATTTGAGGCGGAGTTGGGATGCACACTTTTTTTCCCCACGTGGTCTGGGCGAGGCGAACGCGTCTCGCCCCGTGGTGGGAAATGCCGCGTTTTGAAACCTTCCCACCGAAGGGAATGGCCCCCTAGTGGTTTGCGTGGGGGCCACTTGAAATCCTGCTGGCCCCTCACGGAGACCCACTTCACGTGGAGAATGGTGTGGGTGAGACTCCGGAGCCGGCAGGACCGGAAGGAATGGTCAATGAGGAAAAAAGCGGGCAGTGAAGACCAGTCTTGGGAAAATGTGTTTTAGTGCCTAGGAAATGCCCTTGGGTCATACATCTCAGGTGCAGGCGGGGAAGGCCAGTGGTAAACATGTGACTGTGCCGTGTTTTGGAGGAGGCCAGGTGTTCTTCGAGTGTTTTGAGTTTCCTTTTCTGCAACCCCTGTTCTTGGCAGCCTGATCTCCTGAAGCTTTAACTGAAACCTACCGCTCCAGAGAGCATTGTAACAGCACAATGCAGTAACGCGACTCTAGCAGTACGTGCTTCAGGAGTACAAAACTGCATAGCCCCAAGCCTAGGTCTAGACTCAAATTGTCACTGGTTTCAGTGTTTGCATCTGAACAGGAGATGATTGCCTCTCAGATGTTAAGTAAAATTGCAGTACATCCCTTTATTTTCCTTCCCTTGTAAATTTCATTATTGTACATGCGTGTTTGTCTTGTAGATGTGTGGTTGGTGACTCTGCCCCCAGATGCTGAGGTTCCTGAATCCCTGGCGCGGGCCATTACTGAGCTGTAGTTGGAGTAGGCTGTGCCTTTTCAAGCAGTATCTATTTACAATGAAGTTGCAGTCTCCAGAATTCCAGTCACTGTTCACAGAAGGATTGAAGAGTCTGACAGGTGAGAGATTAGGATGCTTTCTTGCATTGGAAGGCCGGGTAAATGGAGAAATGGAGGCTTAATGTTTTTTAGCCAACACTCAGGGGTGTTTTTGTTTTTGTTATTCTTTTGCTGTTGAGCTAATGAAAGAAAGGTTTGCTATAGGTAGTCCAAAACTATAGCCAGACTTAAAAGAGTCAGGCAGTGACGTCAATTAAAAAGCATGGTTCTTCTGTATGTTATGCTAACTACTTTTTAGATACAATACAGAATTGGGCCTAGTAAATTCATGAGTAGATACATTTTTTTTCTCGTTTTGTGCGTGAGGAAAGAGGCTTAGGGAAGTGCCAACATTTGTATAACTAGAGAGCTGTGTAGTCTGCTTTCAGTACCCAGCTTATAACCACCAAGCTATATTTCCTTCCTGGTCATACATGCTTTCTGAGTGAACTGAAGGCAGAAGGAAATAGTCTCATCCGTTTGTGCACATTCCAAACTTACCTAGTAGGGGCACAGGAAATGACTTAAGCTGAGTCCCTGATTACAGCAGCTTCGTGTTGCTTGCCACAGTCTTTACCATTACTTACATTGGTCCTCAGTATCAGCTCTGCTGTTGCTGAAGCAGCCACACAGCTGCATTTCTAAGTCGGTGGTATTTTATTGGCCCTTCAGAAACACATAAAAGTATGTGTGTGTAGAAACATGACCTATACAGTGGCATTCATTAGGTTCACCTGGGGAGCTTCTAAAATACGCATATGCTGGGGTCCCACCCTGACCTACTGAACTGGAATCTCTGGGTGGGGGGGGAGATGGGGATCTATGAATTTTAGAAGAACTCTGCTCTATTAATTCTGATGCGCGGAAGGTGGAGGAACCATGACATTAAAATGACTTTCCTTGTAGTAGTTTATTCCCAGAGCTCCTTTGCTATTCTTGAATGGAGATGGTTTTTTAGATACATGTCAGAAGTCAGTGTCCAGAACTTGTTGATTCATAGAGATTCTTCATGTGGTCTTGAAATGGAAGGTCTACCTTCCACAAATACCTCACGCTGAGTTGTCATTATAGTGAAAAATGCTAGAAACTCCAGTCCAGTAGAAATACCAGTCACATGTGCAATGTATACTTCTCAAGTAACCACATTCAAGGTAAAAAGAAATGGGTGAAATTAATTTTAATAGTTATTTTTGTATAGCATTTCATTTTATCATTTAAGATGGCATTTAAGATACCGTCATTTTAATATAAAAATTATGTACAAATCATTAATGAGGTATTTCACATCCTTCCTTGCAAGTCCTTGAAATCTAGTGGTTAGCACATCCGACCATCTTAATTCAGACTCACCACATTTCAGGTACTCAGTTCCGTAACTACATATGCCTACTGTTTGAACAGCACAAGTTGAGAAGCTCCAAATCTGACTTGAATTCAAGCTTGTTCTTTCTTTATATGCCTTTCCCAGCTCCTAATCTTGCCATCTTCACTTGCAAGAGGCCTCTTGGAAGAAAGGTGCCAAATGCTTGGATGTAGGTAATTAACTCTTGGTGGCCTGTTTCAGGTCCTTCTGCATTTTTCTTTTGGAGACAAGGCTCTGGATATTGATTGCTGTAGGTTTTTGAACATCTTTTATTTTAACAATTTCATTTGGCTTACTAACCCTTACTTCAAGAGTGGAATTGTCTCCACCTTAAGAGGTGAAATCCTACGGATTTATAAACTCTATATGGTGGGAAGATACAGATCTGTTTACCCCCAGGGTCTTGTCCTCCAAAGCCTGGCAAATGGTAGCATGGACATATTCTAAAGTTGACTTTTTTTAGGGTAGAAGGGAAGTGGCAAAAAAGGAATGTTTTAGTGCAAAGCTCATCAGTTAGAAAATCAAATAATTGGTTTTACTTGGTTTTTGCTGCTTTCTAAAGACTTGCGTGTTCTGGTAAAACAAGATGTTCTGCATGAACACACACACACACACACACACACACACACACACACACACACACACATATACATAATGGCTGTTGTGCGGTGATACTATGCAGTTGAATACTATACCGGTTCTCAAATCCTAATAGATGCTTTGCCACATGTGAAATTAGTTTCTAGTATGCAATATTTAGGGAAGCTAGGATAGTGGATTATTTGTACACTATAGGATTTTATAATTTCTCAATTTATTTTATGTAATTTACTTTTCCTTTAGTTTGAGGACAGCATTGTAGAGGCATGCTAGGGGCATAGGAGACTTTTTTCCCCATTCTCTACGTGAGACTGAACTTCCAAACATTGTTTGGACAAGCCAGGACTTCTTTGGCCACTTGGCTGTGGTCCATAAGAAATGCTGGCCATTAGCACTCAGTGGTTAGCTTTTAACTGCTTTGGTATGTGCTGGCGTAAAGCCAGCATAGCTACATTTGGGACAGTGGGAACACCTGATCACTCCTCAGGCCTGGGAGCTCCTGGAAGCACCGAAGAACAGATCGTTTATTTGTTGGTAGTAATAGTCACGACATGAAATGGTCTTCCCATTTTAGTTCTACTTTCTGCACCCCCTGCCTACAAAACTTAAAACTCAAAATTGTAAAGGGAAGAAGTTAGCGAAAATTTGATTGAAAATTGAATTTAGAAAAAACAAAGTTTTCTGACATAGAATGTCATGGTCCTTTGGCTTGCTAACGATGATAATTAAAAATAGGTTACTATCAGATGCGGTAGGTGAAGCAGATTACTAGCCTTGGAATGATGAGATTATGCATTTCTTGAGTCTCAGGCTTAAATTTACAATTAAATTTAGCTGCACTAGGTCTTATTTTTCTGAGTATATAGTTTACAGAATTCATTGGGATGTGGATTTCTGTGAGATTGCAGATACCATTAATTGAGGAAAAAAAGTGTCTAAGCTCGATAATCCCTACCCTTTTAAGTCAATATAAAATCATTGCGTTGTTTACAGGTTTTATGACTGTTCCCCACAGGCACATATATATGCCTTAATATGCCTTTCTAGGTTGTATTATAATGTTAGAATTCTGAGTTTTTGGGAAATAGTTACCCATTTTCATGTGGCTAACCAAAATGATGAATAGATTGCTTTGAATTTTGAATCTCTGTGTAATGCAGTTAATTTAGTAGGTGACTTTGAACTAAAAATTTTATCTTAGTCGAGCTAGCATGAGAATCTTAAAACAGAGGTTATCTTGTATTCAGTCTTGACCTTCTTCATCCTGTTAGACTAGGTTCAAGTGAAAGTAAAACTTAGTCACTGTTTGCATTTCAAAATAGTTTCCTACTGTAGTGAAGGAAGAAAAACTTGTAAGAAATACATTTTCCAGTGAGGTCACTCTGATTTATTTTTTAAATTTTTTTAAAGCGAGAATATCACAATTAGGTTATGTTGTGAGCCGCGTTGGTGTAAAGATGAGTAAGATAGGTATTCTACCCTGAGAATGAACAGGTAATTTTAATATAATTAGTGTGTATAAAAAATAGGCTTCCGTAGTAGCTTAGAAGAGATTTTTTTTTTTAGAAGAGATTGATTTAACTCCACCATCAGGAGAGGCTTCCTAAACTGCATCACAAAAGATGAGTAAGGATGAGCTGGATCAGTGGTTTTCTCATTGTGGGTACTAACCCACTAGTGGACCGTAACGTCAATCTAGTGGTCATGAGCAGCATCCGAAAACCAGGAAGAGAAGGTGGAGTAGATGAGATTGTGGGTATGAAGTAACAGGATTTCCTGAACGTTCGGTTTAGGGGTGAGTGACTGACATGCAGAATGTCTTTCTGGTGTGGATCGTGCACCAAGACATTTCAGGGCCAGCTGCGCAGCTAGGTGAGTAAGTTGGGAAGGTGTTCGGGTGAAGAGACCTGTGCAGGCAAAGGTGCAGAGGGAAACTACAGGAAGAGTTTGAGTGTAAAGCATGATGCAGAGATTATTAGAGAGGAGACAGAAATGACTCAGGAAGCTCTTGTATAACGTACGGTGGATGCAGATGTTGTGCTGGAAGTAGTCAGAGGAATAGTGGCATAGCCTGATTAAGCGAGTGATTTAGAACCCTCTGTCTAGACGCTGGAAGTTGGATTTAAAGGGGCTGGTGTAGCACTCCTGGTCGGGAAGGAGAGAAAGAGGCCCTGAACTAGGGAGAAATGCGGATACAGTCCAGAAACATTTTGCAGTCCTTAACTTTTTGGCTCAGGGCTCTATAAATCTCATGAAAACTGGACTAACATATATGGGGTTATGTTTTGTTGTCGTTTTTTGTCTTTCTGACTACCGTACGTGGTTTTTATAATTTAAGAGACCATGAACCCTTTACGAAGGGACCCTTACATAGGACCCTTCATAGGTCCCAATCAGTAGGACTTGATTAGAAATGAGGAGTGAAAGGAAGATGAACACCTACTCTTGGAAAGGACTTAGGGTGGTCTTGGACAGCTAAAAATTTAAGGCCAGAGGTAGAGGGAGGGAACATTTGTTACGTTGTAGCAGATCATTTTAGGTAGTCTCCAGAGTTGGGCTGAAGGTTTAGGAAGAAGAGGAAGAGGATGAGTGAGCACGGATTCCTAGGGTAGGGATGGAGGTGAACATACCAGCTCGTGATTAGGGATGCCAGTACTCTGATGTGTGTAGCTCAGTGCTCAGGTCAGTGCCCTCCAGCTGGAGACCAGTGAGTTATTACTGCTTGCAGTGAGGGAGAACACTGGCCATGGAGAACCTCGGAGCGTCTCAATCAAAGGTTTTTAGGAAGGACCTCTTGTAGGATTTGTGCTTGTATCCTGTGTTGCGGCAGGTGTAAGAAGTACAGTTTTCCTGTGGGTTAGGAGGTATCAGAAAGCAAGGATAAATCTGTGATGGGTATCTGGATTCTTACCTAGGAGGTGAAAACACAGCTCTCTGCTCTGACCTTTTAGGTGAGAAGGTGAGAACATAGTGCTATAATTTGTTAACTGATGGGTAAATAAGGAGAAGTCATAAGTATTAATTGTCATTAGGTGGTGTCTTTGACAGTGTTCATATCTTCTTTGTTCAGGAACAATTACTAGCTGTCTTGTTTTAACCGATCCATCATGGTCACCGAGTGGACTTGTTCGATGTGGATGTTCTCGGACATTGTTTGTAGTCAGCAGGAGAACAGCAGGGCCTGACTGTGGCTGCCAGGCCAACTTGTGGCAATAGCAAGGCTCCGGGGGTCATCTAAGGCCAGTTCCTGGATGTCATTCTCCCTGGGGGCCGTATGATGTCCTTTGGTCATGAGTAATAGTGCCTGTTATCTTGTCTTGTACCTAGAGGAGTCTGCTCTGGGTGTCCTGTATTGAGGCCCTCCCAGTAGTTTGAGATTTCCTGTGGCTTCCCTGGAGCCCGGAGAGGAGCAGAAATCAACATTGTATGCAGATTATTTCTTGATGGATTCTTAGCAGTAACATTATCACACCTGGGGTGAGAGACTCATGTTCTTAGACAGTGTCATAGTTTCATGCATGAACATTAGAGCCTCAGCATCAGTAGGCAAAGAGAAATATGTCTAAGAACATCTCATATTTCTGAAGTATGGACTTAAACTTGGAGAAAAGGCCGAATTGTTCACTTTTTGGTTATAATTCAAATGTGTATCGGTGACCTTGGGGGATTGTGGAAGGTAATTTGGAATTACCTTCTGAATCTGCCAAGAAAAAAAATCTGCAAATTTCCCGCTCTCAGAGTTGTGAGAGGCATTCTACTCTAGGTAAGTCACTGCATTTCTGTGGGCCTTGTTCTAATTTTTATATGAAAAGGCACAGTTAAGTAATTTCTGCTATCCCTAGTAGATTGGAAAAACCTTGTACTTCTGTAATTCTTAAATAAATTGAAGTAAAAAATATTCTTTCTCTTTTCAGAATTATTTGTCAAAGAAAATCATGAATTAAGAATAGCAGGGGGAGCAGTGAGGGATTTATTAAATGGGGTAAAGCCTCAAGATGTGGATTTTGCTACCACTGCCACCCCTGCTCAAATGAAGGACATGTTTCAGGCCGCGGGTATTCGTATGATAAACAACAAAGGAGAAAAGCATGGAACAATTACTGCCAGGGTGAGTGAAAGGTGTGACAGCAATTACGTTGTCTTTTTTGTAATTTTTAAAAGTTTTATGTGTTTTGTGTTTTTGTAGTTTTAAAAAGCAAGTGACCAAAAAACTAACAGAGATGTGTCCGTCTCTCCTCCCTCTTACATCCGGCATCCTCCTTTGCAACAGCCACTTTCAACTAGTTTTTTGGTACTCACCGGTTAGCCCCGCATTCGTAAAAAAAAAGTCGTTTCTGCGCTGCAGTGTCTGTGTTGCACATTTCCCAGTTGGGAGGTGTTGAGTGCCGACTTGCTGCCCGGAGAGTAGCGGCCTCTTAGCCACAGTGCACGCGGCTCTCCCTCCCCCGTCTTCGCACTGTGCTCGGACCGTCACGTGTGCATGAATTCGTCTTCGGGGATTTCATTTCTGACTGTGTTGCCCACAGCTGGATTATGAAGTGTATCGTGCCTGCCTCTCTTTTTCGGGTGACTTCGGGTTTCCCTGCAGTTGAGAGCATTTTTCTTTGTAGCTTTCTGTGTGCCACTGAATCGTTCCTAGAGTCTGTAAAGTTCCTCTTAGTAGATGAAACCCATCAAGTTTCAGTTCCCATGTTTTGAGCCACCTCACCTGGTGTGTTCTCTTTTCTCACATGTGCATGCTGCGGGGCTGGCTCCGCATTCCTCGTCCTGAGATTTGCTGGCCTCTTCCTTGTCAGACTGCCTGGTTCTCGAGTCCTTTGTGTACTGTTTCTTGGTTTCTTTTTTTTTTTTTTTTTTTCTTTTTGGTTCTTAATTTAATAGCCTGAGACCCGAAAAAGCCTTACATGTCTGCAAATATTTTTATTTTACCTTCGCACTGGTCTGATCGTTGTATTGGCTACGGAATGCCAGGCTGCCAGTCATTTTCCCTCAGAAAGGGAAAGCCTTTGTTTGCCACCTGCCAGTGCTGCCGCTGGGAAGTCCGAGCTCATTCATATTTCTCTTCTGAGACCAGATCCCCCTCTCCACCCTTTTAAGGAAGCCTTTCTGATATTTTTATGTAGTGTTACTAATTTCAAGAAGCTGTGCTTTGGTTTGGATGTGTTTTTTTCATTCCTTGTGTAGGGACACTTAGCCCTCTTGTATTCCTCTCATAATTCCATCCCCTTTGTTCAGGGTCTTCACCTTTGGAATCTACTGGGATGTTGGATGTTGGACCATGAGGACTGATCTTCTAGTTTTATCTTTGGTCTCCTAATTTGTCTTTTAAGGTTTTTTTTATTCTTTTGAGAGAGAGAGGGAGAATGAGCACAAGCAGGAGGGAGGGGTAGAGGGGGAAGGAGAAGCAGAAGCAGACTCCCCGTTAGGCCGGAGCCTTAGGGGCTTGATCCCAGGACCTCGAGGTCATGATCTGAGCCAAAGTCAGTCGCCTAACTGACTGAGTCACTCAGGCGCCCTTCTCCAATTTTATATTCTCATATCTTTATTTTACTTTCCATGAGATTGCCTTAACCTACTCATCCAGTCTCTGTTATATTTGCAACCTTTGCTATTTTTTAACATTTTTAAGAGGTGTTTCTCAGAATATTTCTTTTGAAAACTTCCTCTTCTTGTTTGAGATGCACTATCTTACTTCCTTTAGGATATCAGTTATAGTCACTTGGACACTGTCTGTCTTTCCTCTGAGCTTTTTCTGTCTTTCCTGTTGGCTTTCCTTCAATGTGGGTTTGTTTCTTTCCTTAAGTTTGGGTGATCCTCTGGTGTTTGTAAAGTGACTTGAGAACTATACTATAGTTTTGTGTCAGAAATGTCAGCCAGTTAGTTGTGGGATCACCAATGTCAGTATCGGCAGGCCTTTTCATTAGGGGAAATCAGAGGAATCCTTTAGTGTCATTCGGGTTAGAAGAAGCCTGGTTAGGAGCATTTGGGAAACCAAGAGGGGAAAGAGAACGAAGGTCATGTTGATTTGGAAAAGTTGTGCTTCCAATTCCTGAGTTTCAGAATGGTATAGTGAGCTCTGACTTGTTTCTAGAAAAGAAATGAGATGGAGAGGAATTCTAGAACAGACTTGGAGTGATCATTAGTAGCTTTCAGTTCTTAATGACGAGATTCCAAATTCCTCAGTGGCATGTAAAACCCTTTGCTCTCTACCGCTAAATGCTAACGTGCTGGTTTTCAGCAGTGCTCCTTGTGCATAGATGCCTCTTTCTCTCTAGGTGCCTTCGGTCATCTTTTCATTGAAATGCTCTTCCCGCATGTGCAGAACCTACTTAGTTTTCTTCTTCTTCTTTTTTTTTTTTTAAAGATTATTTATTGATTTGAGAGAGAGGGCATGAGAGGGGGTGGGGTCAGAAGGAGAAGCAGACTCTCCTCTGAGCAGGGAGCTTGATGCGGGACTTGATCCCGGGACTCCAGGATCATGACCTGAGCCGAAGGCCGTCACCCAACTGATCACCCAGGCACCGACTTAGTTTTCAAGGCTCAACTCATATGTCATCTATCTTGAAGCTACTCAGCTTTTCCCAGCTGGAGCTCATCTCTCTTCCCATGGGATATATAGAGAGAGAGAGAATACTTTATTGCAACTTCATTGATGCTTACCAGTAAGAGAGTTGCAAAAGGTGTTAATGGTTTGTATTTCTTCCTCTATCAGTCCTTTGCTCAGTGGTGTATGTTCTAAATTGATAATCAGCTCATTGCAAACTGGAGCTCTTAAATATTTCAGAGTAGCCTAATTGGAAATGAAGAACTGGAATATACTGTTTTGAGGGCCTCTTCCGTTCTTTGCCACATTTGTTAGAGTTGTCATTTTTTTTTTAATGTCAGACTCATCCTTTTTCATTAAGATAGATTTCTTTTTTATTAAAAGATTTATTTATTTGACAGAGAGGAGAGAGATCACAGGTAGGCAGAAAGGCAAAGAGAGAGGGGGAAGCCGATTCCTTGCTAAGCAGAGAGCCCAATGTGGGGCTCAATCCCAGGACCCTGAGATCATGACCTGAGCTGAAGGCAGAGGCTTAACCCACTGAGCCACCCAGGGGCCCCAAGATGGATTTATTTCTTAGAAAATATTCCTTGGATCTATCTGGAATATTGTGTCTTTCTGTTTCCAAATACATGTGCACTAGGTGACTTTGAAAAGAAAGAAGATAAACATGTCAGGACTCATTATTCTTTTCAACTCATCCAGTGATACTAAAATCTAATCAAAAAAATATTTCATTACAGCTTCATGAAGAAAATTTTGAAATTACTACACTGAGGATTGATGTTGTCACTGATGGAAGACACGCTGAGGTAGAATTCACAACTGATTGGCAGAAAGATGCTGAACGTAGAGATCTCACTATAAATTCAATGTTTTTAGGTAATGTCTGGAGATAATGTTTTAATCCAGTCTTTTGAAGGCTGTCTTTTTTTTTTTTTTGTAAAGGTTATTTGAGAGAGCGGGGTGAGGTACAGAGGGAAAAAGAGGATCCCAAGTCGACCCTTTTCTGGGCAAGGTGCCCGGTGCAGGGTGCCATCCCACGACCCTGAGATCATGACCTGGGCTGAAACCCAGAGCTGGATGCCTAACTGGCTGCACCATCCAGGCGCCGCTGAAAGCCGCCTTTTCAAGTGAATGTGCATCCTGGAAATGTTCTCCAACCTGAGAGGCTGCGTTAGTTTCATATGAGAGTGTAATGTACGGATTAAAAGATGACTCTAGAGCCAAAGTCCTGGGTTCAGATTCTGACTCTGACTCACTACCTGTAAACTGAAGATGCTAATATCTGCTTCCTTTGCAAGGCTATCATGAGGATTAAAGGTGTTAATAATTTCCCGTATTCAGAACAGTGCCTGGCACGTGTACACATTCAGTGTTCACTTAATTACATCTAAAAATGTTTAACATTTTAGGGAAGCAAACTGTACCCACGTACATTCCCCGGTATCTTTCTCCATTGCACTGTCTTTTGTGTGTGCCCGCCCAGGGCACACACTTGTGAATGACCTCAGCACCTTTTCTGTAGCTGTGCCTAGACACAAGGTCAAATTCTTTCATAACATTGCATTTTAGGAATCACCTGTAATCAGAGTTGGCATGCGACAGCAAACCTATTTATTATCTCAACTTGATTTTTTTTTAAAATGAAGCCAGTGAGATTCATAATAGGTGAATTAACTGAGTGCTTTATTGAAGCATTATTTTTTGTCCTTTAAATTGTAGTTCAGCCCTTTGTGTTTAAGACTTTGGATTAGAAAAGAGATGAAGCAACCACTCCTCATAACATAGTTGTGGCAGCCATAATAGTGACAGGATGAAGACAGGTTCCTTGCTACTCAGAAGTACCCTGTGTAACCTCTTTGAAGTTGAAGGTGGTATAGTTTGTGGAAGCAGTTGCTCTTCCATCACAATGAAAATCCTCTTCCAGATTACTTTTGGTTAGCCAAAACAGGTATTAATGCAGGTCTTTTGTAAAGGCGATGCAGCCTAAAAGGAACTTGGAGACAGTGAGGGGAAACCTGTAAATAGGATTTGCCTCATGGGATGGTGAAGGAGGTTGTTTGCCAAGATGGGTCATTAATGCATCATTAATGCATCATTAATGCAAATGATGTGTTTCTAGAGCACCTACTAGGTTCTTGGGTACTTGATACACTTCACTGCATTGAACTGTCCGAAAAACCTCAGTAAGTATTAAATCCATGTGATGAGGAAACAGACTGAGATTGTAAGGAGTTAGCTCAAGTCATAGACTGCCTTGATTGGAGCTTGGAATTCCAAAGCCTAGGTGATTTATGACCTGAGGGAGCCCAGTTGGGGCAGGTTTTCTATCATATGATCAAACTCCACGTGTTTATTTCTTCTTCTATTTATTTCTTCTTAGCTCATTCTCACTTAGGCTAAACTGCTCCAAGCAGTGCAATGTATAAAATTTGTTACCTGGCTTCTCCAAAGCATACCTAACCGAAAGAAGCTAATATTCTTTTCAATGTACTGTTTTATAGAAATAAAAACTATTCTTATTGGTACTATGGTTTTCTAACATTTGCTGAGCCCTTATAATGTGCCAGGCACTGTTATAAGCACATCACAGAAATGTAATCTTCCCAGCGTCCCTATGACGCAGATATTGCTATTTAACCCACAGTAATTGGCTTAAAGTCGTGCAGCTGGTAGACTGCAGAATTAGCATTCCAACTTAAGCATCCTGGTGCCGGAGGTCACATTCTTAACCACTACATTATTCTTAGCAGCCCAACTTTCTTTCTTATTTTTATGCACCGTATTTAGAAAGTGCCATCCAGAGCAAAAAACCAAGTACACACTGATCGGATATTCTCACTAATTCTAACTGTTAACCCATTTTTCTGTCCAGGCTTTTTTCAAGCCTTACTGGATGAAGCATTCTGAGTTCTGGCCTTTCTGGTGACTTTCCTTCTCGATCCTTGTTCTTATCTTAGCCTTTGTTTACTTTTTTTTTCTATTTTCTCCAGATTTTGGTTTTTCTTTTACTGAAAACGATTTCAGTATTTCCATGCTCACCAGGGAGAGTCCAGTCTTGTTATTAAGAGACAGATATACCACATGTATTTGCCACTTTGTAATCATATTTTTGTCTATTTCCTCTCCACCCTCTGTATTTTCTTATTTCTTTGAATTTGGAGCCTTTTAAATTTGCTATACATAGCAAAATGCCATATAAATCCAAATAGTTTTAGAAGTGGTAAGCCTGAGCTTATTAGTATTTTGCAGTTGAGGTATCAAAGAGCATTAAAAGTTCAAGCAGAACTAAATTGAGTAGTTGTTTTTCAGTAGTAGGGGCAGTATCTCTCAGGATCGCCAACCTCCGTAGTTGGACGGTTGAATGTCGTGGAGGGAGAGAATCTTAGGCAGACACCGAGCCAAGTGCAGAGCCTTCTTCTGGGGCTCAATTTCACAACCCCAAGATTGTGACCGGAGCTTTAAGTAGCTGACCCACCCAGGTGCCCCCCAAAATCTTCATTTTCCAAGGTTTTTTCTATCTCCCTAGGATAATTTTAGCTAAGTCGTCTATTTTTATATGGCATTTTTGTTTATAAGAGCTTTTTGTTTATTATGGGTATTAGGTATTTGGCTCTGTACTGACGTACATAAATATTTTTGTCAGTATATTCTTCGATGCTTTTCATTCTGGTAGTTCTTGTCATGCAGACATAATTGATGTTTAGGTGGTTAAATTATTTATTGTAAGGTTCTGGTGTGTGTGTGTGTGTGCGTGCGCGCGTAGTTTTCTTGGTAAACCTCCCACGTAGACTAAAATCTGCATATTAATTTTTGACTCCCCCCCCTAATTACTAATAGCCTACTGTTGGTAGGAAGCTTGACTGATAACAGAAACCACCAAGTAATACCAGCTTTGCATATTGTATGTCTTACACACTGCGTTCTTACAATAAAGCACCCTAGAGAAAATGTTAAGAAAACCCTAAGAGGAGAACATTTGTAGTCTTGAAAAAAATACACACACACAGACATACATGCACACCTGGGTGGCTCAGCTGGTTATGTGTGTCTGTCTTCAGCTCAGGTCATGATCCCAGGGCCCTGGGATCAAGCCGAGTTGGGCTCCCCGCTCAGCGGGAAACCTGCTCTCCTCCCCATTGTGCTTTGTCTTGCATGCGCGCGCTCCAATAAATAAAATCTGTAGGAAAAAAAAAATCTTCCTGTAAGTGGACCCATAAAGTGCAAACTGGTGTTCAGGGATTAACTGTATATTTTGAAAGGTTTTCCTCATTCCAGGATCATAAGTTTTTTCCCCCCTATGAGTTATTGTTTAGTTTGTGCAGATTTCTTTTTGCTAGTTTTTTTTCCTCACAGTACTTTGGCTCTTGTTTAGTTTCCCGTAATAACCTGAAAATCAGCTTGTTTGGTGTCTCCACACCAATTCCTACTTGAGGCATATTTTTTGTTCAGTTCACTTCTGGGTATTATCTTTTCAGTTGCTATTGTAAATACAGCCTTTTAGTCCATTAGGTCTTCATTTGATAATGGGTATTTATGAATGGTGTTCATGTCTGCATTTTAACTTCGTAACTCCTCACTTAGTTTTTATTGTTTATAATAGTTTTTTAAAAGAGCATTATATTTTCCAGTTTTTATTTGCTAATAGTGATCTCTCCCCATTTTTTTAATGAGTAGGTTTTGATGGTACTTTATTTGACTACTTCAATGGTTATGAAGATTTAAAAAACAAGAAAGTTAGGTTTGTTGGACATGCTAAACAGAGGATAGAAGAAGATTACCTTCGGATTTTAAGATATTTCCGGTAAGAATTTTTAAAAAGTAATGATACAGATTTTAGTATCCCAGAGCACAATTCCAATCATGTGAACGGTGCAGGTCAGAGTACAGCGTGGTGACATCCCAGATGTCTATCTCTGATAGATTTATTAGTAAAATGTGACCTAAGTGTGAGATAGTAGATGCTTCATATTATTTTTTTTTCCCCAGAGATATTGACTCTATTCTGTGAATATGGAGGAATGTCTTTGCCTTCATACGGCTTACAGTTTTAGGTGGTCATGGCTAACCCTTAGATGAGCTTGCTGAAAGCATGGAATGAATGTGGATGGTTTTGTGGGTAGCACTGATTTTTAAACTCGGAGCTGTAACCCTTTTTAAAAATGATTCTGACTGGCTAGTTTATGTAATACTGGTTGGGATGATATTTAGAATATTCTGTAATGGAGCCTAAATATTTTATCAGTAAATGCTCATTTTTTGTTTGAGAGGGAGCGAGCGAGAGAAGCAGACTCCTCTGCTAAGCAGGGAGCCTGGCTTGGGGCTCCATTCAGGACCCTGGGACCGTGACCTGAGCCGAAGGCAGATGGGTAATGACTGAGCCACCCAGGCACCCCAGTGCTGTTCCTTTAAAGTTGTGTACTTGCAACACTCTTGCAAATAACAGAAAATAGACTGACATCCATAGTTACTGTCATTTAGGCTACATTATGGAACTGAATTTTAAAGATGTGTTAGGACAGGTATACTTTAAGGCTTCCAATGTGAGATTGCTAGAACTACAGTCCGCTCTCTGCAGCTACATGAGTCCTATTTGAAACTCTTCATTCAAAGTACTGATGGGCACAGACAAGGAAGCTTTGTACACACTGTTCCATTGAAGGCATGCCAGTCTTTCCAAGAATGTTCTGCATTCTGTGTCCAGTATAGGTACCAATTCTAGGAAGTACGTTTGATGGCCGTTCTAAATGTCTCACTCACTGACTTGGAAATGAAAGTGAGCAGAGGGTTCTAGTTCATGTTAGTTTAAATTTTATTGGCTCTCAGATTTTGTCATCTGGGAACAAAACGAAGGTAAGGAAGTGACCAGAATATCTAAGGTCCGTCGTAAACCTAAATCTTCTGTGTTGTCTCAGATGTTTGGAAGAGTACCAGTGAAATGGAAAGCCAGACTTTTCTAATGATATGCCAGCATAGAGGTAACACGCTCTTGTTTTGCAGGTTTTATGGGAGAATTGTAGACAAACCTGGTGACCATGATCCTGAGACTTTGGAAGCAATTGCAGAAAATGCCAAAGGTTTGGCTGGAATATCAGGAGAGAGGATTTGGGTCGAACTGAAAAAAATTCTTGTTGGTAACCATGTAAATCATTTGATTCACCTCATCTATGATCTTGATGTGGCTCCTTACCTAGGTGAGAGCAAGTTATAAAGCATTTGAGTTTTTCACAATGAAACATCTGGTTTAAAATTTCATAGGGAAAATGTTTGACTAAATCAAAAGGAGAAATGCAGTATTTTAAAGTAAGATAAACTTTGGGGTCAGCCCTGGGTTTGGATTAGTTCCTTGCTCATTAGTTGCTGAATCTAAAGGGGTGTGAAGGTAACACATCTTGTCTAATAGAAGGGATGAAAGATTCAGTGAGTTAATACATGTAAAGCACTTAAAGAGGGGCATACATATAAATATATTCAGAAAGAACAATGATCTGGACTGGCGCACACCTCAGGAAACTTGGGGGTATGTCAAATACAGTTTTCGAATGGCAGTAGGGGTGGATGGTCTGTGAGAGTGGGGCAGTCATGAGTGAGTATCTCTTATGACTCTGCCCCCACCCTCCCTGCCTCTGGACGTCGATTATTAATGGATTATTAATCATATTAGGATTCCCCTAGGTTTGGGGGACGTTATGGGAGGGAATAGCAACAGTGTTTATCAGTGATTAACCCGCAAGATGGAGCCAGTGAGTGCTAGTGACAGAGCATTTTGCATAATATAACTCTGGTTGGTTGAGGCTGTAAGTGTGTTTTAGTAAAGTTACCCACTGTAAAAAGTAAAAACCGGTGAACAATGTTTTTGTCCCTACAGGCTTACCTACTAATTCAAGTTTAGAAGAATTTAACAAAGTTAGTAAGAATGTTGATGGTCTTTCACCAAAGCCAATGACTCTCTTGGCCTCATTATTTAAAGTACAGGATGATGTCACAAAATTGGATTTGAGGCTGAAGATTTCAAAAGAAGAGAAGAACCTTGGTATATTCATAGTTAAAAACAGGAAAGATTTAGTTAAAGCAACAGATAGTTCAGAGCCACTGAAACCCTATCAAGACTTCATTATAGACGTAAGTATATACAGGCTTGGTCAGAAGTAATTTTTTAACACTAAGACCCACAGTGTGTTCTGTGGATTTCAGTTATTTACCTTTTAGGATGGGATTATTAGCAAGCATTCTAACGTGTGCTGGAACTAAATGTCTGATTTTGGCACTTAGGCTAGGGAACCTGATGCAATGACCCGTGTGTGTGAGCTCCTGAAGTACCAGGGGGAGCGCGGTCTTCTGCAGCAGATGCAGCAGTGGTGCATTCCTCCGTTTCCTGTAAGTGGCCATGACATCAGAAAAGTGGGCATTTCTTCAGGAAAAGAAATTGGGGCTCTGTTGCAACAGTTGCGGGAACAGTGGAAAAAAAGCGGCTACCAAATGGAGAAAGATGAACTCCTAAGTTACATAAAGAAGAGTGAGAATTGATGAGAGCTGGGACTCCTCCATAGAGAACTTGGGGTAAGGTTAGATTTTCTTCTCTCCCTCTCAGTGGAATTAAGAGACTTGTACATGTAGCCAAATGAAAGCCAGCTTAGAGGACCTTTTAAGATCAACAGAGGTCTTCTGTGGTGAGTTTCAGGCAGTAAAGTCTACCTCCTCTTAATGTCATTTATATCCTTGAATCTTGTGATTATTCTGGAATAGGTCCTGCAGTGAATAGTGTAGTTGGCTTCCCCTCTGTCAGTGTAACTGTCTTTAAGAAAAGACTATTTAATGTTTGCAGTTGAAATAACTACATTATTTTACCATTGTCGTCTTTATTTTGAAATTCAAGTAAGAACTGAGACTTAAACTTGTGTTGAAATTACTTGACAAAATATCCTGTATAAAATTATAAAGACCAGGTATGTCCCCGGTGGCTGGCATTCCTACACGCAAAACTTGTTCTAGCAATGTGAGGTTTAGTACATAGACCTACTATTCATAACGAAATCATTATAAGAAAGGAAAGTATGGACTGAGAAAGACTGGCGTAATAGTTATACCTGAGCCTTTTAATAAACATTCCCTTTGGAAGTGGAAGATAAATGTGTTTGTGCTATATGACAATATTCCTGTACCCTTAGTGATTTTTTTCACACAATAAAAATATAGGGCCTACACTAAAACATCCATGATCAGGCTTGGAGGTATGCTTTTTAAAGGCTTCAGCCCCAAATGCTTTCAATAGACAAAAAGGGATGGACAGTGCCCAGTAGTGTTGCAGCTGTTACATTCTGACATTGATTTTACTTTTGGTATAGCCAGTCCTGTCATCTCTATCCCCTGTGGGGACAAGTCAGTAATTTGTCTTGTTACTTATAAAACCAGTTTACAATAGTGTGGTATGCATTTCTTTTACATATCTGAAACTTTTATTGGCCAGTAAACAAAATAGAACACTCTGAGACTCCACTCTTCAGGTGGCAAAGGTAAGAGCAGTGTGCCTACTCTGTGCTGCTGGGATAGCATAAGGCTGTATGAACAACTGCGCCCGTCCTATAAACCCAAGGTTTTTAGTACTAAACCCCTACAGCTTGGGGATGTCCTGCAGCATGGACAGCATTCTGGAGTTGCTTTTCACTTACCTCCTGCAATAAAATACACAACGTGAGATCTTCCGTTGCTCATTTTAGTCTAGGCAATCACAACGATTGTACGTTTGATAAAAGAAAATAGTAATTAAAACAGGAGATTTAACAGTCTGTTTTTAGCCTCATACATTTTCCCCAATTCTGTAAAGCAGTGAAGTCGTTAAATTTACACAACTGTGAAAGGATCCAATCAATCAGAACTTGAACATAGAAGCAAAGAGGTAGGTGGCTCATCAGTCTATCTGAAACTTCATCTCAGCGCGTATCAGCTTGTGAGTATTTTACATTATTTAAAGAAAGGTGTGTAATATTGTTTGTTCTTAAATTTTACAGATTGGAACAAAGGTGGTTACAAAATACAGTCACTTGTAGCTGCAGTCAAGGGAGGTACGTTTTAATATCTCTGTTCCGTATTAGTTTAGGTTCAAATTGGAATTTGGGACAGAATAACCAACCATGTTGTTCGAACACACACTGAGCATAGAAGTTGCATTTCTCTGTAACAGATGCATAAGGAAATGAACACTATTTTGGGGCTCAAAGTGCGTATTTTAACTCTTTAATATTTTTCAAAATTTACAAATCAGTCTGAGAGAAACTCAAGAAAATTAAAGCCTTTGCCTCTTTCAAAAGGAACTCATATCATATTTGGCACGTCTGCCAGTGAGAGCACAGATAAGAAGTTGCTGTTGGTTCCATGTATCAGGAGCAAGTAGCTAATCTCGCGGAAGAGGAATCACAAATAAGTTTTGTGCAGGAAACCCCCACTCTGCCCTTTCAGAGAGGTCTTCGTGTCCTAGGAGGCCCAAGTTTAATGACTCCAAGGTACTAAGGTAGATATTCCTAAAATCCAAATTTTCTAGACTGGTTTTCATCCTTTCAATAGTATATTTTAATGTAAATCTTCAAAGACTCTTTGACTAAGAAACTGCAACCTTCCGTGTAATGTTGCTTTTTACTTACATATGCATAAAAAGCAGTAATTTCCAAAGCATATTTGATTTTACAAGACCAACTTAATAAATATTAACTTTATCTCTACCGTATTTGTTTATAAGCAAAGTATTACTTTGTCAGGGCTTATGTCATCTTCAGTGTCTGGGATAGTGGGCAGCAGGGCAGATCGCGTCAAACCCCAAAATTTTTGAGGTGACATGTCTTTTTTGGTGGCTGTAAATTTCCATCCAACATGGCTTGCACAGATCCTACACTGGGCAATAGTCCAAGCATACCTACAAAATTAAAGAAAGGTGGTATCAGCTAAGGAGACACATGTTTGTACCCGTCATCAAGACAGAACTAATTCTATATTGTTTCCTTAACCAACCTTGATTGATTGTACTCTTGAGCTGTGTTTTATGAGAGAAAAAACTAAATCTTACTAATATGGATTAACTTGCAGGTCGCTTTCCTTGGTAGTTTTGTATTGCAATCATGTTACAAAACACTTTCACCTCTAGAAATCACCTCTAGAAATACACACTCTTGTGAGTTAAAATGGGGGGTGGGAGGGAGAGAGAAATGAATTTTTCATCTAAGATCTACTTTGCTGAAGTATGATTTTGTCAGAAAATTCAACGTATAACTAGCAAAACAAACCCTATAACTGAAACCGTTCCGGAGGGTATAGCCCACATGAGAATTAAGTTAATTCTATTTTAATCAATTCTATTTTAATCCTTATAAGATTGGGCAATTAGTCTTTTTGGTTTAGAGAGAAGAGGGTGGGGGGGTTGTCTTAAGCAGATGTGGGACTTGGTCAGCTACCCTGAGATCACAACCTGAGCAGAAACTAAAAGATCCTTAACCAACTGTGTTACAGATGCCCCCAAAAGGACCATTATAATCACTAATCTCTGCTTGCCTCTTTCAAAATTAAAGAAAAAGATTTACAAATCAGTGGCTTTTCCAGCTGTTTTGTCTGTCCCTGCTTTGAAATACTCTACTCTATGGTTTGAATACCGTTCTTCTGAGTTAGAAGCCAGCTGGCTTTCAGAATGAGCTAAAAGGAAAATGAAAACTCTGGAGTAAATGCATAGTTAATTTAAGGATAACTGCACTTGCCAACCTTCTAACTTTATATTTAGGGACAGTATGCCAAAGTAGCCATTCATAAAATGAAGAGCATTTAAATAGTATTCATCTTATTGTGTATTTTTGATTACAATTCTATCAACTCTGCTTAGAACGTTGTCCAACTAAAGCAAACCCCCCGCCCCCTCAATAACCACCACATTACCCAGGAAACCAGCTGTGCTCTGTAGAAGGCCGGCCTATCAGATTCAAGTTGCAAGCCTTATACACGGTCAGTGTCTCATGCACATACCCATGAGGATTCACATAAGCTGCCATCGGTCCACATAACGATAAACTACGAGAGACAGCACAGAGGTCAAAATGGGAAGGAATAAGTCTACTGAGATTATGAAGTAACATCAGAACTGTAGTATTTAAACAGGAGGTTGGGAGTCAGGCCAGTTTCAGTCTACTTGTTTGTAAAATGGAGCTCTGCTAAAGGAGTCTCTGAAAGTGCAAGTACAGTAAAAAGGTCCTAGTGAGTCATCCTCAGGCAAGTGATTCCTTTGTAGGCAACAGTTTCCTTACTGCCCTGATTTATAATTATGATTTTATACTAAAATAATTCTTAAACATTTATGTCCCACAGGATCAGAAGGGCCCTATGTCTGCCTGGATGATCCTATCATCACTAAGAAGATAACCAGAATCTCTAGCAGGAATGAGGAAAAAAAAGAATTGCCCCCTTGTTTGACTCGACTATTCTCTCTGAGCAATCTTACATACCCACTGCTGCTGCGTACCCAATGAGGAAGGGTGTCGTAAACTCCCCATATAGCATTTGCTGACTATTTAATAGAGGGAAATAAATATATGGATAATGGAAATACAGTCTTCACTATAACTCTATTAGAGCAGTTGGGAAAATGTAATAAGGCCCTCACCTGAATATTTCATTTTTGGTGGTTATTTCTGTTTCTTGACATTGTTTACAGCAAAGAGACGTACACTAAAAAAATTGAGAAAATTAGTGGGGAAAACTCACATTTCTTTAATTATGTAATTAAACGCCCATCAAGAAACTACTCTAGAATACTGCTCCCTCTAAATATCATGTTTTCCTTTCAATCATTCAAAAGTAGTAGTAAAGTAGGACCGAGAGAACCTCTGAGATCTGACACATACTCAGCTTATAAAAGTACTATCTTTGTAGGGCAGAGTTACAGATACATATAAGCACAGTCTGTCTGTATGATCCCAAATGAATTGGTTAAATCATGTAAAACTAGCAGGATTGCTCACTTGCTTAAGCGTCTACCTTTGGTTCAGGTCATGACCTCAGGGTCTTGGGACAGGGTTCCACGCTGGGCTCCCTGCTCAGTGGGGAGCCTGTTTCCCCTCTCCCCCTGCCCCCTCAGTGGTGCTTGCTCTCTCAAATAAATAAAATCTTGAAAAAATTTAATCATCTCAAACTAGCAGTCCACCTAGTTTTCTAATTGCATGACTACACGACTGGGTCCCACAGATAATCAAGCCTAAAACATGGGTGTCATGAACATGGTAACTTACTTTATTCATAATATCTAGTTCACAGCGAAGTCGTTGGATGGCACTACCAATTTTAAGGAGCTGAATCCTTAATACATCATCAATAGGAAGACAAGCAGCTACTCTGTAAGAAAAATCTTAAAAACATGGTGGTTTTTCAAGTTTTAAACTTTTAAAGCAGATTAAGTATCAGATGACCTATGCATCAGATAACAATGTCTTTTTGAAATAAACCCTCTCTACAGAGTTTCCAGAGAACATACTGGATGTAATTATAAACACTAGCTATCGAGTATATCTTCTTAGGAAGTTCCAAAATTAATTAATTTCTTTTCCAATAATTGGTTCTAGAAGTGTCTTTTATTTACTTATTTTTAGCAGTATAGGCAGGAAAGTTTATGGCAGCATTAGTACACCTTCAAGATGTGAGAGCAGCGAGCTCCAGAGAGCTGCGCCCTGAAGTTCGGGTTTCTTTTCTCGACACTTTTTTTTGGTTTTTTAACCATGCAACTCAAACCCATGATATAGGAAGTCTGTCTGCTACTAGACTAGAAAAATGGCTAGAGTAACTGTACCTAATAACCAGAGATTAAAAATAAGTCTTAGAACTAGGGTCCTTTTGAAAGGCATCTTGAATAACAGGGAGAGTCCTGACACTCAAGTTTTTGCAGGTGCCCAGTTTACTGCAATTTGGGCTATGGTCGCATACCGCCCTGAACGCACCTGATCCCGTCTGCAACTTGACCTTAACAGCAAAACTTTGCTGAAGATTAGACTGCTCACGACATTTAAGAACTTTGTTACAATTAACTAAATGCTCAAAACAAATGTGTATGCTTTTCAGAGTGAATAAAACTATTAAACTAAAATTTTTGGTTTCATTAAACGGAAAAATGATTTACTAAAACATCAAAGGCCACAGGAAGGAAGCAGACTTTGCATACCTATTGGATTTGAAGGAAGAGAATCATCTTTTAGATTTTCATCCCATTCACGTAGCTGTTTCTTGATTCTATCCATTAAGGTTTCCTTGTTTAAAGTAAAAGCAGCCAGAATAAGGTTCATAAACTCTAGAATTCACTGCTAGATTTTCAACTCTCCTAAATAAAACTAATATATTAGGAGCAACTTAGGTCCTCACTCTACTAAAATCTGAATCCCTGTTTAAAAGTGTTTTCTTACACTCAGATGATCAAAGCCCCAGATCGTGTGCCCAGCACCAAGTTGGCTTTCCAGGCCTCTCTCCTCCACTGTCTCTTTCCCCAGGGGCACAGGCTCCTGACTTGCTGTCTTCTAAGTGTTCTTTGATCCACTGTGTGGAACTGGCCTCTCTTCTCCCCCCTCTCTAGGATGGCTTTTCTGACTCTGTTGGTGGGGATGGTGGCTCCTATAAACTTAACGAGCACTTGCTACCTAAGCCCGTAATTGGCACCGCTTTCGTGAACAGTGTCTACCATCTTTTCACAAATATATGCAAACAATACTTGTTTATCTGTAATGGCCCAAAGCTGCTGCAGGGCAGAGTGAACTATAGTTTCCTTTAGTCTTGGGCTTGTGATGAGTGTTCAACTTTCAGTGCTTAGTCTTCCCAAGATTCCACATCTGTGCATAAGGTGATTCACTAAGGGAAATGACTAATATTTGTTGAATGTCCTACTGTGTGCCAAATACACTATCAGTATCCCCATTTTTTAAATTCAAATTATTCAGGTAAGTAATTTGCCCCAAATCACAGGGGAATGATAAAAAAAGCTTCAACCACAGTCTTTGTGTCTAAAACTCAGATTCTTTGAACAATTCCACTTTAGGTTTTGAAAGGCATGGTGATGCCTAAGTATTATAATTTGAGGAGCAAAACATTTGTGGATGTAGCAGACTAACTGGGGATCAGGAGATAGTAAGTTCATATTTTCGTATAAGAAGTACACCAAAATACTGTTATGGGATTCTTTATTTTCCTAAATCTACCTATACTCACCACATTGCAAATCCTTAATAGACCTCAAAATGTCTCATCCTGTCCTAATTTTATAAGCCACTAGAAATTGAGAAAATGAAAAACTGCATAAAGACGTAGTGAATTCAGTAGTATATGATTGATTACTTCATGCTCTACCTAAATGTAAAGGACGGGATTAGTTTGAAAATGAGATACCACTGAGTATGAAAGCCTACGACCCTTAATTATGAAAAGCTTACCACAGAAAGAAAAAAGTACAAGATAATACTTACAGCATCATATAATGAATACAGCCAGCGAGGCCATGAAGTCAAATTTGCACAATGAAACTTTCTCTGAAAACAGAAAAAAAGTCACTTAAAAAAGTATAGATTTTTATAATGGAAAGAAATATCTGAAAATTGATTTTGGCCCTGGAAAAAAATTTTAATTTCAAAAATATGGAACATTTTGTAGATAACCCTGTAACTCACGGTTTTCTATTGAATTTGACTATCATGTTTTTCTTTCAATTTACATTGTAACTAGAATCATTATTCTTACTAGCAAAGTTTAAAATTTCAATGCCAAGCAAATTTAGTAACATTACGATGAACTTGAAGACAGACTAAACATACTTCTGTTGACCACATTACGTGCTTTTAGACTATTGATTACTTTTTCAGTAAATGCAGTGAAAATTAAAAAAACCATCCAAATGGTCTTTGCATAAAGCTCTGAATGGTTTTCAACTGAATTACCACAGAGGCAAACAAGAAATAAGGCAATTCCAAGAAGACAATGATCATATACTTGAGACTCAACATGATTAAGTCCCCATTTACCAAAATTCAAGGAGAGTCGAAAAGCACTGGCTATGTCTTCCAATTGTTGTATTTTGGAATCCAAATGACAGCTTACCTAAACCCATAGAGACATGGGAATTATACTTAACTTTTAGTAGAATTTCTATGTTTGATGAGAAGGCTCAATAATCATTAAGATGTCAGTCCTCAAAGTATATATTCAATGTAACACCCACAAGATTGGAACTTAGAAGCATAAGTTAAAGTTCATTTGGAAAAATAAATGTATAAAACCCACCAAGAAAGTTTGGAAAGAGAAGTCTTTTATAAGACACAAAAATAGGATTGAGAGAATGCATTGCAGTAGTACTGTTAACAGCAGCAAACTGGAAACAACCTAAATGTCAAGGAACGACAGAATACATTGTTGTGTATGTATACACAAGACGCTATACTGCACCTGATCAAGCGAGGCCTATCAAACCCAAGGAGTAAAAACAATGATTACATCTTTCTCAATAAAGAAAATAACCTAGAGAGGTACAGATATTGATACTTTTGTAAACTGTTAATTGACATTGGGTATGACATGAATAGTGGGCGGGAAAGGAGGAGGGTGGTTCAACATGGACTTTCCCAGAGTGGAACGAGCTAAGCAAGCGCTAAGACTTACCAAAATGAAAGGGAAATCCTATGCTTGCACTTGCAGGACTAAATGAATGTGAAACGGGGAAGGTACACAACACATGTAGCTTCAAAAGACTTGGGGGACTTACTTGATAGTTACGAACTAACCCTTGTGCTGCAGACCTCATATCCTACTCTATCTGCATTCCTGTGCTTGAAGATGTCCACTCTAAGATGAGACAATCATATTCCCCTTCTGTGACAGTCAGAAATGGGAACTTCGATTGTCAGGGGCCAGGATGCTAGGAGGAGGTCAAGAGTTTGCTTTACAGATGTTCGGTTTGGAGCTGCCTCTCAAGGGGACAGGATATTTATTTTTAAATATTTTAGGGAACTACTTACATGGATGAGGATAGACTGGTTTTTCAAGGCTCGTGAACCTATGGATTCTTTAATGAGAATAATTTCTGGTTCAGTATAATCCTTCCTATATCTGAAGCTACCAAAAGATAGGACTGGGATGGCCTCCAAATACATGTTCAAAAAGTGATTTAAGCCAGAGGAGCCAGAACATAAGACACTTAAGTTACTCTCCAGTTATTTATGTTTCAAAAAACTAAGGCTAAGGATTTTTGTCACAGTAAAAATAAATATTACAGAATAAACACACAGAATAAAAACATGCTAAAGCAGCCTCTCAGGTAACCCTGACTATTCAGTAATAGCAAAGGTGTCTATGTCTGTAGATGTCTTACAAAAGTTCTCTAGGTTTGGCGGCATTATCATTCCTGTTCTAAAGATAAGAAAGCAGAGGCACAGAAGGATGGTAAAACTTGCCCAAGGTCATAGTTCATAAATGGGGATTGCTAGACTGTGCATCCAGGGAGTCTGACCCTAACCATTATTCGAGTATTAAAAAAAATATTTTGAGCACCCAGTATGGGTCAGACATTCTCTTTACACATTTGAGGTACACCAGTGATTAAAACAAAGACTAAAATCCTTGTCCTGTGGAGCATATACTGAGGGCAGAGAAGCTTACTTTCTGGTGGTATACTCAGAATTGCAAAATGCCAAAAATTCGACAAGGCTTCAGTGTGGCTGACTGACACACACTACAAACTCCCCGTCCAGTTATTAACCTACACTTAGAATGATGGGAAATGATCATTTTCGTAATACAAAAGCCTATAATTTCATTTGGCAATCACGAAACCAAACCAACTTATTCATCTAGAAACATTCCTTCCCATGAGAAATAGGGTGACGAGAGCATGACTGGCTAGTCTAATGAGAGCAGAGCAGTGGGTCGGGATGGTGCCCGCGTGCCCTGCTGCCCACATGTGACTGGTGACTGTGACCAGGCTGCAACGCAGGTGTCTCACTTCTGTAACTTTTTAAAGTGAGAAGGCCCATAAAATTCCTTATCAGGATTATCTTGACAGACTCTATTCTTAGATCACTTAAATACATTTATCCTTAATATTTGTGATGTGCTCCATACAGTCACCTATACAAACGGAAGAGAAGTATACCAGAAAAGACCAACTAGCTTGTACGCAGCAAATTAACGCTCAAATTTAAGCCATTTCAGTACCTCAAATTTAGAAGTCCAATTTAGACTTCTGGCACAATAGCAGAGGCTCCTGTCTTATAGCTGGCTAGCAGTGATGCTAAGTTCTAGCAATTTATGGGCATTCTTCACATATATCAACACCATGACTTACTTCTTAAAAGGGCTATACCTCAAAAAAATTCTAATACCAGCCCAAAAGTTTGGTGCTTAAAAACGACCAATGACTGACTCTAGTGAAGTAGTCGTCACTCTGGGAACAGGATTTACTATGGAAAGCAGGCAGAAAGGCCCTTAAAATGAAATCTCTGTTACCTGAAGGAAATCCATCACATTCTTCCATTTTGAAACTTCGTAACTAGAGCTCCAGCTTTGCCTTCCAACAATGTGGAATATTAAAAATATGTCAAACTTCACTTAAATGGCTCTATGAAGTACAATGAAATCTGAAGAGTAATGTAAAAGGCTACACATAAACTGTAAATCATCACCACTGATACACACAGTGACCAAAGGTGGTCATTTATTGTATGAAATCTCATCACAATCAGCAATGTAAATGAAAATAATCTATCCAAGTAATTCAAAATCTACTAGTTTTTGTTTCCTTCCTCCATTTCCAAATCCCTACTGGCTTGTACAAAGAGAAATGGAAGGATATGCTCTTTCCTGCTCTTAAGACTTCTAAACTCCTCAAGGAAGATACACAACTACAAGGATAAGATGTATGCCTGGGAAATCACAACTCTGTCTGCGGAAGTCCCTGACTACACAGAGCCTAAGATTTCAATACTTTTTTATTCTTTACTATAAAAATTGGCAAGGGATGTTTTTCTTTTATTGCTCCTATTATTCTGGGACAAGACAAAAACAGAGTCTGAAGTTCCTATGGAAAGGCGAAGCAACAGTAGCCACAAACACCTTGAAAAAAGAGAAGACCAACCAGGGGGTTACCAGTCATATTCATATTTACAAAAATTATAAAAATGAATTCATACCAGGATAAACCAAACATGGATAAAAGCTTAAAAGTTTAGATTTTGTTAAAAGCAATGAAATCAACAATCAAAAGTAAAAGATGACATTTTTAGTATTTTTTTAAAAAAAGACTCCTCTATAGGGAAGTCATTTCTAGCTATAATTCAGAATACAGCAACACTGACAAAAATAAATTCAACTACCTAAAGACGAAAAGAAAAAACCTTTCTGTAATATGCCAAACACAAAGTCAAAAGACAAGAGACAAGCCAGGGAAAATCTTTGGAACCTATTAATTACAGACAATGCATAAATTTCCTGACTTATGAAGAACTCCTAAAAATCTACAAAGGCCAAATAAAATGAAGAGATACTTCCTAGTAAGGAAAAGTACAAATTGTTACTCAACACAAAATGTTACACCTCATTCATACCCAAAGAAATTCATATTAAATCTCCAACAAGATTCTGTATTTTACTTATCAGATCATCAAAAAGTTAAGTTGAACACTACACTGTCTGTAAAGCTGATACCAGAGTACACATAAGAACAACGTCCTTACTAAGACACAACAAAAAAACTGTCAAAATTACAAATGCAGCTTCCCTGTCATCCCATAATCCCATGTCTCAAAATTTATCATACATATTTACGTGTGTGAAGGGTCAGTGTACACGGTCACCCTTAGGGGACTGGTTAGACACATGCTAGTGCAGCCGCACCAGAGAACACTGTGCAGCTCTGGCAGCAACAAGGAAGCTGTGTTCCTAAAGCCAACACAGAAGAATCTCCTATAAGCAAGAATAAGGTCCAAGACAGTATATATCTTTCACATAAGAAAACTGAACGAAATGAGAGTATCTGTGTCTTCATAGAGAAACTATGGCAGACTGGGAAACGAGTATGTGAGACCACATTGGAGGGCTTTGCCCTTGGGGATCAGCATTCAGTTTTTCCCCGTTCCGTATGCGCATGGTTTATAAATTTAGCAACACTAGAAAGATGAGCAAACACTTTCTTAATTTGTTTCCGCATTTCTTTTTACATTTCATATTCAACTCTTTTCCAATGAACACAGTAGGGCTCTCATAAAGGAACGAAGATAGTCTGGGTAAGGAGGAAGTTCATTTAAAAACGTCTACGTTGGGGCACCTAGGTGGCTCAATGGGTTAAAGCCTCTGTCTTCGGCTCAGGTCATGATCTCAAGGTCCTGAGATCGAGCCCTGTGTTGGGCTCTCTGCTCAGCAAGGAGCCTGCTTCCTCCTCTCTCTCTGCCTGCCTCTCTGCCTACTTGTGATCTCTGTCAAATCAATACATAAAATCTAAAAACAACAACAAAAACCATCTACGTCATACTCCTGAGTAGGTTAAAGAAAAGTTTCCTCACTGTGAGATCCCCACTACAATAAACCCAGGGAAGAGTGAAAGGCACTGTGATCGGAAATAAGTACATAATACTTTCAAAGATCAAATCGCAGATTAAGGAACATTTCCAGATGGAAGTGAGTTCTGGAAGAGTGTTTCCTGATTATGCTGGCTGAACTCCTTAGGGATTAGGGACATCTTCTCTGATGCTGCCCTGTTGGAATGGAAGATGACACAAGAATACTTGTGGAAGCTTTAATATTATATCATTTGGAACGTGCAGTTCTCTATAGCAAATGTGAAGAGAAGTGTGTGCAGTTTCAAGGTTCACCGAATACACAACAGGAAGGCCACACTCTGAGACCCTCTAAGTATCATTTCTGCTAAAAAAGTGTGTGGCAACCTGATAAGCTTGGGTTGGCTTAGAATCACATAAGCATCTCCCAATTCTGACTACCTATTTCTCAGACACGGAGACAAATGGATACACTGGTTCAGATCCTGGTGGGAAGTATGAGGCAGATGTGAAAAAACTCTGTGAAGAGATGAGTGAATTGAGCCTTAGATCCATCTAAAGACAAGCAGTGTTAATCGCTCTGGTCCTGTGGTAAGTAAGCACCCGGCTAAAGGTAAGCCGAACCACTGAAACAGGACCGACGCACATGGAGTTCCTGCCAAGAACATCTACCATCCCCTTTCCTTTCACGATGTGAGTGGCTCAGGGCGGCCTCCCTAAAGGAGAACAGAGTTTTTAGACCCAAATTTCAGAACCTAACAAACTTTACTCAAATTTTAAGCAAGGAAACACATTTGACAATCTGAAATATACACTGGATGAAGGAACTGTATTTCCTAAAACCTTTTATGACTCTTCTTCCTTAGCACCTTCTGCTGCTTAGTTCTTGAACAACTCTTGGCAACTCTGAACATGAAAGTAACTGAGTGCTAATGTTTGAAGGTCTAGAATAATAATAATAACATTTATTATTTTTATAATATATAATATAATAATAATAACACATTATTATTATTATTATTATTATTATAGAAGTAAGACAATAGGCAAAAACAGACCCGGTTCCAAACACACATACATTTCCTTGGTCTTTTCACGTCGGGCTCTCCTTGCCTGTGGTAAGCCAGTGGCAGCCCTGTTGCAAAGGCCTAATTCAGAACTACTGTGAACAAGCTAAGGTGTTTTAGCCACAGAACAGGAAGAAGTCAATCAGTAAGTCACACAAAAATTGGAATACAAAAGCAGTCTTATTTGTTTAAATCATCATGTTCAGGGTTAAAATGGCAAGATCCCACAGACAAGAACACACAACTAGCATGGAGCACTTAAGCCAGGAATGAACTACCGTCACACTCACCCTATGCTTACCACTTTACAAAGAAAAATTAGGATTTTTAATAGTTAATTTTTAACAACCAATCTTAGTGCGGAATAATGCTATAAATCAAAGCACTTGATATCTCCTGAAAAACAAGCCTATGGTTGAAACACACAACTATCTAAATACCGGGATGATAAATAAGCAGCATCTTGATGCAGTTTCCTTGCCACGTAACATCTCAGGACCACCCGGTGCTGAACACACTATTAGGCATTAAACGACTTATTAAATTCCAAAGCCACTCCCTCGGAGCCCATGTACCTCAGAGCTGACTCTGACATACTTTTTTTTTTTTTTTAAGATTTTATTTATTTATTTGACAGAGAGGTCACAAGTAGGCAGAGAGGCAGGCAGAGAGAGAGAGGGAAGCAGGCTCCCTGCCATGCAGAGAGCCCGATGTAGGGCTTGATCCCAGGACCCTGAGATCATGACCTGAGCTGAAGGCAGGGGCTTTAACCCACTGTGCCAATCAGGCGCCCCTGACATACTTATTTCAAGTGATATTTAAAATGACCATGATGACAAAATCTTCCACTGTTCTACCATTAAACTAAAACAAGGGTAAAAGTGTCTATCAGGTTTGAAAAAAGAAGGACTGCCTAACTATACCACAAGCTGCCTGCAAACTTAAGGCAGTATCTCCTAAATCTTCAATAATATTAGAGTTAAGGTGGTGTGGGAATCCTTAGGCAATCTAAACATTTACTAGATTCTTTTTAGAAACACTTGTTAAAACACACAAAACCATGTCTCAGACTGTCCAACTGAGATACAGTTTAACAAGATCAAGAAGCCTACAGACCCCTGGTTACGAGCCTGCTGCCCACCAAGAAGCCATCCGCACAAGGTCCTCTCTGAAACCAGATGAACTCTACCTCAAGAACACTGAAAGTGGTGGTACACTGACTGGTGTATGAGACTCCTTTTCCAATTGTCTGTATTGATATTAAATTAGGATCCTATGGTAATTTACTCACAATTAAACCTGCATGACTTGACAAAGAATAGGGGTGATTAATGCATAATTTTCCACATTAAAATACAAATTGTCTCCACATTTTAAAAAGATAAACCTCAGATTTTCCTAAATTTAAAAATGGATAGTCATTTCCTTTAGGCAGGAATTATATACTCAAACCTGATACATCTCAAAAAGGAGGAGAAACAGGCTTCATCAGTTTTTTTCGAAAGTGATCTAACCAAAAGGATGTAAGGATTAATGCCCAAACCAGCAGTGCTTTAACAGAGTACACGGTCTCAAGCCAATTTTTGTGGTATCAACCACAATGGATAAAAAGATAGCTAAAAAGCTTTTCTTTCAGAAGTCCAGAAGAACTGAAACACATGACTCCTGTGTGCTGCTCAAAACTCTTCTTTGAGGTAATGTGTTTGTGATTCAAGAGCCAAACATCTGATCTGATGGTAAGAGATTTAGTAAGAGATTCCTCCAGAATTAAAAATCACTATCACCTGCTATACAACTGAGAGGCGTAACAGCAAGAACGCCTTTCAGTATTGTGACATTTTACTATTTTTGCAAACTGCTTTTACATAAATGGCTGCCCATGAAATTTTCAGAAGTTCTAGCTTTGATCAAATGCAGCTAGAGTATTACCACAGAAGGTGTCTGGGGAATGAATCATGACAGTTGTTTGTGTTCCTTTCTTAAATACAGGAAAAAAGCAACCTGTCTTTATTTTTGAAGATGCATAAAAAATCAGTTTCTCACCTTCTGGTATTTCTGCCACCATTTACATGCATACTGGTCTTCCCATGAGACAGGTTTGGAAGGAAATATCTGGCATTTATTGAGGGATTCTAACTGAACTGCAGACATGGTTGAAGGCAACACACATTCAGGAAGAATTTGCACTTTAGCTTGCTGGATTCTAAAATAAAGAGAACCAAGCATGGTGTTCATTTTTAAAATAAACTAGCTCAAACTATTAAGTTTCTAAACATTATGGGTAATTTTAAATACTAAGATTTTCAGTTTTCCTTTTTAAAAAACATATCCATTGGATACTGATGTTAAGATGCAAGAATTTTCAGAAAATACTTTATTCCAGAAATTATAACAAAGTTAAAAGCAAGGATAAAATAAAGCATAGATTTTCAATCTCACTGTGAAATGCAAAGGGAGATTTGTGTATTTCAAATATAGAGTCAATTGATTAAATTTAAAAAATCAAATTACAACCATCTACTATTGCTTGATATTTCTAAATTAGTTTCTTTGACATTCTTAAATACCTTATCCCCCCTCCCGCCCAGATCTCCATCTGCTGCCTGGCTATTTCACTTCTCCCTTCTCCTAAGTCTAATCTTACTGGAGGAGTAAGTAGAGAAAGGAATAGAAAATCAAGACCCCATTTCTGTGAATAGTTAAGACTAAAGAATTACATATACCCTGTATTTATATGTGCATTCTTTTTCTCCTTCTCAAACACTTAACCTGAAAATGCAAAGAATCCAAATATGCATATTTGCTTTTCTTACCTAAAACTACTTGAACTCTCATGAGAGTAAAGTCACCATTTCCAGACTGCTACTTGAGAATATCATAACCACAAACATCATGAACAAAGGCCAACAGGAATACTGTACCTATGAGCTACTTTCTTTGGAAGCATTTCTCCTAGAGTACAGCTCTTGAAATGCAAAATGTATTAGTACATTCAAATGCTGGAACAAATCACTGTCAAGACTGACAAAGTTCAATGTATTATAGTCTCTACTTCATTATTAATTATGTTTAGAAATTCTCAAGTAGTTTTTCCTATTAATCATTGCCTTGACCCACAAAAAGTTATGAAATTTTGACACTTCTACTTATTTATTAAATGAAAATGGCTAACTTGGTTAGACTCATTCCACTAACTTCATTTCTCTCCTGCAAGCTCAAATGTATGCACACATGACTTCTGCAAATATTAAAAAAAAAAACCAAATATGTTCAAACTATATTCAAATGTTCTCATATTAGAGCTCCTTAAAAACAAACCAAAAAAAATTTCCTTCACCTGTCACATGAACACAAATAATCATATTGTTAAAACAAAAGTGTGTACCATTCTACAGAAATGTTTAGAAATGTGAGTCTTCGCTAAGGTCATCAGCAACTAAATTATGAATGATGTTTAAGTCAACTATCATGTAAGATTTTGTTGTATTACATTAAAAATATAAGTGTTACTGAAAGATTGGCTTAATGATCCTTTTATTGATCAGTCTGCAGTACCAGCCGTCCAAACTGCCTTGCAGGACTGAGGAACGCTCTCCGCTGCTTTTGCTAGACATGCCCGGGGCCCGCTGCATACACGGGCTAATTCTCCCACCTGCCGGGGTCTGTTTTAAACGACACTACTTTTGTTTCTTCCCAACCTGTTTACAGCAGTTGTTTTGTGATTATAGTTACATAATTTATGTATTATAAAAAAAACCCAATGAAATGTGACTTAAATAAAATGGATTTAATGAATAAAGCTGAGCAATAAAAACTGCTTTCAAATTAGGCTCAAACAGTTCTAATAATTCAGATGATTATTGATTATTGGCTTCAGTTATGACAAGTTAGAGAACTTGTCCTGTAATTCCCAATAGGGTATTAATCTCCTTCTCTCTATATGCTAAGGTATCCTTAGGAATTTCTGAAGGGTTCAATGGTGATTCAATGACACACTTCAACTTTTTCATTAACTTTAAAAAACAAAAAACAAAACAAAAAAAACCCTTCCATGTGTTCAGAAAATCCCAAAGAAATAAAGACTCCTCATTTAGAAAAAAAGGTCAGAAGGCAGCACTACACAGTTTTTAAATAAAGGGTCATTTACATAAAAGACAGGTGACTATTATCTAGCACTACTTGACTGGAGAAAAGGAAACTGGCTTGAGTTTCAAGGTGCTTTGGAGGAGTTCAGGGAGAGTAAGAGGAGCATGAGTTTGGAAGTCAGGGGACTAGAATCAACTAACTCTTGCTTACTAACTGCATGACTGTAGGCAAATCGCATCATCTCTCTACTACTTAGTTGTCTTATTTGAAAAAAGAGGAAAATGCCCTATATTATCTCTATCTCACCATTTCTATTGAAGGGAGTTACAAGCCAGAGGGGCAAGGCAACCAGAGAAATCTCACTCCAAGGAAGCCATTCATAGTAAGAAAGACTCAGCTCTGTGAGAGGTCTTAGCAGTGGGTCTACGGAATAATAAAGAGAATGTGTCCATGCCAAGTCTTGTCTAACCCTATCAGTTTCATGTTTCTCTTCACTAGAGTCAAACATAGACTTTGACCTATTTTCAGAGTTAATGGTCTATTGCCATCTTGTGTTGAAAAGAGTTTTTCCACATTCAAAAGTCAAGAAAGCCTCACAAACATACTCTTCTCCCAAGTTATTTTTCTTCTATGGTTCCTATAATATAGTATGCACAAATAATCGAAATTTTAGAAGCAGGAGGATAGGAAGTACTTCAAATATGGAACTGTTAGTGAAATCTGCAGTAACAAAACAGCTTGCTACTTATCACAGTGCAGGGCCCCCGAGAGCACACTGCTTCATTCATTCACATAGTGTTTATGGTTCTAAGTGTAGAACATATAGAAGTGTTAGTCATTGTCCCCCGGCAGCTCATCTATTGATGGAGACTGATATACAATCCTATAATGATAGTACAGTGTATTAATACCACAAGAGTCTGCACTGTGAACGTTCTCGGGGTACCCCTGAGGGCTCTGGCACCTCACCCCTCATTTTTCTACGCTTTCTCTAGCCCCAAAGGGTTTACCTGTCCATTATACTTCCATAATTCAGCGCTATTTGTGAATGTCCACCATGTGAACAAGACAACACTTCTGAAGTTTCACGTGTTCAGAAGATATTATCTGTTCAACACAGAGGTCAGATCACATTTTCAGCTTGGCTATAAAGAGACCAATTCACTAGGACTTAGTGAAGCCCAATAATCTGTACCCTAATATCACTTCACAAGTGATTCTTATATACCAGAGTTGAGAACCACTCCCTTAAGAGGTAACATGCAATCATCTGGACAAATGCTTATTTTGTTTTGCTTTGTTTTTAAAAGGATAAAGTAAGATAAACTGGATTTTTTTTCAATGAGGTTAGTGGAACTTAAAAAGCTTGAACCATGAGAACCATGCCAAAATAACTGTTAAAACAATATACTCGGAGAATTTCCAAACTTTATAAGGTACAGAGACAACAAGCATTTACTGATCACTTATATAGTTAATACATTCATGGGTGATGTAAAATTCACACCAGAGATGAGTGCTAACTGCAAATGGCTTCTACAGCTCAGATGGAACAGATGACAGGTGCAACCGGTGTGCTTTTCAAATATTACAGGAATGCTGCAAACGCCACAGCTGTCCTAGTACGCACACGGAGAGCTCAGAAGCTTGTGCCCTCTCCACTCTGAAGAGAGGCCTTCAATCCCAAAGAAGCCCTGTCCCCAAAGACAATGCACTTTGGGCCTATGTTACTATTCTCAAACCTGGAGGGGCATGAGAATCGCCTGGAAATCATGAAAAAAAAATGCTGCAGCCTCACCCAAGATTAAACCACTCTTTAGGTGTGGGAGATGAGGATGAAACCCCAGCTTCTATAGTTTTAAAACTTCCTAAGTGGTTCTGATGCATAGCCAAGTTGGAAAGCACTAGGCTATACCTTCAAAGGGAAGCAAACAACTAATTCAAAGTTACAAAATGTGAAGGGTTAGTACAATAGAAAAATTATAAGAAAACCACCTCATTTAATGATGTACACACAGCTTTAAGATCTACGGTATTTCTTACCCATCTGACTGTGTTCTTAGCTCAAGGACTTTGAACCTTTGTCTTCCGATTGCTTTCACTTTCACTATCTCAATTCCGAAATCCTGTTCTTCTCGATAGGCATATATCTCTGCTGTTGTTCCAAACTGTGCTTCCCTCTCCTGTATATTACTTCCAAAATAAATTTTAAAAGGAAATAATTTTGAACATTTACTTTTTAAATATGCAAAGGTGGCAAAAAAATTTAAATGTGCAAAGTGGCAAAAGCAATACACATGATAAAAAACTTACAGCATTTAGTCCTTACTGCATAGCTATTATCATTTTATTTGGAAATCACATGGGGAATGCAGACATAGAAGGCTCAGTATTACAGTTAGAGTGAAAAAGAAAAAAAAAAGGAATTAAAAGTGGAACTCTTTAGGAAAAGAATAGACTTCTAGTCACTGAAAATGATCTAGGACAGGGCTTTAAACGCTCATTTTCCACACGAGACATTCTTTTACTTCAGTAGACCATCATTTTGCTGCTTAATATTAGCAGCATTGTAGTTGGGTGGGAAATCCCTGTATTCATTTCCTGCCTCTACCACTGATTTCCTCCAGTTGCCACAGGATACCTGAAATACCAGTCAGCTACTGGTCTCTAACAGGACAACTTGTAAATTCTGAGAGAGAAAAGAACAAGCTACTCCTTTGTAAAAGTAATCCTTTACATTAAAATGTAAAAGCCTTCTTTTTCTTTAAATAATGATAGGGCTTGAAAACAAGATTCCAGAAATTTGTATTAGACAGTAATGATCAAAAAAATTTCAAATACCAGAGAGTTTGTGCGTGACAGTAAATGTCTGATCTAAATGGTAACGAGAACAGTAAAAATACTCCCAACTTGCACTTTCCATCTTTTCATCGAAATTTCTTACACCACATCCTTATCTAGTCGCCTGTGCATGTAAAATAATAGTCAGGTTTGGCTTCCACACTGACCTCTGCTGTGGCTCTATATTAGAGAGAATGTCTTAAGCAAATTCATTCTAGTATTTTACCTGTATGCAAGAACTGCAAAGGTTCTGTCTTTCTGAATTAAATTCCGCACCATACTGACTTCCTGAGGACGAAAAAGCTGAAGAGGTAAGGTCTGCCCAGGGATCAGGATCATCATCACCTGTGGCAGGACTGGAATAACCTGACAGCTGTCGTCATCGTGCAAAGTCCTGCCATGAAATTCTTCCATATCGGCGCCCAGATACTATTTAAGAACACACAGAGAGACTGTCATTTTAGACACATAATAAAAGTACAAGCTCGGGAGACTAAAGAGCAAATCAGAATAAAAGAAACATAAACAGGGACAAATATTTATTTAAATAATAAAGTCGGTGTATCAGCCTCCCATGTGAAAATCAATTTCTGATTCTTTGAAAGGAAGATCTATTGTGAAGAATGTCTCAAAAATTCAAGAGCATGTTTTAGTTCAAAGTATTTTTCTTTGACTAAGGTAAGAAACATCTCTATGTCCAAATATCACACACTGCAACTATAAAATGTTAGCATGCTAACTAACACCCTGGTCCCAAGTAGTACAGAGAGTAAGGAGTACTTTAGTAGCTCCATTACTAGTAGAAATATATGGAGGAACACAATTCTTCAAAGAATTATTCCAGGAGATAGGATCAAACTGCTTGAAAATTAGAGCTAAGCATGTGTATTTACTGGCAAATAGCCCACATCCTCATCCACAATTCCTACTAAGAGGTAATAGCCAATAAGGCAAACCTCGGTCACTTGCTGTGAGGAACCTCCATCTACCGTTGTACGTATGTATCTATCGCGTAAGATTTATTACATTACATACTGTATGTGATGTTGGCAGACTGGTGTCAAAATTTATGACGTTTGGTTTTTTGGCTTCTTTGCTATCCTGGTCTTCAATTTCCATTTCAATTTCATCTTCTTCCTCACTCTCTGCTGTAAAAGTAGAAGAGTATGAGAAAAAAAAATGGATGCAGGAAAATGTCAAAGCAATGTTCCCCTTCAAAATGCTTAATTCCTTCATGAGGATTCTGAGCCCACGAGAAGAGGGTATCTTCTAAACACTACTTGCACATGGTGATCTCCGCATCCCGTGAGGAGGCAGTCAGAGGCTGGGGTCTTTGCCAGGCTCTGCCATTAACCACTTTTTTTTTTTTTCCCGAGAATAGTTTAAGGTTTAAATAAAGATTGCAAAGATGGTACAGAAATTTCCTTTTCCTGTAGATCTCCCCTCCACTTAGCCCTATAAGCTCACAGCTTCTATTAGTATGGTACATCTGTCTAAGCTATCAGTGTTGGTACATCACTATTAACCAAACGCCACATTTTATTTGGACTTTCTTATTTTCACCTACTATCCTTTTTCTGCAGGATCCCATCCAGGTTAGCACATGACATTTAGGGGTCATGTCTCCTTAGCCTCCTCGGGGCTGGTTTCTCAAACTTTCCTTATTGTTAATGGCCTTGACAATTGTGAGGAGTACTAGTTAGACATTTTGTAGAGTGTCCCTCAATTAGATTTTGATATATTTCTCATGATTACTCTGAGGCTATGTACTTCGGGGAGAACACCAAAAGGGGTTAAGGGCTGTATTCATCACATATCAAGGGTGCATATTATCAGTATGACTTATTGCTGCTGATGACCATAATCACCCTCCTGAGGTATTCTTTGTCAGGTTTCTCTACTGTAAAGTTACTCTTCCTCCTTTCCACATTGTACTCTCTGGAAGCCAATTAGGCAGCACAATTCACACTTAAGAGGTGAAGGACTATGCTCCCTTCTCCTTGAGGAGAAGTACCTACATAAGTTATTTAAATTCTTCAGTGTGGGAGATTTATTTCTTCTCTCTTGCCAGTAGTAACTAATTTAAGATACCTTAGACAACTCATTTCACCTGATTATGCCTTAGTTTCCACATGTGAAAAATGACAGCCAGGAACAAGACAATCTCTAAGCTTCTTTCCAACTCTTAATTTTAAAGAGTTCTTACAGAGGAAAGAACGAAGAGAGGGAGGGAAGAAAGGAAGGAAGGAAGGCCTTTAATTAAAATAGAAAAAGTTAACATTATTCCCCAGCAAAAATATTTTCATAGCAGGGACATCACTTCCTTGACTGTCACTGTACTACTAAAAAATGAAATGTCTGCAATTATTTTCATTCCAATTTTGCTATGGAATTTTAAACTTAAAAATAAAGTTTGCATGGAACAGAAAACATTTTAAAGTAATGTCTTAGAAAATTTTCCCCACACAAAATTTTTAAGTTATGAAAACTAAGCTGACCTACTTTAAAAACTTGATATTACTACTAACAGAAAGTTAGAAAAAGCTGTATCAAATAGGTGCTATTCTACTAAACGGGAGAATGTTCTGTTAACGCCAGCTGTGGGTAAAATTCCTACCCTAGATTAGCAGTTCTCAACCAGGGGTGATTTTGCCCCTCAAGGGATATTTGGAAATGTCTGAAATATTTGACTGTCACAACTAGGAGAGCCCTACTGGCATCTAGTGGGCAGAAGCCAGAGATGCTGCTAAACATCTTATAAGCTGCATTCGGCAGGACAGTCCCCCACAACAAAGTATCTTCCAGCCCCCAAAATCAAAAGTGTTGAGGTTAAGAAATCCTGGCCTAGAAAAACTGAATCTCATTTTTAACTTCTTATTTCATATACTTTTAAACGCCCCCAATACACTTCTAAACAGATGTCATTTAAGAATTGTCATTTTGTGTATGTCACTATTTAAATAAAGTTACTTCCGGCTAGGTTCCTGACAAGGAAAAAAAAAAATATTTTCAATGTAGTAATTGCCTTGCACTTCCTATTAATTCTCAGGAATTCCTAGATACAGGGATTGGTCAAAAAGAGTGATATAATTATTTCAGCTTATATTCAAATGGTCAGTTGTCTAATACTTCATACATATTTTTGCTAAAAAGAGAATTTTCACCAAACTAAAAACAATAACCAAAAAAATCTCAAATTTCCTTATATACAGTTACTTTTCTTAAAAATATGGCCAAAACCCACTTCCCTCTACTTGGTTGTTTATTAATGTTTCCTTTGGCCAAGATGGATTCTATGCATCTTACATATTAAACTATTTCTTTAGTATTTACAGAGTGTTGCTCTTCAAAACAACTCATGGATTTATGGGTGATTCAATATTTCTTTACAAATAAAACTCATATGATTTAAAAAAGCTTTATTGTTGTATCTACAACCTCTCTGGACCGTCTCACTCCTGATTCTTTTTTTTCTTTTTTAAAGATTATTTATTTGAGAGAGAGGGAGAGAGAGAGAGTGCATATGAGTGAGGATGGGAGAGAAGAGGGAGAGAATCTTCAAGTAGACTCCCTGCTGAGTGCACAGCTGATATGGGGGTTAGATCCCAGGACCCTGAGATCATAACCCAAGCAGAAATCAAGAGTCAGTTGCTTAACCAACTGAGCCACCCAGACACCCCCCACACTTGATCCTTTTCAACAAAAGTCACACTGTGTTCAGAACTACCAGGGTGAAGTCTGATGACTCATCTCATGCAGGAGCACCACATGAATGCCAACAGAACATCAGTAACCTCCCTGAAACACTGCATTTGGCACATTCAGAGTGGGGCTGATATTTCTGAAATAAACAGCTCAGCTCTTCAGTCAAAGGCTGACATACTTACCTTTATGTCAATTCAGCTAGGTTGGCTTCAGGAACCACGACCGACTCTGACTCTGGTTTATTTTTACATACAAGGTCCCTTCTATATGGTGGGCATGCATTCAGTCTTGTCCTCCTTCAATCCACACAACTCCCAGGGGACAAATTAATCCTTCAAGAAAAGCTTTCCTTGGGCAACTCCTTGTAATCCACAATTATTTCTTGGCAACCCAAAGAAAACAGCACCAACCCACTGGCAAGAGACTCAAGCTCCCCCAACAAATTAGACTCAACCTACCTCCTAGGCCTTCTCTTCCACAACCCCATCCTAAGTGTATGCTTTTGGATGTCTCCAGATCCACTTCACAATGCTTTACCTCAATACCTCTTAAGAACAATAACAGCATTAATTTACCAGGTCCTAAATCAACTAGCTTTGCCTCATAGAGATTAAAAACCTCAAAACTGTGTATCATGCCTACTTTCAAGTCCACAAGATCTAACTGGCACAAGGTGAAGGAACTCGCCTAACAAACCCAGTTTGTCTGGTAACCTCTTGAAAAGCATCACTTCTATAGTCTTTCATGACAAATCTGTACAATTAATTCATGAACTTTTTTCTGCCCAGGATTCTAATATAAAACCAAGGTCTAAATTTTCGTGAAATATAATGGGAAACAAGACAACTGAATTCAAGATCACAATTCTCTCTATCAAACATATTCGACTCCCTGCTTGAGCTACAAGCCTTGAGAAAAACATACCAATACTGTCTTGGCAGTGAAGTGGTTAAGCGACAATGGCTATGCTGACAGAAAGACCCGAATTGCAGTTCCAGCTCTGTAACTGCGTCACCTTGGGCAAGTCACTGAACTAATCCACTAATCCATTTCTCACCTACCAAACCGGGAGCAGAAAAGTTATGTGGGGAGGATTAAACAGAGAAATGCATGCAAAACGCTTACTGCAGGGCCCCTAACATGGTACGTGCTTAATACTTGTTAGCTGTCACTCTTATTAAACGTAAGAAGTCCGGAAAAGTAACGGCTGCTAACCTGTCCGGGTCCCCCATATTCCCTCCCTCCTTCCCCCTCAATTTTAAGCCGCTTCCTTGGAGCCAAGTTCTGGTCACATAATGGAGAAACAGGGAAGGGTCTCTGCCTTTGGAAGCAGACCCCTTCCCGATCCAAAACCCTCGCCCATAGCCTGGGGCGACCCGGAAGGAGAGAGATGCGCCGGGACTCGGTCGCGGGCCGGAGGCCTGATGTGCGGCCGCTTCCCGGGGCGCCCCGGCAGGCCTCGGTGCCCCCCGCCCGTCTCCCTAGCCCTGCCGCGCCGCTCAAGGCTCGAGCTTCGCCCCGTCCCGCCGCCGGGGACCGGCCCCGGGAGGTTACCAGGGAGGAGCGGCAGGTGGTTGCCCATGTTGTGCGCAGGGTCCTGCGGGTCTCTCTCGCCGGCCATGTCTGTTTACCCGCAGAGGAGGCTGGGACAGGGCGGCGCCCGAGCAGCCCCGGGAGAGTCCGCACCGCGCCGCCGCAGCCGCGCACCGGGGCCACAGCGCCCTCTGGCGGCCCCCGGGGGCCAGAGCGCGCGGCGGGAAACGGTGCCGCCCGCAGGAAGGCGGACGCGCCGCGAGGGCTGAAAGCTGTCCTTGCCACTCGTGACTTCCTGCCCGCCGCGGTCCTTGCGGAGCTTTCGCTTGGTTCCCGCCCCTGGCGTGACATTTCACCTGTGGGGAAATTGAGGCTCGGGTCCTTGTGTCCATCTCGCGCTTAACGAAGGGGGCGGGGAGCAAATGGAAACCCGCTAATAGGGCATTAACTCTTGACTCCCAAAATACAAAGTATGCGAATGAAGACTGGGAAAACGCGTCAGTTATTCCGAGGGCAGTCTGATAGCTGATACTCTTTTCAACAAATTTCAGGAGTTTCCATATGTGTTCCAAAATTAATAGGTATTACTCAGAAGTAAATGTTTGAAATGATGATTACACAGAATACAAAAAGGCTTATGATTGACTGTTAAGACTGAATATAAAATAGCCGACTCATTATGACTTCAATTAGGTAAACGTAAGTTATTATATGGCGAAAGAAAAAGTAAGGTGTGCAACAACGAACATAATTCTGTGACAGTAGTGGCGAGGTGTGACTGGTAAGATTTTTGCAGAATGGACACAAATTTTTGTAGTGTCTTCACCACCATATCTTCTGCCACAGAGGAGAGCTGAAAAATCTTGAAATTAAATAACATGTCTCAACATGGTTCAAGGGGAGGGGTTACAAGGAACCAGCAGCATTGCTCTGGAGAAAACAATAATAAATCTGAGATTTACATAAATGTTCAGAAAATGTGCCTCACTGAAAAGTTAAAAGCTAAAACTTACCAATGAGTGAGATTCAGGAATCCACTCTGTGTCATCCTGCCTTCTGTCCTGAAATCACTTTGTGGCCTTGGTAGGGTCTTTTATGGTCTCAGGCCTCTGTTTACCCATTTGCAAAACGGGAATAGAACCGGCAATGCCCCAGATTTGTTCTAGTTGAAAATGTCTGCAATATTTATGACAGTATCACCTTTTACATTTGGGTTAATGACAATTACATAGAATACATCCTTGTGATAGTGGTGAGATGATCGCTCTAGTCAAGTGAAGAGTGAACGAACAGATGCCAGAATGACAGAAAAGAAAAATGCAGGATCGAATGCAGAGGGAATGGCTGTCAGAGAGAGTGAACCAGGGGAAAGGACGAAAGCAGGTGTACAGAGACACGTTTGATGCTGTAGCACTACCAACCTCACCATGACTTATAGAATTTCAATAAACTGCACTTTCCTGCACAACACGTTTCTTTACACATCAAGCATCAGGCCTGGATGTGAGGAAGCCCTGACCTGCCCATGGTCCTCCCTAGAGATGGCACCAAAATTATGATCTGCTCCCTGGGTCAGCCAAAACCCCTGTGGACAAGAAAGGACAGCTGTAAGTCTGGTGGGGTCAGCCGATGCGGCTGGAAAAGCCTTAGCTCATTCTTTCTTCTTTTGTGCCCTGTTCCAGAGTCAAAAATGCTGCCATCTGTGGCCTTTTTACTCCCCATTCTCCTCCCTTTTCTCCTAACCATTCCCGTTCACCATCTGCTCTCTCCTTCATTTCATCTCTCCAGAGTCTACCCAGTCATCCAAAGCTACCTCTTTCAATAGGGATGATAACAAAATGATTACTGAACAAAACATCTATGCAAGCAGGTTTCTCGGATAAAGCCTTGGTTATTAAAACCAAAAAGGAAAACATGATCATTCACCATTTATTTCTAATTCAGTAACCGGATCCTGAAACAAAGTAGCATACCAAGTCCCTCACATTTCTTATTTGCATGAAATGCGTTCATTGATCAGGAGCTCTGCAAACCAGAGGGGAAGGAAATATATACATTCATAGATGGTTGCCTTGTAGATCAAGAATTGACTTTAATAGGACATAATTAAGACTGGTATTAGATGAGAGAAAATGAGAATGAAAAAGCCCACTGCCCTTTCAATTTCTGGCTTCTGCACTTCATTAGCAGCAAGGGATACACAAGGGAAGAGAAATTTCTGACTTCTGTCTGTTTTTCTTTGTATTACCGTCTCTTGCTTTTTAATGTGTTGCAGAATGTTGCTAACTCGATTGAAGCAGTTTTCTCTTGCCTAGGCCTTCCACCCCTGTCCTCTACAGCTCATTCTTAACACAGAGGCCAGAATGATCCCATGAAAGCCCAAGTCAGATCATGTGACTCCCCTGCCTAGAACCTTTTCTTCACCCTCCATCAAAGTGTAAGCCAGTTCTTAACAGTGGCCTTGTAATGCACAGCGGGCTTCCACATCCTGCTCTGGCTCCCCTTTCCTACTCTCTCCAAGCTCTCACTACTTTCCATCAATCCTGGCCTTTGTGTTTCACAACTGAGTAGGGGCCACTCTCACACCAAGGTCTTTGCACTGGCTGCTCCATTTGGCTGGAATGCTTCTCCACCCCCCCACCCCCAAACTCACAGCTTGCTCCCTTATCCCTTCTAGGTCTTTGATCAAACACACCTTCTTGGGAAGTCCTTCCCAGATGACCTAGTATCAAACTGCAACCCAACCCCCACTCCCATCATTCTCTATCCTTTTCCTTTGTGATATTTTCCCTCAAAAGCATTTGTCAACTTCTAAAATTACTATAAGGCTTCATTTAAAAAATTGCACTCACCCCTCCAAGAATGTAAGCTCCTTGGGAGGTTAGATGTCTCTGCCTCTTTTGTTTACACATGTGTTCCAAAGGCCTAGCACAGAGGGCCCAGAACTTAATAAGTGCTCAAAAAACATTTATTCATGAGTGAATAAATGAATGAGTGAAGTGCACAGTCATGGCAGACATCATTGATTGACCAAATATCATTTCCTCTCTTCTTCCTTGCTAACAACTCTCCTTTGTTTGGGGCGACAGTGTGGGCAGCCCAGTGGGGTCATGTTTCCACCAAGCCCACCATAGCCCCATAGCTCCCTCCTCTTCTCCATGATCCTTTGCAGCTAGCAGTGGCCACACAGCATGGGCTGATGGGATGTCGAGAAAGTCTGCTGGGCGGCCACGGAGAATATGAAGAAGGCAAAGACAACCTCCAGACAAGATTTCCCTTCATGATTAAAGGACACGATTTCATTCCTACTCACTCAGCTGTCATGAAAACTAAGCTCCAGTTAGTTGGATGGCTAAAACCAGCCCAACAGCCAAAAGATTCTTGAAAGGAATTCACAGATCCTAGAGAAAGCAGAGTGAGGTTTCCTTGTAGATATGTTATTTTTTAAATCAAATGTTTATTTCTTAATGTTTGGAATGCTGGAATTACACCTATGTAATTACACACCATGAGGAAAGAGTCTGGGCTAAATGAAAATTTTTGAATTTGCATTTCTGCAGTGCTGGTTGTGTCCCCCCCACCCCCACAACTCCCACTGCTCTGCCCCCTCCCCACTGCATGGCAGCCATGGCTGGGACCGTGTACAGGATGCTGATGACCAGCTCAGGGGAACAGGAATGCTAGTGGAACTTTCTGTTCATTCTCCTGACAAAGTCTGGATGAGCAGGCCTTATTTGGGGTTTCCTGAGGCTTTTTAAAATTTAGCTCTTTCACTGTGTTTAAAACCATTGGCTCTGGGGGCCCTTCCCTCATGATCAATGGATATAGGGGAGTGACTGGGGCTCTGCAGCTAGGGTGCCCGTTTGGGAAAGAGGGGCAGAGGGTACCCACATCCTATTTCTCAGCTCCAGCTCCTCTGCCCTGCCCAGGTTCTTCTGAAGGTCACCTGGAGGTTACAGCTCTAGAGTCGGCTGTCCTCTAGGTGCGTGGACTGGTCAGCGGAAAGGCCAGAGTTCCAGCCCATAAACTTGGCCCACTGTCACCCCCTGGCTGACAGCTGCTGCTGAATCTCCGAGGCAAGGCCCAAAGTGGCCTTCCCCGGGTGGACAGCAGCCTTCAGGGTACAGGAGGGCAGGCTGTGCCCACCAGAGGGAGGGTAGCCCTACCAGCTGAAAGGTGAGGCCTGGGTGACTCCAGGGGCGGTGGCAGGTTTGTATCCCATCCTTTCACCTTTCTCCCGGGCCACCCAGCAGGCTGGAGACCCAGAATGGGGCTGGCAGGATGGGCAGCCATCCGGAGGCTAGAAGGGCGACCTCCACTCTGCTGGGCTGTGCTCAGCGGATTTCCACCTGGCTGCCCTTCCCCCCTCCTGCGGTTTTTGCCATTTTCTGGGGTCAGTCTTGCACAGAGCAGGGTGGGCACTGCGGAGCCTCCAGGGGCAAGGGCCACAGCTTACACTTCAGTTCCCAGGCAAGAGGCCCAGCCACCTGGTCAGTCAGTCAGAAGAAACCTGAGGCCCCCGGAGCCTCCACACTGCCCTTTGAGCCCGTAGAAAGAGGGTGGTGCTTCATCTGTTATCATTTTTAATTAAGAGATTAATTCATTAATCTTGGAACTGCATACACCTCCTGGTTCTTTACTCTCTGGTGCAAAAGCAAATGTCTCCTCTGCTCCCAAGAAAGAGGTCAAATACTCCTGGCTAAAATTATGAGGATTTGTTTGGTCTTTGTGGTATTTTGAGTTTTTCAATTTGTGGGCAACATTTGGAAATTGAAAAGTACACATACGAATATTGATTTCTTTAAAAAAAAATAGGAAGATCTGGCAGCTGTAGGTGGGATTCATGCAGGAGAACAGTTGTCTGGAAGGAAGAGGCAGGTGTTCCATTTAGACGGGCAGCCCCTGTTGGGGCCAGTGTGTTACCTGCCCGGATCCGGCTGGCACTGTGTTTGCAGCCTCTTGTGTGAACACATATCGACAGAGTAGTGACATCCCAGACTTGCCCAGGGTGCCCTGACATGTGTCTGGCGTAGCATGAATTATTATTACCAGAGCACCTGCTGCTTCCCCCATCCTGTCTCCAACGTGTGCCTGTGTGTACCATGAATGCTGTGCCCCACGAAGGTGCTCCAAGCTCTGGGCCCGGCCCGTGAGGGCCGACACGACCATCGCTCAAGGCCTCACATTCACATTAGGTCTCCCTTGATAATTAAGAGTCAGAGTTAGGGGTGGTTCAATGCTGTGTAGCTCTGTGATTCATTCAGAAAGGGGATCATTTCCACCTAGTTTCGGTGAGCTATTCTACGGGTGCTGCAACTACCTTAAAAGTCTTTAGAATAAAGTCATGGTAATTCTCCTATTTCTGGTCTCCAGAAGCCACACATACTTTCCTAAACTTGTCCAAGTGGAGAAAACTTTTAAAATTTTTTGGGCGACCTATCAGGAAAACAAACAACAAAAACGGAACAAAACAAAACAAAGCAACCCCACCATATATCCAGCAATACCTCCTTTCTTCAGTCTACTTTTTACTTCAGTCTACAGCCCCTGCCTCAGAATGTGTGTCTAGGTGTCTGTGATCCTGTAAATCCTAGGGTTCTAAGGGGATGAAAGATGGATCATGTCTGCTTTATGCAGACCTGCAGGGGAGAGAACAGGAAAGCCTGCTCTGTGAGCATAAAAACGAGGCGTAGTAAGGATATTTCATAGCCCTTTCAACATGTTGACAATTTTATTAACTACTCACTTTCATATTTCAGTAATATTGGTGAATAATTTGGGATTTGACAAAACACCTTTATATACGTCTTTCACTGCTGTGGTAATATTTTCAGGTACCCTGGAGCCTATTCAAGTCTCAGGCATGGTGGATTATTTGCAAGAATGATTATTTGTGACGCTACTTCATGTTGCAATTTACTGAGACTTCTTGTCATCACATCCACTGTCATCCTCTGGTTTGACAGGTAAAGTAGGGAAGATTTTGCAAGATAGTAAAATGGTGAACAATTTATGTTTTTAAACTTGTATACAAAACTGTTTCATGATTCACCCTCTAGCTCTTCCTGAGTCTCTGGGGGTGTTTCCACTGGAGTAAGGGAGCAAAGGAGTACAGAGTGCTGGAGGGAGAGGCGCGCAAGGCCGGGGGGAGAGGAGTTCTAGATTCCACCCATGGCCTTTTTCCCATACTGACCCTGGGTCATGGCCGGGTCATTTCAGTGTCTTCTCTCTTGGCCTCCTATTCAAGGTTTGCAATGGCCAGGAAGCAGGACGTTTTGCTACAGTAACAAAATCTCAGTGCCTTAATATAGCAAGGGTATTTTTTGCTCTAATCAAGTCTGCTTTAGGTGCAGGAACTCTTGGAGAGGTACCCCCAGTGTACGCTGCTTCAATCTAGGGCACCCCCATCTCAGCACCTGCTTCTGGAGAACCAAGCACTGCCTCTTAAGTGCTTCTGCCTGCAAGTGACACACACCACCCTCCACTCTTCTTTCGATGTCCACCTTGAATTGGAGAACCGAGCCTGACTTCAAGGGGCCAGGAAAGAATAATATCAACTCTGTATTTTGGTTCTGTGTTTTGTAACACTGGCCACAGGTTGAAACTACACCAGAGATTTTCCCGTGTGTGCATAGGTAGGCATAGATGAATGTGTAGATTTGTATACACACATGTGTTCACACACCTACTGATAATTATGTCTGTTTCAAAATACTTCACTGAATGAAAGTTTCACAAACTTTCATGTGAAGTTTCATGAAACTTCGCAAAGTTTCATGTGGATACATAAACAACTATAAGGAAGGAAACCGGAATGGTTGATGTTGACTCTTTTAATTCTCCTCACCCTTCTAT
>CM052799.1:39520900-39573959 GCA_028533885.1 Nasua narica
CCCAAGAAAGACAAAAAGAGAACCACAGGAGGGGACTAGGAGATGAGGGATGCGTGTTGGTTTCACTCGGAGTAGAAAATCTCTGAGTATCACTTGAGTCCACTCTAGCTTACCAAGCTGTTCCTGGGTAGATTATAAATGGATCTGAGAATTTAAGTCTTTTGTTTGTTTGTTTGTTTGCAGGTAGTAGACACAAGCCCATCGATTTTCACTTTGATGCACAACTAAGGACTGCTTATTAATAAAGTTAAAAAATATGGATAACTAGAACTTGGTTTTCATCAATTAAAATTAAGGCATCATTAGAGTTTGCTAAAAACTTCCATTGTATAGTCTATTAATTAGTCTGGAAGCCACCCAATGCTTTGGCAATACTGCAAAGCTTCTGCTGAGAACACACAACAGTGCAGCGGAGGGATGCCCTCCCCCCCCACCAAGACTTTCTGGAACGGTGCTATGTTAAATGTATAGCACCAGTGCTGCCTTCAGTTGGTTTAGTTTTGGATTGTTGCTCTTTTTATTGCATTCATTTAGTTGCGAAATTATGTTGGGATATGCTTCGGTCGATCACCGGGTTGGTGACATGCACTTTGAGAGATGTTATTATTACGTGCTTGCTTCAATACTTAGCCATCACAGAATTCTTTTGCTTCAGAAAGCTGGCATGCGAAGGATGTGTGGAGGTAGATTTTTCGCTCTGCTGCTATGAGTCAGGATCAAAAAGTCAGACAGCCCGATGTACAGCCCAGCCTGATGTTCTCGATTCTTTATTACATGGCCGTGTCCCTGTTGGCAGGAGTCTCTCCGTGCCGGCTGAAGATGCTTGGGCAGCCACCATATCCAATCAAGAAAACTGACGGCGCTCCTGGAAATTTATATCGTGCCTGTCCCTGGAAAAGCAGGGCATCCTGCGATTACCCGTGCCCACACCACGGGCTTTCTCTGTGCCAGGCCGGGGCTTGAAAGAACAGAACGGTGAGGCTCTTATTATTCTGAAACACTCAAGCATAAATCTTGCTGATGACAGAGTTTGGCCCCTTGCCTCGAGCAGTGATAGAACTGATGAATACAGAGAGCAATAACCCTTTTCCTGCAAAAAGTATTCCCTACTTCACTCAGCTCAAGTATCCCTTCATCCAGAAATCTGTTCTGATGTCTACAAGCAACTATGGCATTTGTCACTTTACTTTGAAATTTTATTTGCATGCATTCTGTTGCTCAATTCGGGGAATGCGTGCCGAGGGCCGGATTGTGCTTGACTCTCCTGTGTGCGCTCGGCAAAGGGCCTAATAATAATAATTAGGCTCAGGGCCTAATAAACCACTGCTGGACTGAATTCAGCTTAGAAAACAATGTGGCAGATAGAAAAGGCCAGTCTGTGTCTCTCTGGTCATGGAATGTGCTACTGGATTGATGGCTTACAAACAGAACCCAATCATCTTTAAAAGCGCTGTAGACCTCCACGCTCCAAATTAAGACAGAAGGAGGAAACAATGAAGATCATCATAGAGACATTTTCTTTATCTGAATGCTTTCTACCTGACAGGCTGTGGGAGAGAGACTTTCCATCCATTATTTCCATTAATCCTTCCAACAGCCCCGAAAAGAGACATTTGTAAGTCTAACAGAAGGGATTGAAGTTCTGAGACTAAGCCTACCCAGCACCAAAGTAACAGAGCTGGGAATTCAAACCCAGATCAGTCCATCTCCAAAAAGAACTTACGCACTACAGCTAAAGACAACGAGAGGCAATATTTGACAATAGGGTGGGCAGGCACCATGGGAGGAGGTGAGAGTAGGGGTGGGGGAGGGTTGTGGTATAAACTTTGGCAAATACAAGGGACATTTCTTCCCTAGAAATAGTAGGAAGGAAGACTGATGGGGTGGGGATCGGGGTGTGTGCTAGGCTACGTCACAATCCTCCAGAGACGTCCATATACCGCCCCTGGAACCTTTGAATATATTACATGGCAAAAGGGACTTTGCAGATGTATTCAGGTAAGGATCTTGGGATGGAAAATTATCCTGACTTCCTGAGTGACTCAACGGAATCACCAAGGGTTCTTATAAGAAGGATGCACGGGGTCAGAGAAGGAGTCATGGCAGCAGAAGAAGAGAACCGGTGAGGAGGGACTGCATGCACACAGTGGCTAGCAGAAGCTGGGGAAGGCAAGGAAGCAAATTCTCGCCCTGAGCCTCCAGAACGAACACAGTCCTTCCAACACTTTGATTTCAGCCTAGAGACGGACTCTGGACTTCTGCCCTCCAGAACTGTAAGACAGTGATACTTGCATCATTTCAGGCCTGGAGCTTGTGGGAACTTGGTACAGTGGGGAAAGGAGACGAATGCCGGGCCCACCGGGAAGAGGTCTTGAAGCAGAGGAGAGATTTCCGAGGTCAGGTTGGTTTGGGAGTGAGGATGCAGCAGGCCGAGGGGCCGAGGCAGTGCCATTCGAGGTGGGCCCACGACATCAGGAGCACTTGCTCAAATGAACATCTGCAGGCCCCACCTTGGGACCTCACAGTCCAACTGCTCCTGCAGTGACCCTCATGGCCTCGTGTATACTGCTGTCCGAAGAGTGATGACCATGGAGAGAGAAATAATTCACACAGATAAAGAAATGAATGCAGCCGACATGAGAATATGAATGTGCCCTGGCCTTTGTGGAGGGAGCAATTCAGACCAGAGGCAGAATACCCAGGTTGCTCGATGCTCAATGCTGTGGTCACAGATGTCAATGACTCTGCCATGACATCCTTCTCGAATGGTGACCATGTTCCTAACAGTGTTAGGTGCTGTGGTGCTCACATGATGGTGAGCAATGCATGCATACCCATCCTCTCCTAGAACCTACAGTCTAGTGGGACAAACAGACAAGGCTTATAGGCATAGGCGAACATATGTCATAAATGACAGATGCCATAAAGAATCCGGTGAGTGTCAGCCTCTAACTGGAGGACCTCACCCGTCCAGAAACGGAAGTCAAAGAAGCTTTCCTCAGGAAATGGTATCTGAAGCATTGGTAAGAGTCGGCTATGGGAAAGGGGTGTATGTGGGGAACAGGAGACAAAAAGCAGAAAAAGCATATGCAAGACCCCTGGGGCAGAAGGGACCTAGTGGGATAGAGGTGAAATTGGCTGAAGTCAGGCTCCAGGGAAAGCCGTGTCTGATGCACAGAGTGAAGACCTTCAATCTTCCCCGTTGAGTTGGGAGGGGCTGGATGAGCAGACACCAGTTAGGAGGCAGTGTGCCTACCACAGTGCCTGAGACCCGGAGGATGCCCCATTCATGTCAGCTCCCGTGCTAGTTTGGAAGCTAATTCTACAAGACTGCCATGCTGGTTTGTCTTTTCCAGGAGGTCAGATTTGCAGCTGACGCTATACTTTAGTCTGAGAATACATGAATAAATGAGTTCATATATTTTTCTCCAAATCTCTGGCAGATCAGCACGCTGAGGCAGTGTCTGTGAGTGAGGAAAGCAAAAATGGCGGTGCCCTGTACGTAGGTGGTTCGAATGTGTCCAAACAATTGTGTGCAGCCATCAGAGACTTGTCCTATGGATGACAGCTTTGAGAGCAGCTTGGGCCCGGGTTTTGATTTTAGAGGAGAGAAAGAAGGACTGTCCTCACCCAAACACAATTATCATCTGTTAGAACAAAGTACAGAAATCAAAGCAACTGTCACTAAATGTAATTTGAAACAACCCCATCCGTAGAATCTGTGGTTTTTCACCACCGAGACAAGGATTCCTAAAAGACCAACTGGAGGAAAATAAAGATAGTAGAAGGTAAAGAAAGATATTGATGCCATCAGCCATATTTTTATGAGCTAATATGACCAGAAAATATTGATCACTGTAAAAGTTCCCTTCAGTCAGGAGACCCGCTATTAATTTTCATGTCTCATTTACCATAATCTTTTATAGCTTTTTTACAGTAAATCCTCTTTATTTCTGAATTTGAATGTGAAGATAAAAACGAATTAGATTGATCTGAATTGTTACCTACTCTATCGGGCACCTCCCGGCGATGTGCCCTTGGGCAGGTCGTGTAAACTCTTTTGCCTTTATTTCCTCATCTTTCAAGTGGAAATAGTGAGGTTTCTCCTGTAAAAGGCTGTTGCGAGGGGAGATATGATAATGTGGTGAAGCCTTGAAACAAGCTGGCACACGGTAACTTTGAGGTTAGCTGTGACTAACGTCTAGGCATCACTCACACCGACACCCACACCTACTGTCAGATACACATCTTCCCTCGCTCTTTTGTTTGTTCTTCTGTTCTCTTGTTAGGTATTAAGCTATCGCCTCTCAGCAACGACCCCATAATTCTCTATTTGGCTTTGTGATGTTGGGGCTTGAACGCTGCCAACCAGGGGTCAGCTTAGACAGCTGCCAGTAGGGGTGCTCGAGGATGGAGGCGGGGACTTGTCCCTTCCTACGGGTTCCTGTTGCTAAGGCTCTGGGCTAGCCCTGCTTTACTGCAGCAGCATCAGTTTGTTCCCAGGGGGCAAGCAAATCCAGTTTGTAGTTTTTCCAGCACTTACAGAAGAGCCTTAGGGCGTCCCTCTCAGAGGCTCCAGGACCAGCTGATGTCTCCAAGCGCTGAGTTTAATAATGTTATCCTTTCCCTTTGTTCTTTCAGTTCCAGGGAGTTAGCTGTTTCCTGCAATTGCTATCTATCTGATGCCTTAGTGCTTTCTTGTTGCCTATTCAGTTATCCAGTTAATAGTTTGTTGTTGTTGTTGTTTTTAAATCTAGTTAATAGTTCTATATCATTAAATCCTTTAACTGGGGTGGATCAAATATCCTGATTCAACTCCAACAGAAATACTCTTGTCTCTTTTGAAGTACACAAGTTCTTACTTTAAATATAATCTGCCTTATAAGAAACTTGTACAAATTAAAAAAACAAGGCAATCCAAAAAAGAAGCAAGAGGTTTGAACACGAATTTCACAAAAGGTATCTGAATGCCCAATAAACATGAGAATGTTTATTGTGTGTTAGGCTTATTGTGTTTTAGGCTTCCTTAGTAATTTAGGGAAATACAAATTAAAACTCTAATGAAATAGCTCCTAGATGGATTATATTAAATATAATGAAAATACCAAACGTTGCTGAGAATGTGTAGCTTTGGGAACTCTCCAGCACTATAGGTATGAGTTAAAATTGATTACCAGCTACTTTGGAAAACTGTTTGGAAGTATATATGTAAAGGTCACCATAAATAGATCCTATGATTCAGAAATTACAATTCTAGGTTATTTCTGGGAAAACTGCATGCAAGAATGTCCACAGAAGCATTTATGTACTAATTCCAATCTGGAAGCAACACAAATATCCCACAGCAATAGAACGCATAAAGAAACTAAAGGGTATTTATGGTAATAAAAATGGATGAGCTCTAGCTACCCAGAACATGGATAATTACTACAAAAAGATGAGAATAAATAGAATAAAACAAGCCAGATATAAAACAATAAATATAATGTGATTTTTATCTATATAAAGTTCAAGAATTGACAAAACCAGGCTGGTGTGGGAAGTCAGGGTAGTTCTCATCCCTGGGGGTATATATAAAGGATACTGATTGGGGAGGAGGACAAGGGGGGCTTCTATGCTAGAAATTATTTATTTATTTTTAAAAGAATCTATTTATTTATTTGACAGAGAGAGACACAGCAAGAGAGGGAACACAAGCAAGGGGAGTGGGAGAGGGAGAAGCAGGCTTCCCGCCGAGCAGAGAGACTGATGCGGGGCTCGACCCCAGGACCCAGGGATCATGACCTGGGCCTGAGGCAGACACTCAATGACTGAGCCCCCCAGGAGCCTCAGAAATGTTTTATTTCTTGATCTGGGTGATGGTTGATTACTCCACTCATTGTGTATGAATTCACTGAGCTGTGCATTTTAATTGAGGTATATGTACCATACTTCAATAAAAAAGATTTAAAATATTTAAAGCCTGAAGTTTCCCATCTTCATTGGGCATTTATTTTAAAAAAGATTGCCAGGGTGCCTGGGTGGCTCAGTTGGTTGGGCAACTGCCTTCAGCTCAGGTCATGATCCCAGAGTTTTGGGATCGAGTCCCACATCGGGCTCCCAGCTCCACAGGGAGTCTGCTTCTTCCTCTAACCTTCTCTCCTCTCATGCTCTCTCTCACTTTCTCTGTCTCTCAAATAAATAAGTAAAATCTTTAAAAAAATAAAAAAAATAATAAAAAAGATTGCCAGCATCTCCCTTACTTTACGTTTTTCTTCAGAGCATTAGCTCTGTCTTTGGTTTCTTGGAATTCCTATGGATCTAAACACCAAACAAACTTGTTTTGCATTTGGTTGACACAATTGATTATAGCGTCAGATACTGCCTACCAGGAAAATGACTCAGTTAAGGCAGAATTTTGCTTGGTTTTGAATCAGAGTACATTGTCTGACTTGGGCAAGTGCTCAGTAAATGTCTGCTGAATGAATGCTAGGGGATCTTTGCATAGACTGTCTCATTACTATTCTCATGACTCCAACATAGTACCTTGTAGAGAGAAGACACTAAAACATATTTATTGACTGTATAAAAATGAATTCTGAAAGCATGATTATAGTTTAAAGTACATGGTGCCTCCCTGGAACATTAACTTCCAATTTTCCTAAATTATTCAGTGAAGGGCGCCTGGGTGGCTCATTCATTAAGCGTCTGCCTTCGGCCCAGGTCATGATCCCAGGGTCCTGGCCTCAAGCCCTGCATCAGGCTCCCTGCTCAGCGGGGAGCCTGCTTCTCCCTCTCCCACTCCCTCTGCTTGTGTTCCCTCTCTTGCTGCCTCTCTGTCAGATAAGTAAAAATCTTTAAAAAAAAAATAAATTATTCAGTGATTTATCACCAGTTTCCTAGGGAAAGTACATCATCATCCAAAGATACTTTCTGCCTTGTTTTTTTTTTTTTTAAAGATTTTATTTATTTATTTGATAGAGAGAGATCACAAGTAGGTAGAGAGGCAGGCAGAGAGAGAGGAGGAAGCCGGCTCCCTGCCGAGCAGAGAGCCAGATGTGGGGCCCGATCCCAGGACCCTGAGATCATGACCTGAGCTGAAGGCAGAGGCTTTAATCTACTGAGCCACCCAGGCGCCCCTGCCTTGTTTTTTTTTTTTTTTAAGTTTTTAGATACCCAAGAAACTCTTATTTGATTTTCTATTTTGTAGAAGTTATGAGTTGATATTACAGAGCTAGCCTGCAATGACAGAAACAGTAGTGGCTTGTCTTGCTCAACCATACAGCCGATTTATTTTGGTAACTCTCTGAGCTATGCTTAGATTTTTGGCTACTCATGTTGGAATTGTTAGGGATAGCATATATGTGTCCTACTAGTGATTCTTCTTTTTTTTTTTTTTTTAAAGATTTTATTTATTTATTTATTTGACCCAGAGAGAGAGAGAGATCACAAATAGGCAGAGAGGCAGGCAGAGAGAGAGGGGGAAGCAGGCTCCCTGCTGAGCTGAGAGCCCGATGCAGGGCTCTATCCTAGGACTCTGAGATCATGACCTGAGCCAAAGGCAGAGGCTTTAACCCACTGAGCCACCCAGGCGCCCCTACTAGTGATTATTCTTTCCCTCCACCCATGACAGACATTGCTAGTCATATTATACTTGTCTACCGAGCCCATAACCAGCCTTAGCATGGCATCCCAGACCCCACACCCATCAACGACAGTCGGGAACTGTACAAGACCTAGTTGTCAATCCTCAACCAGAGGACACAAAAAGTCCCTTTCAATCCTAAAGTTCTATGGTTCTATGATCTATAAAATGTAATATTCTCTTCAATGACTCTAAGGCACTGCATAATTTTAAAGTGCACTCAGAACTATCAAAGAAAGATTACATTTTATTACTCACAGTTTCAAAGTTAGGAGCATTTTATAGCATTATCAATCTTTGCAAATGAATAATCCATGGATAGTGCTCATTTAACACAGCTCTTCCTACCTGTGCATTTCATTTCTAGGATGAGATTTGAAATGCGCACAGGGACATGTAGCCAGTACCCCAACAGAATGCAGATACCTCCAATCTGAAATTGTTCTGCCCCTTCAGTGTTAACAGTAAAATGGATTTTCCTAGAACAGTTGCACCTGGCAGGTAAGCATCCTGTGTGTTTCTTTGTTCAGAGAGTAAATTAGAGAAATCAGGAATAAAGGTATGAGTAATTGCCCTGGTAAAGCCTGAGGTTTGAAGTAATAGAATAAATATTGTCAAATTACTATCAAATTTGAGCTTATCCAAGATGGGATCAGGAAGGAGAAAAACCATAAGAGAGTCCTAAACTCACGAAACAAACTGAGGGTGGCTGGGGGATGGGGGAGGTAGGGATAGGGTGGCTGGGTTATGGACATCGGGGAGGGTATGTGCTATGGTAAGTGGTGTGAATTGTGTAAGCCTGTTGATTCACAGATATGTATCCTGAGGCAAATAATACATGATATGTTAATAAAAAAATTAAAAAAAGAAAAATATTTGAATTTATGTAATGGCTCTGAGTTTATCTAATGGACATCTTTACTGTTAAACGTATTAAGCTGAATGTCTAGGGAATCCCTGACAGCTTATTAACACACTGTTACTTGGTGGAGGAAAGGAAAGTGAAGTCCCATTTTCCCCAAACACTGGAGCCATTAGGGTATCAGATCTCTGGTGAATAACTCATGCTTTCCATCTCAGTCTCCTTGAAGAAGTTGTGTCCTCAGCCTACAGGTAAACTGTCTTTTATTTATTCACCAAAAAGTTAGGAATCCAAGCCCAATTTTTGATTCTCTTTCAGAGCATATGAATTCTGAACTCAGGAGGCACAACTTTCAGACTGACAGGCTAATGGTTGTAGCTGGGGCTGAGACTGAGCCTCCATTTCATGATGCTTTGAGGGTCTTCACACTGAAGCATCATCTAGGTTTCACAGAGAAGAGGGGATGAGCAAGTACTGGGGAGATGAAAACTAGGGCTGAAATCCTGGGCTCTGCCACTGGGATGTGTCCCTTAACTTCTTGGTCCTATTGGTAGTCATACAACTCTGGGGATAAGTTAGATGCTCCTAAGGTTTCATCCACCTCTAACATTCTAGACGGTGCCCATTAATGTTGGTTATGGAATCAAACCAGTGATAATATGCAAATTATCCAGATAATTTAGGTCAAGGTGGATTGTAGCCTGCTTTGGAGATTCTACTTATTATTTCCAGACATGCGTTCCCGTTTGTGGCCAGTGTGAGTTGAGAGCTTGTGTGTCTGTTCTCATATCCCACCAGACTCCTCCTTCACCTGCTGACCCTGAAACTCATGATCACCTTCCTGGTTTGAGTAGCAAGACCTCAAAATGTGATGTGTCAGGTAACTTGCAAGATAGGCTCATGCAGATTCTAGGACACAGTGATCAAAGTTTACTTTGCAATCTGGTTTTCCTTCTGATCATAAGATCTTCTACTATGGCAAAAAGAATACTTCAGGCATATTCTACTTCGGTTTTGGGTACAGTTCCTGATCTTTGAGCCTTGGTTGGTTATCTGTGAAATTTAAGAGGAGGCCTAGGAGACCTCCAAGGTCTCTTTCTTTTCTATTCTATTCTATTCTATTCTATTCTATTCTATTCTATTCTATTCTATTCTATTCTATTCTATTCCATGTATCCAAATGCTGCTTGTAGCCTCCAAATTTCTCAGACCCAGACGATCTATGTTTCTGATTCAGAGCTGCATGATAAAGGCTACTTGCCTCAGAATGTCCTTTTATTATTTACACAGGGCATGCCCACTGCAACTGGTTTAACCTGAGTGACATCTGTTACAAGTTATCAATTCCGTTTTTATATTGGTCATCCAGTATAAAATCCAGTGTTTTTTTAGGAGCGTGGAAAAATTAACCTGGCTAAATATATCTGACTGAATGTATTTATACACACACATATATGTGATATATATGTATGTAACATTCACGCGCAAATGTGATATGTGTGTGACACTCACATACATGACACACACATAACATTTATATGCACACGTGATATATGTAATATCCACACACGTATGTGACACGTGTGCTAGTCACATGTATGTATATACGAATAGCTCACATATATGACTATACACACACACATATATATTCATTCACTTTTCAAAGGGATTGTTTGGAAATCAGTCAGAAAGTCTAAATTTGAGGTTTCTTAAATTGGAATTGTTAAGGACATCAAATACGTGCCCAGTCTGACCCCAGGCTAAAGGACCCTCAAGGATTTGCTTACAGGTGGCCTGGTTTGCCATAAATGGGCTATGCAAAGGGCCAGACTTAAGAATATTGCCTGCATAATTAGGGTATATTTGGTTTTTACTGCTGCCATAATAGATTACCTCAAATGTGGCAGCTTAAACAATATAAATTTATTACCTTACAGTTCAAGTCAGAAGCCTGACTCAGGTCTGAAATCAAGGTTTGGCAGGGTTGCATTCCCTTTCCAAAACACTGGAGAAGATTTTGTTAACTTGTCTTTTCCAGCTTCTAGAGGCTGCATACCTTCCTTGGCTCATGCTCCCTTCCTCCATTTTTAAAGCCACCAATGCCCCCTCTGACTCCCCTTCCATAGTCACAACTCTGTCTCTAATCACAGGAAAAGCTCTCAGCTTTTGAAGACTTGTGATTAGATTGAGTGCACCTGGATGAACAGGATAATCTCCCTATCTCAAGGTCCATAACCTGATCACATTTACAAAGTTCCTTTTTTCCATGTAAGAGAGCATATTCACAGATATGTGGATTTAAAACATGACCATTTTGGGGGGAGCCATTATTTTGCTTCCCACAATGTAATCAATGGAAGCTTTCAAGAAAGTCTATTTTTTTGCACCCAAGGATGAGGGATTTCAAAGCTACAAAGTGATATTAAGTAATATGTATTACCCAAAGGGCATTAGAGACCATCTGGTTAAATCTCTCACCTTACAGAAGAGGAAACTGGGGCTCAAGCATTTCCAGGTCACAAGTCAGACTAGCAGAGGAGATACACGTGGAATTCAGCTATCCTTGCTCCTAGCCACTTCCTGTGGCCCCTCTGATTGTATTTTCCCTGCAAAGGACCACTTTGTTTCTATAAAACCCCTGATGGGGGGTGGTGGTCTCTTTTCTACTTGGAAGAACAGTTTTGAACGAGAACAGAAATTTGTTACAAGATTTGTAATGAAATGTCAAGATGGTTTGCCATTTTGCAAAAAATATCACTTTTAATCCCAAGTGACAAAATTATTCCATTGCCAGAGGGAGATGGTATTTAAATAAAGGTCACACAAAATCAGGGGCAAACGCAACATATGATGTATCAGAAATTCAAGGATAAATCCAAAGAATCTTGGACCTTGGATATTTTACTCTTGATAAATCTGAGTCCCTAAGATCTACCTATTCATCATTGTATCCATCATCCCGCCCATCCACTGTCCCACCCTACATGTTACTTGTTACATACAACCATGTGCCGGGGCACTTGGAATACAGTGGTGAAGAAAAAAGAGTCCCCACATTTACAGGGCTGAAAGTAGTAATTTAAGGTGTCCTAGAGTGGGTTCTATGCCTCACCAGATAACCAGATTCCTGACTTCTACACATCCATAGTGGTAGAAGGGGCTGAGCCTAGGACTCTGTATTTTAGCAAGTTTCTCAGGTGATCTCAATACACATTAAATTTTGAATTCTACTGCTATAAATAAAAACAATTCAGTTGGTAGATCCCCACCGCCATACTCTCTTCATGGTTTACTGGCACCTCTGGTGAGGGATGAGGGGGTGGGAGAAGAAGGAAGAGCCAACCAGAACACATCCTCTCCCCCAAATAAGACTAGGAATTTGATGTACTATGTGCATTAATTCATCCACACCCCATTCCCTATGGGAGGTTCACAAACTTGCAATGAAGTGAATAATGCCCCTTGATGAACTTTTGGGAACCCACAAGATTGCTCTCTAAATTGAATGAAGACAAGTGCACACAAAATCTACACAGTGTCAAATTCAAAATCACGTGCAATTCCGCTTTCTACTTTCCACCATTTCTTCCGCTGGTGGTTGATTAGCTTTTACGCATGAAAAGAATATATGTGTTGGGAAACACTTGGCATTTGTCAGAAGTCAAAGTACAGATGTGTACTAGGATTTAAAATGAATATTCGATGTGACATGACTAAGTTTATGTCCAAGAAAGGAGAACCCTAGTAGGTTGCTTCCAGTGCACTGACATCCACAAATTTAGTAAGTTACGATGCTACCTGTGTTGGGGGTTAAATCAATTATTTACGTGTTATTTGATAACCCAGTAAAATCTGGAAAACATCAAGATGTGAATTTCCTAGCTGTTCTTTGAGTTGATTGTTGCTTCTGAAAGGCACCAGTTTACTGGTAAGATTCCAGCCTGAATAAGAGGGCTTTTTATTACTAATGACCTATCCCTGAAGAATGGATACATCCCAACAGTTTCACTGTGGGCAGCTTTTGAAAGTAGGAGAGATATAGATCAGAACCAGTGTAAAAGAATTCCCTGAACAATGTCAGTTCACCTCAGTCAGAGGGATGTTTCTAATTTATATGTGTTCATATAACTTCTTTTTATTTGAGTGTATTTGATTTATGAAGTATTTTTAATTCAATGAAAGTACTTGACAAATATTTCTTGAGTATCTATTATGTGCCAGGAATAATACTGAGCATTAGTCACACAAAGGTGAAAACCCCAAAAAGCAACCCCTAATCTCATGAACTTTACTACATTCTAACAGTATTCCTGGAGGAAAAAAAGCAAATAAAGTAACAGGAAGTCGTAATAAATAATCTGAAGGAAACAATAAGGGGCTGAAGTAAGGAAGGATGAGGAGGGCCTACTTTAGTTTCGACAAAAAATAAAAGTCTTTACCATTGTAAACACTGATCTGATTCTCAAGTTTGTGTGTAAGATTCTGGTAAAAGATTTTGTGTCTATTAAATTTTTAATTGTCCTTCATTTCACAGCAAATATTTTACAACAAGCATCTAGCTAAGATATACTTTGCATTCTAATTTAAAATCACGGCCTCAGAATTAATATTTTATTTAATGACTGAAGGTAATGAAAAATCATGATATTGCTTTTTTTTTTTTCCAAACACGATGTTCATTTTTCAAAGTGAGATTTAAGCCCGGTGCACAAATGTTGGTTTGCCACAAGATGGCGCAGTTGATATTTAAGAGAGTGCCTAGGGCAGGAGGGAATTAGACCTTTGGAGAACTGCTCACGCACCGACTCACACACAAACATTCTCTTTTCTACTTAACGAACAGGGAAATGAAAACAGATGACAAAAGAAAGGCATTAAAAAAAATCCTCAGCCAAGTTTTTAAAAATGGAAAAATTTTCCTTAAACCTTGTCTGTGAAAACTAAAGTTGACTGGGTTTGTGGCCCCTCCTAGGTGGTCTGATGCCAAGTATTTGAATTCATCAATTCCTAAAATATATTTGCTGCTAGGATAACCTCATTCCCTCTCACCAAGATAGAGAAAGAAAGAAAGAAAGATAAAAGCAAGCAAGCAAGAGAAAATACCCTCGTGGTTATTTTAAGAGTCCCACTTTTTTGTGTGCACACTTTTTATGTGTCAAATCACGGTGACAAATTTCTCCATTTTCTTCTTCTTCACTGGATCAGGATCACCAGCTCCCTCCTTGCCCTGCCTGCACTGTATCTCTGTACACTTTCCTGCTTAAATCATCATCATTTTCCTCTTCTGGGTTAAGGAAAAGGAAATCCCTGTTCTCCGTTCTTCAGCTTGTTCCCTTCGCCAGGGTGAACCCTTTTCTTGTATATTTTTATTTCTGTAAATAGATTTCAAGAACCCTTTGGATTAGCTTTATAATTTAGCATTTGGATTTTCACAGTTTTCTTCAAATTACCCCTTTCCCGTAGTCCTCCCTTTTGGGTGTACGACGCATCCCCCTGACTCCCTCCTGTACCTCCACCCCAGCAACGGGCTTCATAAAGCTCATCTACCCTGATGGTCTTATTTTCTAAAATTCTCACCTTTGCCTTCAACAGATTTTCATTTCTATGGAACTGCAAAGGTTTCTCCTGCCTACCGTTGCTCTGGACACACCTCAGATAAATTTCAATTTCATTCTGCCCTGGCGTTAAAGCCAATAACTTGATCCTTACATTTTGCTAACTGATTTCCTCACAGTGTGGAAACTTAACGAAAATGAGAGCAGGTCAGACTCACCTTGTTTTAGTCAAGTTTCTTTGTTTTGTGTGAAAACAGCTCATGCTTTTTATTTGACTTGTTGGAAGCCTATCAGACTAGCATAAAAATCAGGAATCTGGGCAGCTAGTTCTGACAGCTCCCCATTAACCACGTGACCTTGTGCATGACCTCCTCCGGCCTTAGAGTCCTCTGTAAAATGAGGGCCTTGCAAACATGATCTCAGAGACTCCTTCTCTTTCGAACACTTTTTAATTCTGCAAATCATTGGTTTGTACTTTACCCAACTTCCTCTAACTTGCTGTTTGTTTGACGCTTAATTAATACATACAAGGCTGACCTGGCTGGGAATGGGGAAGTTGGGGTAGGGGGGTCATAAAAAGGAAGGTAGGGGGAATGAACAGAGGGGTAGTGCTCTCTGTTGTCTCTCCTCCAAATCATATCTCCCCTGCAAAAGTATCCTAGGTACAACAGAAAGAGAACTAAAACCTCATCTACTGAAGACGGCTGGCTTTTTTTTTTTTTTTAAGATTTTATTTATTTATTTGACAGAGAAAAGAGAGATTACAAGTAGGCAGAGAGGCAGGCAGAGAGAGAGGGGGAAGCAGGCTCCCTGCTGAGCAGAGAGAGCCTGATGAGGGGCTGGATCCCAAGACCCTGAGATCAGGGCCTGAGCCAAAGGCAGAGGCTTTAACCCACTGAGCCACCCAGGCACCCCAGATAACTGGCTTTTGCAAGTCATCTTAAATCCTATTTGTAGTAATACAGGGAACAAATATGACAAATACACAATGATGATAAAACTTACAGATATTTAACCTTCAAAAAACTTATAGGAATTTCTCCTTGATGAGGCATAAGTAAAAGAGTCGCCAGTCCTAAAAGCATTAACAGGATATCATTCCTTGAATCTCCATAGCATTCCTTAGGCTACTCATTCTCAAACTTCAGCAGTCCATCAACATCATCTTGAGAGCTCACTAAGACCCTGATTGCCAAGTCCCACCTCCCTAGAGTTTCTGATGCTGCAGGTCTGAGGCGAAGCTTAAGAATGTTCCCCAGTGTTACTTCAGGAAGCACACTGAGAACCACACCCCAAGCCAACTGCTCAAAGGTGAAAAATTGAAAGCTTTTCCTGTAATATCAGGAACAAGACAAGGATGCCCACTCCAGCCACTTTTATTTAACATTGTATTGAAATCCTAGCCAGAGCAATGGGGCAAGAAAAAGGAAATAAAGGCAACCAAACAGGAAGAAGTAAAACTGTCACTATTTGATGACATAATATAATATATAGAAAATCCTAAAGACTTCATCAAAGAATGGTTATAATTAATAAAGGAATTCAGTAATGTGGCAGAATGCAAAATCTAAACACAAAAATCTGTTGTTTCTTTTTCTTTTTAAAAGATTTTATTTATTTGTCAGAGAGAGAGAGAGCACAAACAGGCAGAGTGGCAGGCAGAGGGAGAAGCAGGCTCCCTGCCAAGCAAGGAGCCTGATGCAGGACTCGATCCCAAGATCCTGGGATCATGACCTGAGCTCATGGCAGCCACTTAACCAACTAAGCCCCCCAGGCATCCCTCTGTTGTGTTTCTAAACACTAATAACAAACTGTCAGAAAGAGAAATTAAGAAAACAATCCCAGCACTACTGCATGAAAAATAATAAAATACCTAGGAAAAAATGTAGCCAAGAGGTGAAAGAACTGAAACTGAAAACTGTCAGACATTAAGAAAGAAACTGAATAAAACATAAATTAATGGAAAGATCTTCCTTCCTCAAGGAGTGGAAGAATTAATATTTTTAAGATGTCCATGCTACTCAAAGCAATCTATATATTCAATGCAATCCTTATCAAAATTTCAATGGCCGTTTCACATAAGTAGGACAATCCTAAAATTTTTATGAACCCCCAACACACATACACACAGCCTTGATTAATGAAAGCAATCTTGAGAGAGAAGAACCAAGCTGGAGACATCATACTTCCTGATTTCAAACTCTTCTACAAAACTATAGTAATCAAAACAGTATGGTATTGGCATAAAAATAGACACTTAGGTCAAGAGAATAGAATAGACATTCCAGAAACAAAACCATGCATTTATAGCCTCTAATTTACATCAAAAGAGCCAAGAATATACAATGGGAAAAGGACAATCTCTTCAATAAATGGTGTTGGGAAAACTGGACAGCCACATGAAAAAAATGAAACTAGACTGGTGTTTTGCATCACACACAAAAATTAACTCAAAATAGATTAAACAACTGAACATAAGACCTGAAACATAAAGCACCTAGAAGCAAATATAAAAAGTAATCCCCCTCACATTGGTCTTAACAATAATTTTTTTTTGAATCGACATCAAGAGTCAAAGAAGCAAAAGCAAAAACAAACAAGTGGGGCTTCATCAAATAAAAAGCTGCATGGTGAAAGGAACCATCAACAAAATACAAAGGCAATTACCTACTCGATGGGACAAAATATTTGCAAATCACATATTTTATAAGGGTTTAATATTCAAAATATGTAAAAACTCATAATACTCAATATAAAAAACCCCCCAAGCAATCCAATTAAAAAATGGGAAGATCTAAATAGGCATTTTTGGAAAGAAGACATACAGATGGTCAACAAGTACATAAAAAGACATTGCACATCATTACTCACCAGGGAAATGCAAACTGAAACAAGGAGATATCACCTCACACCTGTTAGACTGTCAATCGTCAAAAAGGCAGGAAATAGCAAGTTTGAGGATGTGGAGAAAAGAGAATTCTAGTGCACTATTTGTGGGAATCTAGATTGGTGCAGCCATTGTGGAAAACAGTATGGAATTTCCTCAGAATATTAAAAATAAAAAATATTAAAAATAGTAACGTAATCTAGCAATTCTATTTACCCAAAAAACAAAACACTGACTTGCAAAGATATATGTACTACCGTGTCCACTACAGCATCATTTATAATAACCAAGGCATAGTAACAACCTAAGTGTCTACTGATGGATGGATAATTAAAATGTAGTATACGTACACAATGGAATGTCATTCAGTCATAAAGAATGAGCTCTTGCCAATTGTGACAACATGGATGGATCTTAAGAGTGTTATGTTAAGTGAAATATGTTAGACAGAGACCGACAAATACCCTATGATCTCTTTCATATGTGGAATCTAAAACAAAAACAAAATAAAGAGTCAAGCTCTTAGATACAAAGACTAGATCAGCGGTTGCCAGATAATTGGGATGGGGAAGAGTGGGAGAAATGAAGGGTGAAGGGAGACACATGCTTAAAAAAAAAATAGAGCTGTATGGGAATTGGAAATCATCTAACTCTACCTCTTAATTCTGCAGATAGGGAACATCAAGTTTACTATTATTAGCATATTTTAAATACATATATATCTCCAAAAAACTCTGTAGGCATTTATCTGTAGTCTTCTGACATCAAATCCTAGAAGGCGGCTCATGCACAACCTGTGCTGGAATGGGGTAAAGGCTCTCCATTTACAGACTCGGTAACATCTCCCACCCCTGTTCCTTCTTCAGGAGCATTTACTTTTTTCCAGCTAAGTCTCTACCACTTTCCTCCACATGTCCTGCTTCCCTCCCCAGGAATAGCCCCTGGAGATGTTCTCCCCTTGTCCTCCGTGTCCATCCTGCTGACGGCCTCTCATCACTTTGCCCTTCTTGTATCCTCCCGTGTTCTGGAAACGTTCTCAAGTTGGTCTGCACGATGTCAGCTCCACCGTGTGCTTCCACTGCAGGCCCAGTCCCTTTTGCCCTGCCAGCTTGCTAACTTTGCATCTGTTCTATAGGCTTTTCGTGTCGGTCTATTTTTTTCACGAGACTTGTCCTATCACAGAAACTCTTCTTGCATCCTTTCGAAGATGCCAAGTGTTTTCTTCTGTGTCATAGAATCGATCCCATTCTGAAGTATGCTTGTATTCAACAGAATGTATCTTTTTTGGTTTTGTCATATTTGTTTTACTTTTCCTTTGTTCATTCTGGAATGTGGGGAGATTGAATCAGATTGCCCTGCTGTGGACTCTCTTTACCGTCTGTCCACTTATTGGTAGGTTCTCCTTTTTAGATCTGCTCGGGAATATGTGAAGCTATACAAACAAGGTTCACAGCTCCAAGATCAATTTCCAGAATGGAACAGAAACCCAAACTCTATGAATCCGCCCCTGCTCTTTTTCTATCATTGTGAACTGATGGAATATGTATGATCTATACTTCCACATTAAACTGTGGGTATTTTCCTTTTATTATTACTTTTGGTCTTAAAAAGTCCTTAATCACAGTGAATTAGTTAGCATTCCTTGACTCACTTTGTACCATACACTAATCTGAATGCTTTATGTAAATTAACTATTTCAATTCTTGTAATAACCCTGAGAATTAGGTACCATCGTCCTTACCTTAGAGAGTAGATTGAAGCACAGAGAAGTCAAGGAATTTTCCCCAAGTTACACAGACAATAAATGATTGAAGCAGATTTCAAGTACTCTGTCACACAGCAAAATAACTAGAAATATATATATTGATCTCTGTCCCCAGTTTTTGACACAGAGCTCCTAAAACCCTTGCAATTGCCTGAGTGATTAGAGTATCTTTTCTTCTAACCAGGCGACTCCTGGTGGGCTCCTAGGTGGGGATGGTCACTGGAAAGACCAACCCATAAGAAGAAGCTTGGAACTTTCAGTCCCAGCCCTCATTCTCTCAAGAGGGGAGAGGAGCTGGTAACTGAGTTTTTAAATTGATTATACACATGCGTGGATGCCTCATAAATCCCCAAGTATAGAATTTGGAGACCTTCTGAATTGGTAAACATATCCAAGTGCCGGCAGGGTGGCATGCCACAGATCCACGTGCACTCGTGCACAAGCTGTATGTATCTCTCCATCTGGTTATTCATCTCTAGCCTTTATTATATCCTTTATCGTAAACCAGTAATCCTAAGTGTTTACCTTAGTTCTGTGAGCCATTCTAGCAAATTATCAAGCCCAAGGAGTAGGGGGGTTGCAGGAACCCCAATTTGTAGCTGGCTGGTCAGAGGTACAGGTGACAAACTGGGACTTATGGATAGCATGTGGTGGTGGTCTTAGAACCTCCGGGGTCTTCCAAACTTCAGATCGATCATATTAGAACTGAACTGAATTGGAGAACACCCAGCTGGTATGGGATGGTTGAAAAGGGGAAAAACTGAACACTTCAGGTCACAGAAGTTTCTGTGTGAATAGTAGAGGAAAAAACACAACAGGTTTTTGGGCATATACCTGGTCTCTTCTATCCATCTCATTTTAATAGATGTGGGAAAATTTACCCATTTTGTAGAAGTAGGGATAAAGCACAGGCCTGGCATGAGAATGAACTTGGAGTCTATCACTCCTCTTACCATATCAGGCATTTCAGAGTATGTGTTTTCATAAAGACGTGCCAACCTTCTGCTCATTGCATGAATGTGTAAGCCTACCTACCCCCAACACCATTCAGCAATGTCTGATTTACAGAATCCACAGAATTAGACATACTGAATATATGTTTTCAAAATCATTCATGATTACATCCCCATCAGTAGTGCACTTAGAAGGAAATGTATCTGTTGGTGTTTAGTGCCTCTTAAATTATGCCTATTTTAAGGACAAATGAGTAAAAAATTTCTAATACATTCTTGATCCTTCATAGTTCAGGAAGCACACATAATTATACTCTGTAACAACAGAGAACTTGAGGATTCCCCCTCCCTCCATTTTCAGGGAAGGCAGAGGCAAGTCTTTGTAATACAAGCTGGAGTCTCATCCAGACAAATCGTGATTATCCAGGGTCTAGTATTAAAAAACTATAAAACCAAATATCTGTAGTCAGAGATACTCTCCTACCAAGTGACAACTAAATCTCCTAAATTAGACTCCATGGCCTGCATTTCTCTTTTCTTCCTGCACCACCTTTTGCTTAGGGTCCTAGAACTCTGTGCTATCAAATATGGTAGCCACTAGCCAAGTGTAGCTATTTAAGTGTAAGTTATTTAACATCAACTACAATGAAATGTTCATTTCCTAGTAGCACTTGATGCATTTGAAGTGCTCAACAGTCACATGTGGCTGGTGGCTGCCACAATGGTCAATTCAGACAGAATGTTTTTACCACCACAGGAAGTTCTATTGGACAGAGCTTCCCGAGTTGTTTCTCTAAGCTAACAAGTACAAACTAGCCATGGGCAATGGGAAGCTTTTCTTTTCTTCTTTTCTTTTTCTTTCTTTTCTTTCTTTTCTTTTTCTTTCTTCCTTCCTTCCTTCCTTCCTTCCTTCCTTCCTCTCTCTCTCTCTCTCTTTTTTTCTTTTTCTTTACAACGTGATTCCAAGAATTTTAGGACTAGATTACCTAGTTTCTTCATGGTGATGTTAGCAATAATAGACAGTTAAGTAGCATATGGGAATGTGTTGGCCAATAAATGTTTGCTGAGTGAATGAATGAATGAAAGTTTATGGTAGTTCATTTACATAGTGTCTTACTGGAACTCTACCAAAATTCTGGTGGACTGGAGTGATAATTCCATTTTAAAGATGAAGAAACTAAGGATTATACAATTTGGCCAATATTAAACTAGCAAAATTAAGAGATGAAGTTAGACCATGTTTCTTAATCTAAATTTGGCAAAGAAGTTGAGGTGCAAAACAGAGAGGTTCTCTTACATTTTTAAGAACACAGCGGTGCATAGCAGATCCACAGCTAGAATCCAGGGCTCCTGAAGGTGGACCCAGGGTTTTTCTACTTCACCTTGACATCACATATAACTTTAGAACATACTTCTTGAGGCGCTTTGGTGGCTCAACCAATTTGGTGTTGGTTGAGCGCTCTACTTCTAATTTTGGCTTAGGTAGTGTGGTCTTAAGGTTGTGAGAGTCAGCCCCTCTTGAGAGTGCCTGAAAATTCTTTCCCTCTCCTCCTGCCCATGCACTGAAGCACTCTCTCTCTCTCTCCCTCTCAACTAAATAAATGTAACAAGAAGAACATACTTCTTATTTCTCTAGAAACATCCCTTCTTCACTACTCTCTTTGATGTTGAATTTGTGTTTTTGGTAATTATCTTCTATAAACTGCCTTTAAACTACAGGCACTGTATTAACAATAACATTTATAACTAGATCTTGTGATATACTGAGCTCTAGTCTTGACACTTTACATTGATAATTCTATTAAATTCTTCTCAGAGGCCAAATCTACTATCATCCTGTTTTGAGGGTGGGAAGACTGAGGCACAGAGGTTTGGGTAATATTTTTAGAATTAGTGACTCCAACTCCTATAGTCTGACTCCAGAGTCTGAGGGATGGAATCCTATGAGACTGGATGAAGAGAAATATCTCTCTACAGGGCAGTTGGAGATGACCAGAGGGCGATTTCTGAGAAGCAGACAAAAGCACCTCACTAGAAAAAAAAAAAATGCCTCCAAGAGAAAGAGACGGTTTTGAACAACCTCCAAGTACGCAGGGTCCTCATTCTCATGCCAAATTATAGCAGTACCAGCCATGTGAGACTGTGTGTTTTTCACCTGCCTGCCACCCTCTGGTCCTGGGTCTAGAGGGATCAATCAGCTAACGAGGACTGGGAAACCGAGAAGTAGTCTGCGGGACTCCCTTCCCTCTTCACAGGATTCAGCACAACTAAAAGGCTTAAAGCAGTACCAGGCTGGGGGCTCAGAAACCCTGCTATCGGGTAAGAATTTGGAGTTTTGATTCTTGCACTGGAATGGGTATTTTAATTTCTTGCTTTGAGATTGTTTGAGGAATGGAGAGGGATGGGGAGATTTTATAATTATCTGAGTATGATCCCTGACCAAGGATTCATCCAGGTGGGAAATTCAAGGGTATAATGGGGGACAATAAAGTCATCTTCTGCCTGTTCCTGATCTCAGCTGCATAAGAGAAAAGTCACAGAAGTGAAGTGTATTGCCATCCGGGTTTTAGGACTTGCTAGTTTTATCTAGATCTCAGCTTAGCTCTCAGACTAGAGGTTGGGCTATTTTAAAAGCCTAAGAGGAAAATCTTTAACAATGATGCTGTTCAACTTCTTCTCGGAATAGTAGTGGGGAAAGGGATTTATCTCAATGAAAATGCAGGGAGTGAACTCAGGAGGATCTGTGCCTATGGCCAGACCCCCATGAGAAAGTGTTTTGCAGGCAATGTCCAACCCTGAAAATTAGCCAGATACACAAAAAACAGAGGAAGAGCTCTTCTTCCCTCAGTATTCTGAGGCTCCGACCCCTGAGAAAGAAACTTCATGTTCCAAGTCATTTAATATATTTCCATTGGTCAGCTGACTAAAAGCAAATTACATCAGGCATCAAAAGAGATAAGTGATGTGAAACAACAGGAACTCTTATTTCTGGTGGGAATACAAAATGGGATGGCTACTTTGGAGGCCAGTTGGGTGTTATTGTTTGTTTTGTTTTTTTACAAAAAAACAAACATACTCAGGATCTAGCAATCTTATTCCTTGCTATTTACCTAAAGGGGTTGAAACTTCATGTCTACACAAAAACTTGTGCCAGATGTTCATAGCAGCTTTATAACTGCCATTGTTTGGAAGAAACCAAGCTATCCTTCAGGAGATGAATGGATAAACAAACTGTGGTACATCCACACAATGGAATATTATTCATATCTCAAAAGAAATGACCTACCCAGCCATGAAAAGACCTAGGGGAACCTAAAATACCTATTACTGAGCAAAAGAAGCCAGTTTGAAAAGGCAATACACTCAATGATTCCAATCATATGATATTCTGGAAAAGGTACGACGGTGGAGACAGTAAAGAGATCAGTGATCGTCAGGAGTCAGAGGGGAGGGAGGGATGACTAGGTAGACCACACAAGGTTTTTAGGGCAATGAAAATAGTCTCCATGATATTATAAGGTTGGATACATGCTATTATACACTTGTCTAAACCACAGAATGTATATCAACAAGAGTGAACAGTAGCATAAACCATGGATTAATGACAAGTCAGTGCAGATTCACTGACTATAACAAATGGGCCGCTTTGGTTCTACACACTGATAATAGGTGAGGCTGTGTGAGGATAGGGGGGCTATGGGAACTCGGTACTTCACGCTCCATTTTGCTGAGAACCTAAAATTACTCTAAGGAATAAAATTTATTAAAAACTTAAAAGTTAAAAAGAGATAAACGTGGAAAGGGAGGCGCCCAGGATCTTTCACTAATCTCTCTCTCTGTATCTCTTTCTAAGTCTGACTTCCTCTCCTCTTTTGCATCATTTGGTTGTAATGGAAAAATGGAAGCCAGCCCCAGCTCTGGCCTGTTGAATTTGTGACTTTGTCCCGAGGAAATCCAAAGTCTCTTTCCTACCACTGTGCTCCCAGAGATCCAAGGGAGAAAGTGAACTAATTACAAAATGCAAAGCAGAGGTGGTACACTGGTGGCCTATAGGCCAAATTCTGTCTGCAGATGTATTTTCTTGGCCAGCAATTTATTTTATTTTTAAATTTGAACTACTCAATAAAATTTGAAGTTATGCCTCGTGTAAAAACTTTGATTTTTTTAGCTTTCTCTTTAAGGTAATCGGAGGTAGCAACACAGGGTTCAGAATTCCACAATGCATCAGTTGGCTAAAGCTGAATGGTTTCATTTGTATTACCTCCTTGTTCTGGAAGCAATGAGGCCTGGACCCTTGTTGCAAATAGGTACATCTACTTAAACAATTACCTAGGAGTGAATATGCATCTTTTTTAAACTATAAAATTCATTTAGGATATGGAAAGCATAAACAAGGATAATATAGATCTGTTGTTTCCTATAGGGAAATTCTGGAATCTTCTAAAAATGGAAATTTATAAACATGTCAATATCAGATAAGCTTCTACCAAATGAAGAGATAGTGAATGTGCAGGAGGGAGCAGAGAGTTGTACTTAGAATCAGGGAGGCTGAAATTGCATTTCTAGTTTAGTCTTGAGTCATCTGGGTGATCTCACAAGAGTCTCTAATTTCTTAGGCTGCAGTCTTACTATTATAACATTAGGGACTGGTGTAGCTAATGTTTCTCAAAGAGCATTTCTCAGCATACCCATCCTGAGTCTGTGGGAAAACAAGGTTCCATTTCCAAATAGTTTGAGAAACCTGCATCTTTCATCTGGCTTTGGAAGGCAACCCTCTAATACTGCCACATTAAAGAGAGTTCCTATAGGAATAAAACTTCATTAACTTTGTTTAATCTGGTACATTCTGTAAATTTACCTGACAAAAGAGAACCCTTGTTAACAGTGCTCAGACTTGCATCTTGTGGCACATATTTTGATGAGTCATTACATTGGGATCTATCCAACCTGTGTGTTCAATGGTCCTGTGAATGGGATTAAGTATACATTGAAAATTTGAGGGATTTGCATTTCAGGATGTTTCTAATTAATTCACTTCACTTTATCCATTTTTTTTTTTTTTACTGCAGAGAACACTATTTTTCTCCCTTGCTAAGATAATTGTGCAACAAATTAGCAATGGAAAGTATATTCTTTGTATTATCTGAGTTTGATTTTCCAAGGTCTTCCTTTTCTAGGTATAATGGATGTTCATCCCTTCCAAAGTGACCATTATGCCGCTAAAATAGTGAAGTCTGGCAAAAGCAGAGCTGTTGTGGAAACATTAAGAAAACATAATTATCCTAGAATGGCACCACCCAATTTGCATATTGTTGAAATGCATCTTGATGGTAGAAGAAAACAATTCAGGAAAATATTTTCTGTGTCATGATTTCCATCCTCTTTGTTTCTCTTATCCACGTGGGGCCGATCAGAATGCTTTATTGCACAAATTTTAAATCAATCAGGATTTAAAAAAATCTATTTCCCATGAACGAGGCAAGCTTAATCCTTTATGACTCCTTGGGGGTGAATTTGGGAGCCCCTGAAAAATATAGCTCCTCCTAGAGCACTAAAAATTCCTTCAAAGAGCTCATGGAAATGCCATTTCCTTCCAGATGATGTGACACCAGCATGCAGGCATGGGGAGGTTAGCCTTTGAGCCAAATGTACCAGATATTAAGCAAACCATTCAGGGTTATACAGATAAATTTAGATTTATATCTTTAAAACAGTCTGAATAGGAACATTCACATTCTTCAAATAGAATGCCACTTTTTTTTTTTTCATACAAAGCAGAGATGGCTGCAGGTAGTTTTTCCTTATTGAACCTCAACTCTTTTCATTCCTCTTCCAAAAGCACTCAATGGTGAGGGATTTGGGACTGATGGCACATGACTTCCTACAGTGCATTAGTTCACCTTTGGCACACCAGAGGATTATCCTCTGCTTAGTAAGAGACTTGGATCTAGCATTGAAAAGGATTCTGATACTAATAAACTAAAAATCAAGAGTCGAGACCATTAAGATAAAATTTGATGGGAATGCATATATAGTGTTTTCATAAGTTCAAAAAAGTCACTAATGCATGTATATGTGGACCATGGAATGTGAATTATCCATATGCTTATTGCAAGTAGGCAGGTTCTTGGGTTTTATTAATAAAAACACAGTATTTAACATATGCAGGCAGTTTCTGTCCCACAGAAACCTGTCTTTTATACTGGTCAGTCTGGATAAACACTACTGCTTTTGATCTCAAATGCCTTTTTTTTTAATAGGAACAGTGATAAATCAGAGTATGTACAAGAGGCTGACGGGAGGGTGGGGGAAGAGTGTCTGGAAACTCTTGACAATTTGGAGACTGAGAACTCTATAGCAGAGGTTGGGTCTTGATCATGTTTGTATCCCCCCAGCAGCTGGTTGCTGGGAACAATTGAGACTGTATAGACCCCAGAAGAAAGGGCTTAAAGGAAAAGTGACAGATGGCTACAACGTGGGGGAAAAAAGCCTGACTTTCTTTCTCTAGGGGAATGAAACTGGGTTAGTATTTGTAGATTATGGCCTCGCAATACTGTAGAATATTATTATGTTTTTAATCATAATGTCCAATGTTAGAAGTGAACTCAGACGAGCCTAAAATATTCCACTCTTTGCCTTCACTCTATTGTCTGCCAAGCACCTGTACTGTTTCTCAAGGCAAAAGGACCTCAAATGGGTTTTCATGAACTGATGTAGATTTACGTAATGCTTTTTGTGATTTCCTCCTCACCCCTTCCTGTTGTGTCGGCTAAATGTCTTAGAATATCTCTGTATTTTCTACATTATCCCTCTTCTTCTATCTCCAATAACTCCAATGATAAGCAAAATTTGGATTGTAAAATCACAGCAAGCAGAATTAATCTGATATTATAAATCTAGGAAAAGCAAAGCATGAGATAAAGTCCCTCAACTGGCTTTCCCTTCATGGTCCTTTTGTTAAGTGGATTGCCATAGTGACTGGGAAAAGTGAATTAGAATATCATAACATTTTAGCGTAAAACTATCTGGGAAAATTTTCCTGCTCAACTGGGTTTAGATTTGAACTCGGCATGATTTCTACTACATGGGAATACTATGTGTTAGTAGAGTCCCTCAAGGTCTTTCTGAATAGTTTCTACCTTATTTTTAAGTAATCTTGGGTCCAGAAAGGACCACAAGAAAATGGCAGTGGGCAGGTTTGTGTATGCGCATGTAGGACTCTAAAGCTGCGACACATAAACTAGACAGGAGGAAGCTAATAGTTCTAGGACTTTTAAACAATTAGGATCATTTTTTTTAAGACTTTACTTATTTATTTGTCAAAGAGAGAGGAAAGAAGGAGCGCACAAGCAGAGGGAGAGGCAGGCAGGGGGAGAAGCAGGCTTCCTGCTGAGCAAGGAACCCGATGCAGGACTCAGTCCTAGGACCCCAGGATCATGACCCAAGCCAAAGGCAGATGCCTAACCAACTGAGCCACCCAGGTATCCCACAATTAGGATCATCTAATAATGTCACAGTGGTGACCTCCTCACCCTGGGAATCATCAAGCAAGGAGCTTAGAAGGCTAGCTATAATAGGAGACTTACAATGAAAAAAAGAAAAAAAAAGGATTACTGGGCTGTTTGAGTTTCCTATTATTGCAAGTCACTCACAAGCAATAATCAAACAACAATAACAAATAAAGTGTAGATGTTCAGTTCTAGCTGCTAGCCATATAGTAAGTCGATTTTTTAGTTCAATGCCAACATTCAACTCGATTTCTCTGTCAAAACTTGAAAGGGACATCCATGATGATGTGACCCGGAAAGAAGAAAGCTCTGTATTGTTTTACTGTGGGAACCAATCGCTTTCCATCCTCTAGGTAGCAGGGTTTCTGGAACAGTCAGCAAAAATGTTGAGGGTCAGGATGAGATTCAGCAAACATCTATTGAGCTTCTACTCGGTATCAAGAACATGGTAGACACTTTAGGAGATAGATAAACAGAGTCCCTTCCCTCAAAGACATAACAGACAGACATACAAGAAGCTGAATTATCTCTAATTCATCCTTCTCTCCTCATCCCTTCCTGAAGCCAACTGCTGAAATCATGGAATCAGTCCCCATAGGATAGCTTTTCTTCCTCTTCGCTCCTTCCTCCTGTATCCTGACTAGTTTAGATTTGTACTTCTGGGCCAACTGCCTCCTAAATGGTCTTCAAATCTCTGAACTTGTCATTTCTAATTCTTTTAACATTCTGCCTCCCCAAATTTGATCACGTTACCTGAAAAACGAACTCTGACTTCCTACATCCTCCTCCAAACAGTCCAAACCTCTAAGCTTGTCATGCAAGTCTTACAATTTTCTGCTCCAAATTACTTTCTGCTATTACCCATGGATGCCCTTTGTGATATTATTTGGACACATGCAAAGAATGTTCATCTCTAGGCCTTTTCTCACTGTTCCCTCTAGCTGGAATGTCTCCCTCCCAATCACTAAATATTTAAACCTCAGCTTCCTGCATTTTCAGTTCAAACTCCACCTTCTTCATGAAGGTGAGCTCAATTACCTCACCTGGAAGTAGCCATTCCCTTGTCTTAAGTGATGATAGCACTTCCTTGTCATTCTCTTATGGCAGTTTCACACTCTAGCTTAAACTATATTTAGCCGTAGAGAGTAAAATAAAAAGGACTTTTGGCAAATGATGAAAGAAGAAACATAAATGATATATTTTACGGGCGCCTGGGTGGCTCAGTTGTTAAGCATCTGCTTTCAGCTCAGGTCATGATTCCAGGGTCCTGGAATCGAGGCCCCCATCGGGCTGCCTGCTCTGCGGGAAGCTTGCTTCTCCCTCTCCCGCTCCCCCTGCTGTGTTCCCTCTCTCGTTGTGTTTCTCTCTGTCAAATAAACAAAAATCTTAAAAACAAAAAAAGATATATTTTAAACTTAGAGTAGACTATTTTACATAGCATTCCATCATTCCATTCAATGGGCATGTGCCTTAGAATGAGCCCAAGATGGGAGATAAGAATAATTTGCTATTCCTGAATTGGTCCCAGCCCCCTCGGACTTGCATTCAGGGCATGCTGTAATATAAATATATATCTCTCAACACGAGTCCCACAGTTTACTGAGATATTCACACAGTAAACCCTGACTACGGAGGTGGGCATATGGCTTAGGCTGGACTGAATGTACTTCCCAAGATAGACATAGCAGTGAGGTTCATCAAATTTGATGTAATCTTCCTCTTCCTGGGACATCAACTATTCTGTACAGTACTCAACCAAAGAACTGGTGATTTGTTAAGGTATCTTTAGAACTTCAAGAAGAAAGCTGACTATGGACATTTTCTGCCTCTCACGCTGGCTTCAGACTCTAGTCGCTGCACTAGGTGACTCCATGATATGTTTTATCTCTCCAATTCAATTATGACTCTTGAGTTTGGGAACCAGGCCCTTGTCCTCTCAGAACAATACCTAATGTACTTTGGTTGCTTTTAACAGTGTCTCTTGAAGGAGAAAACAAACCCTGAAATGTAAAGATGCTACCATTAGGTGTGTCCTTTAAACTTTTTCTTTTTTAATTCCAGGAGTAACAACAGCTTGAAACTGCTCCATCCATTCCCTTTCACAAAATCTACCTGGGACATTTACAAAGCAGTTAATATGAGGCAAGGATCTAAGCTATGGCTGCAGAATAAGATGAGTCTAGACTTTTCTCTTCCCCCACTGCACCCTGGGAGGTATAAGCAGTTTTCTTTCTTCCTGAGAATATTGTTTTAATGAAAGGGACTGAGACTTATTTTCTTGATAGACAAACCAGGAACAGACAGGATAAGTGGCAAAATACCTAGAGAAGTTGGTGGTCTAATTAAGATTGACTCTCATCTCTGCATGCTAGTGGTGCTCTTTTCTCTGCTTTAAGATATATGACGCATCACGTAAAACCAGTTCATGTTAACTATTGAGAACATCGCACAGCTGATGGCTGTTTCCTTATTTACCAACCTCTAGATCAGCCATTTATCATTCACATGTACAAAGTGGGTTGTATTGCAAATGAGATGATATCGCCCAAGCCATATTTCAGTTAAGAGTAAGAGATTGTCAACTCATTGAAGATGTGTGAACATAAATCCACCTGATATATATATTTTTGATCTGTTCCAGCAGGACATGATAAAAATGTCTCTGGGTAAATTTTATTGCTGATGAAAAGCAGAGGATGACAGCCCATGGGGCAGGTTTGCAGAGCACACAGCCCATAGATTATGTCTCCTCTCCACTGTCAAATGCCTCTCCTTCCCCCCTACCCTTTTTTTCTCTCCTCAGAACCATCCAGTTGAATCATGAAATGTCAAAGTTGGAAGGGGCTCGATATATCATTTTCTAGGATTATGACCTGAAACACATGAGCTTTGAAGGATGTTGAACCCCCTAAAACATTTTTGTGTGTAGGCATTTTTGGGGTCCACAGCTTCAAGATTTTTAAAAAGGCTTGTGCCCCCCCCCCCAAATAATAACTTTTAAAGTTAGTTTTGACATTTAATGCATAAGGAGGTAGATTCCCAATACGTTACAGATCTATGGCCAGAGCTCAAGGTTCTTGGTTCCTTAGCCAAAGCACTTAGTGACTCACTGCAACCTATCACACAGCGTGAACAATGGTTATTAGGGCTCAGGATAATCCATTTTTTCTATTCTCCTTTTGTAAGACCAGAGAGGTGGGCACGTGGCTTAGGCTAGGTCAAACATAGTTCTTACAGCAGAACCAAATTCAATTTCATTTTCTTCTTCTTTGACACATAGAAAAATTTCATTATTTTCCAGCCTGCTCTGCTGTTAGGTGGGGCCATGTTACTTAGTGGGATAGGGATGAAAATGGTGCATGTAGCTTCCAAGTATGGCCCGAGTATAAAAGCATTTGCAAGTATAAAAATTCCTTATAAACTTCTAGCTTTCTTCCCACATCTTGGGACCTTGGAGGCCGCATATTTAGATCACGTGTCAGAAGAAGAGAGCCTAGACTCTTGAGTTACCTGAGAGAGGAGAGCCCCTGTCGATAACATACTGCTGTCTGTATGATTAGAAATAAAGTTTGAGATGCTAAACCACAAAGACTTGGGAGTTATTAGAATACTACAGCCTATACTACCTTTAGTAATGTCCCTGGGCACATGATACAAAGATAACTAAATACAGTCTTTCCTTTGCTGCAACAATAAACATTCTCAGTATCTCAGCAGTGGCTCAAAACAGTGAACGTTTTCTTTTCATTCATGTCACACATTAGCAGCTTTATGTTGGGTTTCCGCCTCTACGTACATTTTCATTCTAGGGTCCAGGCCAATGGAGCATAAGGGGCATACTTCACCTTGTGAAAGAGGAGAAAAACAAAGGCTGGTGGAAGACTGTGATGCCTCTTAAAGTTTACATTCAGATATGGCATACACTGTGTTCACTTTCCCTCATGTGACCAAAGCATGTCACAGCCAGAATGAAAGTCAATGAGGTGGCTCTACACTTGTCCCATAGGAGACTTGGCAAGTCATGTGGCAATGGGTGGGGAGGTACACTCTTATTATGATGGGGATTATTTTGAATAATAATTTATACCTTGGATTGGTGTCTATATGTGGGGGAAGAGAAACTCTTTGTTGTCTTGGATTAACAAGCATGGCTGCTAATATTCATGTTTGCCATCCTGTGAAAATGGTCTGTCAACATAATGTTGGAGACATTAGGTCTGATGCTCAAGAGAAGAAAAGAATAGAATTTCAGGTGCAGAGAGGGAGATAATTTTACTGACTTGGAGCCTCATTTCCAGTTCTGAAACCCTGGTTCCCATAGCTTGTTCCTTGGTTCTAGGAGTTATCTACCCTGGTATCCTTCCCAGTATATGAGCCAACAGGGTAGACTATCCTTTCCTTATTTTTCCTTTTATGTTCTACATTTTTGCCTCAGTTAGCTTTAGAATTTCCATCACTTGTAATCAAGAGACTCCTAATATAATTTATTATATAATACATATTGTCAAATAATATATATTTTATAATTGACATTTGCCTTATGGAGTTAGCTAGGTTGAAAGAATCAAATAGGGTTAGGGTCAAATCCACTAATTTTTTTCTAGTTATATGACCTGGGGCAACTTATATTAATTCCGTGTCTCAGTTTCCCCTTATGTAAAATGGGGCAGTTAATACCTTTCAGATTTAAGTTAATCTACTTCTTTCTATGCCTTTCCCATGTCAGAAAATAGCAGCTCCATTTGTCCAGTTACTCAGGACAATATCCTTAGAGATCTATTTGCCTTCTTTCTTTCTCTTACATACACTCCACATTCAATCCATTAGCAATTATATTTAGAATCCCAGTACTTCTCACCACTTTTACTGCCAAAGTCTGTGCCATCATCTCTTGCTGACTCTTGCCTCCTTTTTGTGGTTTGTCATACAACAGTAGGAATGAACAGAGGGAATCACAACTCACATCATGGCATTCTCCTGCTCAAAACTCCCCATCTCACTCAGGAGAACCAAAATTCTTTTTTTAATTTATCTTAATTTTAAAATTTATTTATTTATTATTTTAAAAAGATTTTATTTATTTATTTAACAGAGAGAGAGCAATCACAAGTAGGCAGAAAGGAAGACAGAGAGAGAGGGGGAAGCAGGTTCCCTGCTGAACAGAGAGCCGGATGCAGGGCTCGATCCCAGGACCCTGAGATCATGACCTGAGCCGAAGGCAGAAGCTTTAATCCACTAGCCACTGAGGTATCCCCCAATTTTTTTTTTATAATTTTTTTATTATGTCATGTTAGTCACCATACAGTACATCGTTAGTTTTGGATGTAGTGTTTCATGATTCAGTGTTTGTGTATAACACCCAGGGCTCCATGCAATCTGTGCCCTCCTTAATACCCATCACTGGGCTCACTCATCCCCTACCACCCCTTAGTGTGACTCCCAGAGTCCATACTCTTTCATGGCTCATCTTTCCCTCTGATTTCCCTCCCCCGCTTCATTTTTCCCTTCCTTCTCCCAATGTCTTCCATGCTATTCCTTATGTTCCACAAATAAATGAAAGCATATGATAATTGTCTTTCTCTGACTTAATTTCACTTAGCATAATTTCCTCCAGTTCCATCCATCTTGATGCAAATGTTGGGTCTGGAAAACAGTATGGAATTTCCTCAAAAAGTTAAAAATAGAGCTACCCTATGACCCGGCAATTGCACTACTGGGTATTTACTGCAAAGACACAGATATAGTGAAAAAAAGGGCAATATGCATCCCAACGTTCATAGCAGCAATGTCCACAATAGCCAAACTGTGGAAGGAGCCGAGATGCCCTTCAAAAGATAAATGGATAAAGATGTGATCCATAATGTATACAAAGGAGAACCAAAATCCTAACCCTATCCAGACCATGCATGACCAGGCTACCCCCTTCCTCCCTGACCTTGCCTGTACCACTTCATCTTCTTTTTCTTCTTTACTCTCCTAACTTCATGCTACTCCTGAGAAATAGCCAGTACACTCCTGCTTTCAGGGCCTTTGCACTTACGGCCTTTCTACTTAGACCACTCTTTCTACTCTTCACTCAGTATTTCCTCCTCCCTTCCTTTCCTTTTGACAAGAGTGACCTTGTCAGAGAGGGATTGATTTATATAAGTAACAGTCCTCTGCTCTCCAAGTCACATTCTGTATTCACTGATTATATTTTGCTTATTTTCATCAGAATATGGCAACCACCTGACATGTTATATATTTAGTTTATTTCGGTAAGCTTTAGAAGAGCTGAGACTGTTCTATTTACTCCTTTACTCCATTTTGGGGGAACATCGTAGATGCTTAGTAAATGTCTATTGTATAAATGAATATGTTAATCAATACAACTGATATGGGAATTAACTTAAAGCACAAAATGTCTGTAAAATACGTAGCATAAGAGCAGGCACAGAGTAGAAGAGAGAATTGAATCTATTATCTCAAAGTACACTGAGCCTTGCCTTTGTCCATGATTCTTCAAATAGCAGAGGCTGACATGGGAGAATTTAAGAGTAAGGCCCCTTCCTACATTCCTGAAGCCACATGTCGTGAACAGCTGTCTCTGTAGTCTGTGAGTCAACCCTGAGCTCCAGATAGCAGGGTTCTAGGGAGAAGAATCCAGGTGTGACACTCTCTTGTCCCCAGCAATGCTCAGCCTCAGCCTTCCTTATCAGGACCTCTCCAGCTACTGGTTTAGACGTCAAGTAATGAAGAGCTCAGGCAAAAACATCCCTGGAAGAGGATTATTGAATTTTAACAAGATGGATGAAAATAGAAACTCCCCAAATCTACCTTTTAGAGAAAACAGGCAGCAGCTATAGAGCACAGGTGAGGGAAGAATGAGAACTGTGGGCAAGTATCACAGCGAGAATAATTCCCACAGACTCTGAGGCTGACTTCAGGCCAGGGGTGATGGTGGAGAGGGTCATCATTTTAGAATCCCTACGCCTCAGAAAGACTTATCCTTCTCCACTGTCCCACCTTCATGCTGTAATTCCCGTGGTCCCAGTTTTAACACATTTTGAGATTTTCATCAGACCAGCATACAGAACTACAAAAGGGGCAAAGCGGCCACCTCATCAGGGAGTCTATTATATCCTCCTCACCCAGAGAGCCTATTACACGTTCACTGACGACCACACAGGGATATTGTTGACACAGAGCTTCTCCATTCTAGCAACGATCCCGTTGAAGAACTGCAGGAGCCATTTACTGACTGGCAGCGGCAACCATACGTGGGGAAACAGCCATATACCCCTGCTCTGCTTTCCATTCTCTCCCCTTCTCGGCAGGGGCTTCTTCTTATGGGAGTATTTCTGTTCTCACCTTCTGTTTGCCTTTTCTTTATCTGGGTCCCATTCTCCCCTCCTTTCACCTTACTTCTCTGCCTTGCTCATCACCTAGGATGTACAGTGTCTAATATCTGCTGCATGCTGGGACATGCTTCCTGTTCCCATGGAGCCTGTGGTCAACTGCTGAATATGCATCTTCCAGGAAAAAGAACAGGAAGCCAGAGAGGTAAAATGTGACATTCAGGAGAGGTGGGGAGCCAGGAAGCTTTATGGAGAGGGACCTGAAGGATGGATGTGGAATTGAACTGGGGTGGGAAGAAGCCTGAAGGCGGGCCACTGCCAGGGAGCAGAGAGAAGTTAAATTTATCCTTGTAACAGCTCACATTACTGGCATGCCTACTTCATGCCCATCATGGGGCTAAACCCATGACACAGACTATCTCACTGAATCCTCGTTTAAGCCTATGATGAATAATCTCTTCTATAGAGAGAGATGGATGCTAAGAGAAATTGAATAACCTTATTCAAAGTCACACAGACAGTTGATGGTAGAATTAGAAATTAAATCCAGACCCATAACCCTAGGCTTTACTATTTTCTGAGGGAGTGTTAAGAAACCTGTTTAAAACATAGAAGCAAAGGCCAGATGGTGAGGGGTCTAGAATACCAGAAGGAGTTTTAAATTTCCTTGCTAAGTAATGGTTGGGGTTGGGGGTGGGTCTTCAAAGCACTGAACAAAGCATTAATAAGCTCTCTCATTCAATCTTTGTCTTACCCCAGTGTAAAATGGCAAACAAACACAAATTAATCTCACTCATCACAGTTAACTATGTCCCATCCCTTTCATGAGCTTCCCGATCACTCAAGATAAAGGTATTTTTTTAATCACAGCTGCTTCATTTCTTTCTATTACAACCCTTCTTCCAAATGTCTTTGTTACTGTTTGATATTGTTACAAAGGCATTTTAGTACAGCTAAAATAAGATTCTAGAAATCCATATTTAATTGATGTTGGCTATTTCAGATTTTGTGGTAGTGGTTTGTTTTCTTTCTAGTGCATTATTTAGTAATGAAGAAACTTCCAGGCTCAGAAATTGTGGGCTAATTATCATTTACATAATTATATGGTAAACACACTCTCAAATTGCGATTTTAAATTTTTTCCAAAGAGTCCCCAGGAATTTCATATTCTTTAAAAATCTGCTTATTACTTATTCATTAAATAGATTTATCCTGAAGTAGATAATATCATCTCTCTTGAGTGTAAGTTTCATTACCTTTCTTTGAGGTTAATAGACGAAGGTCAGATATAAACATGCCAGAGAGCTTTTAACTCTCTTGTACAGCCATTATCTGGATGGTTACTGGCTGTATTTTAAAATATTTCACTAGAGTTTTGCTGATGAGGGCCTTGAACTTTGAGCTCCTCAGTGTAGCCTCCAAGGCAGAATGTTAAATAAAGGACCGGTCTGTCTGTTGGGAATTGGGACCTGCTCTAACAGTTTCACACATTCTAGAGATTTCTTTACTTGGGAAGAAGAAAAAGGCATTAGTCTGTTCTTATCAAGACAAGCAGGCAAACGTTTCCATTTCAGCTTAAATCAGTTTAAGATAGAATGAGACCTTCTTATGATGAGCATATAGGAGGAGGAGGAGGAACGGAAGTAAAAAATGAAGAAATAAATCCAGGATGATTCTAAAACAATAAATACAAGAAAAACACTTGTGCTGTCTTGTTTTCTTTTCACGTAAATTTCTAGCAGAACTTAAGCTTCTCTGGAAAAGGCAAAGAACTGGGAGTAAAGAATCTGATAATCATATACACATAACCAAGACTTCAGTATGAAAATTTGTTGGTTTAAGGTTTGTGGCATGCACTTCCAAACATTGACGAGATTGACAAGATACCCCCTGACAGCCTGCCTTGGTCTGTGAGGCATATACACACTTTTCCTCTGCATTAATTCATGTATTGATTCATACTTTTCATCCCCACAAGAACACCGAGAAGGTTCATTTGTCAATGTGACTGGGCCACAGGGTGCCCAGATAGCTGGTTAAACAAAACTTGGGGTGTGTCTGTGAGTGTTTTCACATATGAGATTAGCATTTGAATTGGTGCACTGAGTAAACCAGATGGCCCTCCCCAGTGTGGGAGGGCATCATCCAATCTGTTGAGGGCCTGAATAGAACAAAAAGGTGAAAGAAGGTTGAATTAGCTCTGCCAGGCTGCTTGAGCTGTTACATTGATCTTCTTTTGCCCCTGATCTCCCTTGTTCTCAGGCCTCCAAGCCTTCACTGGAATGTATACAACTGGCTCCACATCTCTCAGGCCTTGGAAAAACACCACCAGCCCTTTTAGGTCGCCAGTTTACAGATGGCAGATCATGGCATGCCTCAGCTTCTGTAATTGCATGAGCCAATACCCTATAATTAATCTTTCTTTCCTTCCTTCCTTCACAGAGAGAGAAAGCATGAGTGGAGGCAGAGGGGCAGAGAGAGAGAGAGAGAGAATCTTAAGTGGACTCCACACCCAGCATGGAGTCTGACAAAGGACTTGGTCTCAGGACCCTGAGATCATGACCTGTGCTGAAATCAAGAGTCCAACGCTCAATGGACTTTGTCACCCAGGCACCCCAATAAATACTTTTCTAGAGATGTATATTCTAATGATTCTGTTTCTTTAGAGAACTTTAACTAATACAAACACTAAATAATGGGGAACAATGGGCTAAATCAGGGATTGCCAACTCAAGTGCCTGTATGAGTCTTAGGGGAAAACAAGAGAGTGTAAGAAGGCTCCCTGTGAAACATGCCGCACTCTCTTTCTTTTTCATTTTCCCATTTTTCTCTAGGAACAGGGATACATGAAATATTTGACCTTAACTCCATTATAAGAAAAAGACTAGCACAGATATAAAATAGTAACTGATATTTTGTCTTCAGAGGGACAATAGGACCTGAGAAAACTGAGGCACAGTGTAAAAGAGGGTGTTGTATGAAAAGAGGCCAAATGTTACCAAGTTTTAGCTGACTGCTGCAGATGGCAAAGCAATTCTGCAAGATCTTTCTGGTTTTGTTTTGTTCTTTTATGACAAGCTAGAAATCGGGTTTATGTAAATAATCCAATTTTTGAACCCAGCCACAAATACAAATTTAAAAAATCTCATAGGTATGGGGACAAACATGTGTAGAATGTTCCAGCCCATGAATCCTCAGTTTGAGAAGACTCTGGTTTATGGGGAGGTAGGATGCTGAGAATGGTGGAAGTGAGAAAAAACACAGTAAGAACACGATAAACTCACCATCCTCACAACACTAGAAAAGCAGATGCATTCATATGGTTTCCTATACCAGACAGCGAGAACTTGTCAAATCAAGACCATATTCATTTCAAGGTAGTTACAAAGACTATCATAATATGTTGGTAATTTGAATTAATTGCACAGTGATCCATCACAGATTACATTAAGTGAAGGAGAATACAAAAATAAACACTGAACTGGAACAGATTTTTAGGAGGAGCAGAGAATGACTAATTCAGAGGAAGCGGCAGACAGGGAGTTTCTAAATCCCATTCTCTCACCATTTACCAAAAATATGAAGAAGACATACATATATATGGGTACAAATATTTATTGCTCTACCTCTCTTTTTAAAAGATTTTATTTATTTGAGAGAGAGAGAGCAGGAGCAGAGAGAGAGGAATAAGCAGACTCCCAACAGAGTGGGGAACCCAATGAGGGGCTCAATCCCAGGACTCTGGAACCACAACCTGAGTCCAAGGCAAAATGAACTGACTGAGCCACGGAGAAGCCCCTATTTATGCTCTTCTATGAACAACTGATTTCAAATTCAGAAGCACCATCCAAGGGTCTTCGAAAGGGTTAGCTTTCTTATCTGGAAATCATTTTACTGGCTTATCATAATTTCATTATTCCATTAAAATGTTTTGTGTAATTTGTAACCTTGACACAGGTGACAATCATATTCGGTCTTATTTATTTGGAACTTTATGGCTTCTGAGAGTTGTTCTTTTCAACTCTACTATTTAATGAGATTCCATAACAAGAAGTGATAGCTGTCCAAGGATAACTGGTACGAGAAAAAGATCATTTAAAACGAATACAATTAAAATGGAAACCAAAAATTCACAGTACATAGTGAAAAGTTTGATTGGAATGTTATCTTGAAAAATGTTATCAAAATTGCAAGACTTTATTCCAAAATTAACAATACTTAAGTTTTGAATGCAATGTTGCATAAAATGTCAAGATGAGCACAGCTTAAATCAAGCATTGATTACTAAGGGACAAGAATACTTTTTTTTCTAATTTGGACAGCAGTGTTATATACAACGTCCCTTCTTACATGTTGGACTTTCACAGTATGATAATCAAAAGGGTTACTTCTGTAAAAGTCTTTGAAGGCTTCATCAATTTTCCCAAGAGCCTATCTTTATTTTTAATATTTAAATTTTCCCCTTCTAAAGCATTTTTTTTTTATAAACAGTCTTGTCAATTTTCTCTGCATTGTTTCTCTACTGGATCTTCACGTGTCAATGACTTTGTGTTCTTTCTCTCTTAGGGGATTTCTGATATCCTGAATTTCAGGGGCAAGATTTGTTGGATTTGCAGTTTCATTTTGATTTTGTTTTGAGCTGTTGAAGCACAGAAGTGACAAATACTCAGTCAATGAGGTATCACCAACACAGATAATAGCTTCCAAATCTTGGAGAGGGGCTAATTATTAGTTAGTATTTTTGTTCTTTCAAGATATCCTGCCTTCAAGTAATTCTAGGATAAATCCCAAACAATTACATATTCTTTCCTTCCTTTATAAAAATGAATTTATAGGCTACATGATTTTTCTAGTGAGTGACACCAGTATTTTTCACGAAACATAGGTCAATCTCATTATAGCAAAACTCGACTTTCCCTTTCCCTAGTGACAGAAATCTTCAATGAACTCATGTTTACTTTATGAAGTTTCTATTTAGAAGAAAGACACAAGAAAACAAACTCATATAATTAGTCTGAAAATCCAATTTTCAGGTATGGACCCAGGTTGGTATAATTTCAGCCAAAACTCTACATATTCTTCAGTAATAGGAATGGAGGCTCAGAGTGCTGATATCACACCTGTTTAACTGCATATGGTCAAGTACATGTCATTATAGAAATTTTTTTTTTCAAGGAAAGTATAGATTTACAAGTAAAAGTGTCTAAGCTAAAGGATAAAAAAATTGTCAATCTGCGACGAAATGGTCCAAACAGCTAAAATAAAAACTATCACACTCCTTTGATCAGAATCACCCACGTGAGGTTCCTTTTTAGAGCTGAAACAATTAAAACACGGGTAGCAAAAGGTCTGCATGTCTAGTTATAACCGGACCAGGGGCAAGAATGCTGCTCACTGCCGGTACCCTCTCTGAATTAAAAGTTAAAATAGAAGATACTTCATAATTAAATAATTTGTCTAGAACAAGCAGAAAAGTTCATCCAAAGGTCAAAACACCCAAGAATTGCCAACTATAATGTGACACATGAACTTGATCTGCTAGGGATTTGGCCTTCAGATAAGACAAGCAGACAGGCGGCAGCCCTTGCCAGATCAGCGCCAGCACTTAACGGTCAGGAGAGAGCCCAGTTTCTCCACCTTGGCACCCTTGACAGGATGGGGTCAACTCCCTGCTGTGGGCTGTCTTACTGTTTTACAACGTTATGGTCTCTATGCACTAAATGCCAGTAACATCAAACTCACAACCACCCCCCCAAATTGTGACAACTGAGATGTGTCAATGTCTATTGCCAGATGTTCCCCGGGGGGCAAAAATGCTCCCTGGACCATGGCTGGGACTGTGGCTCTTACATGCACACGGTATTCACCCTTTCAGTGGCTCCTCTGGGGGCTCCTGTATTGTATTTCGTGGAGAATGTCTTACATCTTGATCATTTTAGTGCCATATATGTGTTTCTACTCATCACTGTGTATCACTCTGAAGAACTTAAGAGCATTTTCACCCCATATACTGTTATTTGCTAATACTCCCTAAAGCTATTATTTTTTTCACATATATAGAACCATTCTAGATGCTGAAGAGGATAGTTAATGTACCACACACAGCAGATAACACTATACAGCAGGGCTTGATTCATCCAGGAATCCAGGTTGAAAAAATTTGCATCTAACCCAAAACCTGGCAACCACCTGAGACCACCCATCTCCCTCGCTCCTCCATGTGGTTGTCCTCAACCCTATTTTTCTCCCTGACTTCACACAGCGGGAGGTTCACATGTAGATTTGCTGAGTAACCTTCTGTCTGCTTATTTTCCTGATAGGAATCCCCTTCCTCTCTTATTTCCCCTTCTTCTAATTGATTGATTGATTGATTGAGATATAACTGACATATGACATTGTATTAGTCTTAGTATATGTCTTAAAGCTGTTTTTAATGGAAATAAAATTATAATAGTGGAAATACATTTATTTTAAAAAGAAACCTGTATTCTGTTTCCATAAATGGAAGTACAGCAGTAACTAGAAAGCAGTTAAAAACATATACTGAAAGCAAAAACAGTTATTAAGTTCTAGCTAAGTGGCAGTGGCTACAGAAATCTTATCAGCATATGAGGTTTGCTTTCCAGGAGATTACAAAGTGTTAGAGGAGTTAAAGACATGCTAGCACCAGGCTGAGAGGTTCTCTTTGGGGCATAAAAAAGGTAGAGAAGTCATTTTTTTCCACCAGGTTAATTAATGTTACTTAATGTCATCTATAACTTAAAATTATCTTCAAACAACTGGGGGTGGGAGTTTAATCCCACACTCTGGGGGATAATCTACCAGCTTATCTATGGATTTATCTGGTCTGTGTGGCAGGAGTTAGGTGCCATGCAAAGGAGATTAGGACTGGATCACCTTGCTAGATGAACTAGTAATCACCTTAACCCCCTCATAAAGCTGTCACTTAAGGATTACGTAAGATAAGTGAAGTAGTCAGCATGCTTGGAACATAGTTGGCATACGCTTTTGAAAATGCCTCCCTCCCCCCTCTTTTTTTAAAAGTGCCAATTCTCAAAAACAAAGCTTGTCTTTCTTTGATGCTAAGTCTCTGGGTCAGTTAGTAATCTTCCATTAAAATGAGATCCTTCTCTCTCCTGCTAATATGGTGTATAATTCTAAATGATTACGGTGTAGGAAACTCACAAGAATCCCTTCCCTTGATGTTTCTCACTTTATTTCTTAAACTCCAGAGGTTTGTGAAGTTTAGCTAGAAGGGCTTGTCTGATAGTAGGTGAACACTCTATTTGACAAGGTTCACCATCTCTAGTCAAAGTTGGCAATTTCTGAAGAGGTGACCTTACCTTCAGAGTGCTTGGAGGAATGTTGTGATTTCTGCTTGGGCTAGCCAAAGAAACGGATCATATGGAGGCTTCTATTCAAGTGTTGGTTGGGATTTTTGTCAGTCCCATACAAAAATCCTTCCTCAAGGTCATCCACCTTCCTAGGTGGCATCTAGCCACCTTTGTGCCGTGGGGGAAGGGGTAGAATGAACTAACACTGACTGAAGATGCTGCCAGATGCTGAGCACTATGCCACACCCTTATTCTTTAAGGTTCTAAAAATTCTATGAAATTCCTATTATTCCCAATAAAAGAGGAAAACAAAAATCAAGGCTTAGTAAAGTTACAAAATTTTCCCAGGATTTTGTGTTAAGTAAATGGCCGATGTGAATCCAGATCTGAGTCCAAGGTGCCTGTTATTCCTCATCTGTAGCAAACACACCTCTGTGGGATAGGAACAAATCTACCGAAAATCTTCACAGTCTGCATTTGTGTAATATTTTAGCTCATTCAAAATAACTTCACGTCTCATATTTCACTTGTATTTCACCAACCATTTCATTAAAAAAAAAAAAAAAAAAGCAACTTTTTGGTTCCCGAGAATGGCTTACCTGGAGTTTCACAGATATTCATCTCATCTTATGAACCTGACTTTGACCATAAAGGGCTGTTCTAATGCAAATACATGTCCTCTGGTCACTACACGCTAGAAGCTGCAGTGCAGGGTTGGAAGAGGTTTTGATTGTATGACCAACTGTGCTTTTTAGTACTGATTTATTCTTGAGCTCAGATGGGTCCAGATTTCTCCAGTCTCAAAACCCCATGGAAGCCAGATAAAAAAATTTTAGAACAGAGAAGCAAAGGGTATTTGATGTCTCCAGGTGCAAAAATTTCATCAAACCCACTCTGTCACATCAATCTTGTACCTCAGTTTCTCCTAGCACTGGGCTTGTCGGCTGGCATACATTTGCACGATTATTTTAAAACTACAGAAAATGATGGGCTCTCAAATTCTGATTCAAATTTCTCAGACTTGCTGCAAAGATGCCGGAAGTCTTGGAAATCCATAACCTTAGCCTGATGTTTTATTTTCTTTGGACGAGCCTGGTTTATTTCCTCACCTGAAAGTCATTTTACTTTGTCAGGGCACTCAATAACTTAGTAACAACTTTGCATTCTGGCTTCATTTTTCTATTCCTCAGCCCAGAGAGAAGGTAACCTGATATTCCGAACCTATCTAAAACAAATCACAAAAGAATGGGAGGAAGAGTATTGCCTCTAGGAGCAACAGGGAAGTTTTCTCCTGAGAGGGGGGGAGGTACGGGCAAACTAATCTTCACTGAGTCAGTCTCCCCGAGTCCGCTGGCCTCTCTGTGCTTTGAGGCCAGTTTTCAGTTCTCTCATATCATATTGCTTTCGATATCTAGTTATTAGCTATAGAAAGCAAAAAGGAAAGCTATTTTCCTCCACTTAAAAAGTACTGCTAGGTATTCCTTTTGCTTTTTGAAGGCATAGATTTGGTATCCTAGATGTTAGACAGTTCTCAGGGCACCGAGGCGATGGTCCTATTTGGATTTGATGGAGCTGTTTGCTGGTCTCTGCAACCTGGCCTGGGACATGGTGCAGTACTTCTGAGATCTTCCAGGAGATGGTTTGCCTTGGGGGCCACGTCTCCGAAGGCATGCCAGACTGTGTCATTGATTTTAGATGCTCAGGTCTTCCTCACTCTCTTCCCTATGGGTCTTTGTTAAACTATGAAGTGGAAGCTTATTTTAGCCCTCTTTCTATTCTCTTTCAGTTTCCCTCTTGGACCATCCTCTGCCCGCATTTCTAACTTGTGTCATTACAATGGCCACAGAATGACAGACACTGGTATGGATTTTTGAACCTCTCTTTTCTTGTGGGCATCAGCCTCTATTTCCCAGATCCTCTGAGCTGAGGAGTGGGCAGGCATGTGACCAGGTTCTGGCCAATGGGATGTTAGCCAAAGTGAGGTCCCTAAACTTCCAGGCCTTTCCCAGGCACACGATGACTGACTATTTCTAATTGGCACTAGGCTACTAAGAACTAGATAACCAAGTTTATTGGAATAGCACCAACGGTAAGAGAAATAAACTTCTGAGTTGGAACTCTGCAATAAATGGAGTCCATGAACTTTAACATATGGTTATGATGGCATATGTTTAGCAGAAGCTTTAGTAGGCTAAATAATGTGCTCCCCCAACCAGATGTCTGCATCCAAATCCCCAGAACCTATGAATATATTGCCTTACATGGCAAAAGGGACTTCACAAATGGGATTAAGAATTTTGAGATTATCCTGGATATCTGGGAGAACCCAGTGTAATCACAAGAGTCCTTATAAGAGGGAGGCAGAGGGTTATTTGACGATGGAAGGAGAACATCAGTTTAAGACCTCACCAGCCACCGTTGGCTCTGAAGATGGAAGAGGAGATCACGCTAGAAGTTGGAAAAGACAAGGAACAGACTTTCTACTAGAGCCTCCAGAAAGAATGCAGGCCTGCTTGGATTTCCTATTTCTGATCTCCAGCACTGTACGATACTAAATTCATGTTATCTTGTACTAGATTTGTGGTAATTTGTGATAGCAGCAGATGGACAGTAATACATAGACCTTCTGATATTTTTGCACCCTGGTTCTCTTTTATATTCTGTTGTGTGCTGTCATCTAAGCCACTTTGGGTAAATGAGACTGTCCTGTGAATAGTAATAACAATAGATAATAGGTCCTGAGTGTTAACTATGGGTAGGCTATTGTTATGGCTGTATCATTTTCCAATCATTTTATCATGTAATCAATCTCCTAAACAAGCCCATGGGACACGTTAGGTCATTAATTTCCTATCTCTGGAAAGTGAAGACAATTCTTCGAGAGAGTAAGTCACTTGTCTAAGGTCACTTAGATAAATCAGCTTGTTACTGAGAGACCCAAGTGGTCTGACAACACAGTGCATACTTTTAACTGCATACGACATGTGTATGTAGGTATCTCCCTGTGTGGGGTACATAGTCCGCTAGACGCTCTGGTCAAATTTGATTTAGAAAACTTTAGCATAAATAAAAAAAGTAGTAAAAACACCACTTACAAACACTCCATTTAGAAAATGTATTCACACTTTCTCAGGCAAAAGGGCGCATTTTATATTCCTGTGTGGCTATGACTTAAAGATGGACCAATAAATCAGGTCAGGTTGGAGCACTTTGATCCAATAGCTCAGTTTCTACCATCAGGACAGCACTATGTAAAATAAGGGCAGTCAAAATTAATGTGAGATTCCCTTAGTGTATTATAATAGACTATAGAGGGCTGAAAATATGTATAGTACTTACATTTTTACATGTAGCTTATTAAGTCATTTTTGAAAACTGACTTTATTCAAGGAACTATTAGAACTTGCCTAGCTTGAAAATCTTTTATTCTTATTTATTTTTAAAGATCTTATTTATTTTTTTTGACAGAGAGAGACAAAACGAGAGAGGGAACATAAGCAGGAGATGTGAGAGAGGGAGAAGCAGGCTCTCCGCTGAGCAGGAAGCCCAACACAGGGCTTAGCTTGATCCCAGGGCCCTGAGATCATGACCTGAGCTGAAGGCAGATGCTTAACGATTGAGCCACGCAGGCGCCCCTTGAAAATCATTTAGATTGTAGAGATAGTCTAAGGAACCACAACAGTTTTTACTTTTCCAAAATAGAAGCACCTGCTATTACTGTGCAGAAGGAGGTAGAACATATAATGTGTCTTGTTTTCCCTTCTGCTTTGTACTCTGCAAATTTCACTCAGGAATGTCTAAAAACTCACTATGTGTGTATCTGAGGGGGTGGGACTTAACTCCTCCCAGTCGAATTTTATCTGTAAAATGAAGCCCCTTCCTGTCCTATTTATCCAGCGGGGTCACTGTGAGGCCAAGCCAGGTCACATGCGTGGAAGCACTTAGAAAACAGAAGCCCTACTGAGATTAAAAAAAAAAAAAAAGGATTACTATTAGACTTTAATCATAACAGAAAATATGAAAATATTTAGCTATTAACATCTCCATCTTTCTCAACAGCGCTGTGAAGTGTTTAGGAAAAGGGGAAACAGACACTGAAAATACCTTTGTTTTATGAAATTTCAGCTGAAGAAGATGGAGATTCTCTTTGTTTTGCTAAGAGCCTGAGAGGAAGAAGCAACATAAAGCTGCTTGACTTCTAGCCCGAGTATGTCTGCTTGGCTCCTTCTTGTATGTGCTAAGCTTATTGGCCATACCGAGGTTTTGAGATAAGAAAAGGCCTGGATGACTTTAATGTGCTTTAATACCCTTGCTGTGTCTCCCAAGATCATTAGATACTCCAAGTATCTCACCAACCTCTTTGGGTTGGAATTGAATCAGAGCACAGCCTTTCTCTTAGCTCCTCTGAGCTAATTTCCAGCGTCTGATCAGAGAAAGAAAGATGACGGCATCGCGCGTGGGGTCGGGAAGAAGTTGCTAGCACTGAAAAAAAGTGCGGTCCTTCACTGTACCTCCAGCATCTGGAATTGGACCTGGCCTGATCCAGGACTGGGTGAGTGTTTATTCAATGTCAGACACAGAGGCCACTATTTGAGGAATGTGAACAAAGTCAAAACAGGGGTATAAGGTAGTTATTGCAGTAGGAGGAGGAAAAAGGAGAAATTTACTACAGAAACTCCGCCCCCCCTTAGTACTGACTATTCTTATATAATAAATTAGCAAGTAAAAGTTATTCAGGCAGAAATAGCAAATATTGAATGTAATTTAAAGGCCCATGACACAATGAAGATGGAGCTTTACCAGAAATATGACCCTTTAATGCAAATTTAATTGGATGAATCAGACTGCCTGGGTCCAAATCCATACTCCATCACTTACCACTTATGTGGCTTCAAATCTTATACCTTCTGTTTCAGCTTCTTTACTTATAAAATGAATTCGACCCCCAAGGTTGTTGTGGCTATAAAATAAGTCCATACATATAAAATCTGAGAATGGTGTCTAAGATTTATATACTATGGCAAGCTTGTAAGGGCTCCCAAAGATGGCTAAATATCTACGTGATAGTTAATTTTATGTGTCAACTAGGCTGGACCATAGGGTCCAAATTCTGGGTCAAAAATTACCCAGGGTGTGTTTTTTTTTGGATGAGTTAACATTTAAATAAGTAATCTGAATAAAGCAGACTATCCTCCATAATGTGGGTGGGCCTCACCCAATCAGTCAAAGGCCTTAATAGAACAAAAGCTGACCTTCCCCAAGCAAGAAGTAATTCTGCCAGCAGACTACTTTAGGACTTGAACAAAAACTCTTCTTCCCTAGGTCTCCAGCCTGATGACCTACCTTGCAGATTTTGGATTTGACAAGCCTCCACAATAGTATGAGCCAATTCCTTAGAATAAATCTCTTTCTCTTCTTATGTCCCTATCTCTCTCTCTCTCACACACACACACACACCCACACCCCCCCACACACACACCCCTCTGTTGGTTCTGTTTCTTTGAAGAATTCTAATTAATACACCCTGGAACCTATAAATGCTACCTGATTTGGAAAAAGGGTCTTTGAAGATGTGATTAAGGATCTTGAGGTAGAGAGATTATCCTAGATTACCTGGGTGCTAGTCACAAGTACCCTTATTATAGAGACAGACAAAAGAGGAGAAGACAGATACATAGAAGGTGATATGAAGATGGAGACAAAGACTAGAGTGCTATGGCCACAAGTCAACGAATCCTGAGCAATGCCAAAAGCCACCCAGGGACTAGAGGAGGCAAGAAATGGATTCTCCCTCAGAGCCTCAAGAGAGAACATGTGGTACAGCTGGCATACTGATTTTGGACTTCTGGAAGCCAGTACTGTGAGCGAATACGTTCTTTTGATTTTATGCCACCAAGTTTGTGGTAATTTGTTTTAATAGCTCTAGGAAACAAACATACTTTCCATTAAGTATTTTCTACTAATTCTCAGTATCTCCTTAGTTATCAGCCATAAAACCTCAAGTAGACTTGTGACACCAGAAACAGGAAGAAAGCGAGTTAAATTCTCTAGCTTATGTCAATGGCTATTCACTGATATTTTCACACATTACTCTACAGATCCTCACCCAGGGGATCATGGTAAATGTTGTCCCCTACTATTACAGATACTGATAGAAATACTTTCCCCTCCCTCGGCTCCATGAAGGATGGTAGCCCCAAAGTGCTATGGTCTCCAGGAAGGGTGTGAGGGAGAGCTCACCTGTGAGTCACTCAGTGAATCCCCGACCTCCTTAGGGTTCTCTAACAGCAGTCAGTTGCACTGTCCCTGGAAGAAGGGGCCCCAACTGCCATGACACTGGGAGGAATCTCATCAACTCTGTCATGTTTGAAGAAGAAGCTGCCCAATCTTTGGGGTGGGGAGGTTAGTGAAGACAGTTGACGCCTGGGTCCAAAGCTGGCAAACACAACCCGAGCTCATCTTTATCCTGCATTCTTGCACTAAATCTTGGACTGGGCATGCCAAGGCTTGGGGAGGAGGAAAGCTTGCTTCAGCCTACTGTCATGTCAATCTCTAGGGCGGTGTAGGGAATCAAGGAGACAGATGTATACAAGGTTCCTGATAAAACCGTTCAAGTCAGCTTCGGCACATTTCACCTCTGCTCATTAATCCTCTACTTTGAGATTTTTTTTTTTTAATACTTTGAGATTTCTTAATCCCCCAATCACTTACTCAGTCCTTCATTATTATTTTCTGTATTTCTGGACCTCCTGTACTACTATTCTTTAAATAAACCCACCACTTCTATCTTAGTTTCATGCTAATACAATGTACAAATTTATGAGTTTGATGTAATGTGATAATGTGACGATTCTGTTACTCAAAGTCATCATGGACATATTTTTACTGCTGAAAACTATCCTGGGTATTAAATGTACACTATGGGAAGCAGATGCTGCCACTGTGGACATGGGATTTTGGGCTGGGGCTCACTGGGATATAGGAAGGTCCCCTGAGCTGGGGCCAAAGGAAGAGATTAGAAACTCTTTTTCTACCTAGTGCTAACAAAATTAACCAATGGTCAAGGTGTAATCCTGGTCTCTACCTGTCTATCTTAAACTCCTCGCATTTCACCCTTTTAGGGGATAAAGAGTCTCTCTTCCAATTCTCCAGAGCAGGGGAGGATGGAGCTGTTTCCCAGACAGGCTGTAAGTGGTAAAAGAATAAGGTGGCCTTGAGATAGTAAAGACTAGAAGTTGGCTAACCAGGACGAATCTGCAGATACTCCAGGTCAGAGAACCAAGGCATGAAGACTGCACAGTTCAGTTGTGGCAGAGTGGGCCAGGTGAGCTAGGCCAGACCAGGCCATACAAGAAATCTGAAAAAGGCTATAAGAGCAGCACCAATGGGGCCCTGCCTCACTTTATATTCACATCTGGGAATTGAGGATTTAGGAATCAGCCAGATGTGACATGTGAACCTGCTTCCATATGGGGCAGGAAAGAAACACCTGGGACTTCTGATGACTCTGAGCTATGAAGGGGGTCGTGGTAAATAACTCTGGAAAAGAAACTCATCATTAATGGAGCCTCAGCATCTGGCTTATTCCATATTGGGGTCTATCACTTCTCTTCCCCCAATTTCCTCAGACAGCTCCACATTCATGACCTAATCACATTTCGGGTTCTTTTTAGTTGTAGCTGTGGTTTTTCATTTTTGTTTTTATTAGGTGGTTATAGACACCACCTATATGGTGGTGTTAAAGACAAGTTAAAGGTTAAAGACAATAAAATGCCTTTGTTAGGTGGTAACACCCCCAGCTGCATCCCTCTCCAGGGTTCTGCCCTGCTCGGTTTCAGTTGTAGTCTCTTCTGGGTTTCCCCAGCAAAGGACCAAAAACGTGGCCAGTCCGAAAGGGGCAGGCTACCTGGTCACACTCAGGACTCAGAAGCACCTGCTGGTATGAGACAGCTGAGTTCTATTCACCTGGGTAACTGGGAATGGCAACCTCTCTCAGAGAACCCCCACATCTCTCCTCTCTGTGTGTCCATCATGCCTCAGTGCATCTTACTATTCCTGCAAACCTCCTGAGAAAAAGGCAACCCAGAGACACTTTCTCTGGACGAATTCTATTGCTTCTAGCATCATTGGTCATGGAAAGGTTTTTAAAATGTTAATAACTTGGTTCATTTATATAAAAAGGTCAATATTAGAAACTGTCTTTCCTCCTGTGTCTCATCTACACCATAACATAATGTTCTGCCCTAGCAGTGCGCTCTCTGTGACACCAATGCAGGGAATAAATGAGTATGGATTGAAATAATTATGACAAAAGGCAAAAATTATTCTGAAACCGATGCTGACTTTTTCTTCCAGTCTATTTTTTGTTTGTTTAATAAAACATCTAATGCAAAAAATTAAAAAATAATGATAGGACAATGTCAGTTTATTCTAGTGGATCAACAGGAGCCATAAGTCTAAATTTAGCACTGTATTTAATAAAACCCTTCACGTTCCCTGCATTAGAGTCCAGGAAACTGATTTGCTTCATCCCAATTGCTTTCTCTGCACATCAAGCTAAATATTCTATCTAATCACCTGCTTTGGTGCCTTCCAAACACACATAACTTAAAACCTGCCACAAAACTGGTCTAGGTGATAAACCTTATTAACCTTTTCATAGGAGTTATGTTGATTCTTCCTTTTTATACATTATTCTTAATTATCTTTGCTGCTTTGCAATTCATCACTTGGGCCACCTAAAAAAGTACAAGTTATTACTCCATGCAGCTTTGCTCTTGCATCTTTGACAGAACACATTTTAGCTTCGGAGAACTTCCACAGTCTGATTTTCATGATTTGCCTGGGTGCTTCAGAGTTCTCTTAAGGAAAAACAACATGATAACACTAAAATCTTCTTTTGGTGAGTGTGAAGAAAGAGGGTTGGGATAGGAATGCACATCGGATTAGGGGATGAAGGGCAAGGTTTACCACTGAGTTTCTGCCAACAGTTTTGAAAACATGATAGCAAACGTACACAGTTCAAATAATGCAGCCACAGCTTTTTACATCATCCAAACTTGGGAGGACAAATATCTAGTCAGAATGAAGAGATAATCCTTCTCCATTGGTATTTATGGGTTGCTAAAGACACCATTTCATATAGATCATGTAAAGTATGCATTTCTGTACTATAGGAGTGTATTAAGACATACCTATAAATTGACTTTAAAAAAAAAATAAGTCAAAGTGGTTTGGTGGTTGCAATTTCAAATAGTTCCACCTGAAAAGCAGAGAAAACTAAAACTTCTCTGCCAGTCCAGTAAATACTGATAGCACTCTGGAAATCCCAAGGATGGAGTCATGTCACTGAATTTCATAAATCAAAAATGACATTAGCTAACATTAGATTAGCTTCTAGTTTTTGGAACACATAAAAATTTCACATGATCCTTCCATATGTTGTTCATCAATCTGTAGCTATCCCTTCTTCAAGGAAGGCTTAACTAAAGCTTGAGTAATCCCACCTCCTTCCATGACATGATGGTTCTCAAGGCCACTGGTCTAATCCTACTCTTACATCCTTTTCCCCAAAAGAATATGACAACATACTTTTAAATTTTGAGTAATAGAAAATCTTATTCAGAAGTAAAAATTCCTGGGGTGACTCCTAAGATGGCAGAGAAGTAGGAGGCTGAGATAGTATCAGATCCCAGAAGTATAGATAGATAGTTATCAAACCATTCTAAACAACTACAAACTCAACAGGACAGAAGAGAAGAACAGCAATTCTAGATACAGAAAATCGACCACTTTCCAGAAGGTAGGACGTGTGGAAAGTGAATCGAAAGACACTGGAAGAGAGACTACGGGGGAGGGGAGGCTCCCGGCAAACAGCAGAGCACAAAATCAGAACTTTTAGAAGTCTGCTTCTCTGTGGGACATCACTCCAGAGGCTAAGTGGGGGGTGGACCCTCACAGGGACAGTGTGGTTTCAGGGCCCGTGGGGTCACAGAAAGACCGGGGGTGTATGAGCGTGGCAGAGCCCCCAGGTATCAGACTGGGGAAGCCAATGGCAGAGTCAGAGCTGCACAGTGGGCTTTCAGCTTGGGCTTACCTTAGACTGTGACCTGAGGCATAGTTGGGCCTCTGCTCTTCAAGCAGGGACCCCACCAGGGGCAGATCATGAGAGACCTCTTCCTTCCTTCTTTGGGAGAAGTGGCACGGGAGTGCACTGAAGGAATCTCCTGGATTTGGAGACTCCAAACGGGGTCATGCGCCAGAGATAGAAATACTCAGTCATGGGCTGGGTGAACTCCGATCGCAACCAGAGACCAGGGAGACAGGATGGATTGACTGCTTTTCTCTGAGGGAGCACTGAGGAGTGGGGCCCCAAGCTCTTGGCTCCTACGGGCTAGAGACTGGGAGGCCATCATTTTCATTCCCTCCTCCAAAGCTGTACAGAAAGTCTTCAGGGAACAAAGGCTCCTGAGAGTGAACCCAAGCAGACTGCTTAGCCTGGCCCCTGGCAAGGGTGGTGCAATTCCTCCTTTGGCAAAGACCTTTGAGAATAACTGCAACAGACCCTTCCCCCAGAAGATCAGCAAGAATATCCAGCCAAGACCAAGTTCATCGATCAATGAAAACTGCGGAACTCTGGAGTTAGGAAAAAGCAACACATAGAATTCAAGGCTTTTTTCCCCATGATCCTTTAGTGTTTCAGAGTTAAACTTTTTAAATTTTATTTTTTTTCTTATTTTCTTATTTTTATTTTACTTCTTCTCTTTCCTATTTTAATGTTTTTTAACTATCATCTTAATACCTTTTAAAAAATATTTTCTAATTTTCACTGTTACATTCATATTTTTTTTTCCCCAAATTTATTTTAATTTTTCAGTGTTACAAGATTGATTGTTCATGCACCACACCCAGTGCTCCATGCAGTATGTGCCCCTCTCGATACCCACCACCAGGATCACCCCCCCCACCCCCTCCCCTCCAAAACCCTCAGTCTGTTGCTCAGAGTCCACAGTCTTTCCTGGTTCATCACCCCCTTCGACTTCCCGCCCTTCATCCTTCCCTTCCTTCTCACGATGCCCTCCATGATTTTCTTTATACTCCACACGTAAGTGAGACCATAAGATAATTGCCTCTCTCCGCTTGACTTATTTCACTCCGCATAATCTCTTCTAGTCCTGTCCATGTTGATACAAAAGTTGGATATTCATCCTTTCTGATGGAGGCATAATATTCCA
>CM052799.1:39574459-39650512 GCA_028533885.1 Nasua narica
GTCCATCTCTGGGCTCTCTATTCTGTTCCACTGGTCTATGTGTCTGTTTTTGTGCCAGTACCATGCTGTCTTGGTGATTACAGCTTTGTAGTAAAGTTCGAAATCAGGCAATGTGATGCCCCCTGCTTTGTTTTTCTTTTTCAACATTTCCTTAGCAATTCGGGGTCTTTTCTGGTTCCATACAAATTTTAGGATTGTTGTTACATTCATATTTTATCCCCTCACTGTATTTAACCTTATTTTTTGTATACATATAGGGTTTTTTTTTTTCCTTTAAAATTTTGGGATGTAATTTCTTCTAATAGATCAAAATATACCCTAAATCTAGCACATGGCTTGGTTCTATTCTCCAGCCTGATCATATTCTTTCCTCTTTTAATCTTGTTTTTCTTTTTTCAACCAAATTCTTATCAATCCCTCTTTTAGAATCTTTTTTAATTTTCATCTTTACACTCATATTCCATCCTTTCATAGTGTTTACCCCTATTTTTGTATAAGTTTTTCCTTCTTTAAAATTTTGGGAGGTAGTTTCTTCTAACAGACCAAAAACACCCAAAATCAGGTGTGGGGCTCTATTCTAATCACAAGTATGTATGTGTGTGTGTATATATATATGTATATTTTTCCTCTTTTTTATTTTATTTATTTATTTTTCTTTTTTCCTCTCCCCCCCCTTTTCCTTCCACCCCCGGGTTCAGCTCTCTTCTGATTTTTCTGGGGTCATTGCTACCCTTTTAGTATTTTGCTCTCTCATTCATCTATTCTTATCTCAATAAAATGACAAGGTGGAAAAACTCACCACACACAAAAAAAAGAACAAGAGGTAGTACCGATGGCTAGGGACCTAATCAATATGGACATTAGTAATATGTCAGATATAGAATTCAAACTGACAATTATCAAGGTGCTAGCTGGGCTCAAAAAAAAAGCATGGAAGATAGTAGAGAATCCCTTTCTGGAGAAATAAAAGAACTAAAATCTAACCAAGTTGAAATAAAAAAAGCTATTAATGAGGTACAATAAAAAATGGAGGCTCTTACTGCTAGGAAAAATGAGGCAGAAGAGAGAATTAGTGATATAGAAAACCAAATGATGGAAAATAAGAAGATGAGAAAGAGACAAACATCTACTGGACCATGAGGGGAGAATTTGAGAGATAAGTGATACCATAAGATGCAACAATATTAGGAAAATTGGGATCCCAAAAAAGAAGAGAGGGGGGAGGAAGGTATATTGGAGCAAAGTATTGTAGAGAATTTCCCTAATTTGGAGAAGGGAACAAGCATCAAAATCCAGGAGGCACAGAGAACCCACCTCAAAATCAGTAAAAATAGGTCTATACCCAATCATATAATAATAAAACTTACAAGTCTTAGTGACAAAGAGGTAATCCTGAAAGCAGCTCGGGACAAGAAGCCTGTAACATACAAAGGCAGGAGAAATATTAGATAAGCAGCAGACCTATCCACAGAGACCTGGCAGGCCAGAAAGGACTGGCATGATATATTCAGAGCACTAAACAGGAAAAATATGCAGCCAAAAATACTACGTCCAGGTAGGCTGTTGTTGAAAATAGATGGAGAGATAAAAAGCTTCCAGGACAAACAAAAACTAAAAGAATTTGCAAACACCAAACCAGCCCTACAGGAAATATTGAAAGGGGTCCTCTGAGCAAAGAGAGAGCCTAAAAGGAACATAGACCAGAAAGGAACAGAGACAATATACAGTAACAGTCACCTTACAGGCAATAAAATGGCACTAAATTCATACCTGTTAATAGAATGTAAATGGGCTAAATGCCTCAATCAAAAGACACAGAGTATCAGAATGGATAAAACAACAAGACCCATCGATATGCTGTCTACAAGAAATTCATTTTAGACCCAAAGACATTTCCAGCTTAAAGTGAGGGGGTGGAAAACATTTACCATGCTAATGGACATCAAAAGAAAGCTGGGGTGGCAATCCTTATATCAGATAAATTAGATTTTAAGCCAAAGACTATAATAAGAGATGAGGAAGGACACTACATCATACTTAAAGGGATCGTCCAACAAGAAAATCTAACAATTGTAAATATCTACGCCCCTAACATGGGAGCAGCCATTATATAAATCAATTAACAACAAAGTCAAAGAAACACATCAACAATAATACAATAATAAAATAATAGTAGGGGGCTTTCATAACCCCCTTACCAAAATAGATCATCTAAGCAAAAGATCAGCAAGGAAATAAAGGCTCTAAATGACACACTGGACCAGATAGACATCACAGATATATTCAGAACATTACATCCCAAAGCAACAGAATACATCATTCTTCTCTACTTCACCTGGAACATTCTCTAGAACAGATCACATCCTGGATCACAAATCAGGTCTCAATTGGTACCAAAAGATTGGGATCATTCACAGCATATTTTCAGACCACAACACCATGAAACTAGAACTCAATCACAAGAGGAAAGTTGGAAAGAACTCAAATACATGGAGGCTAAAGAGCATCCTACTAAAGAATAAATGGGTTAACCAGGAAATTAAAGAAGAATTAAAAAAATTAATGGAAACAAATGAAAATGAAAACACAACTGTTCAAAATCTTTGGGACACAGCAAAGGCAGTCCTAAGAGAAAAGTATATAGCAATACAAGCCTTTCTCAAAAAACAAGACCTCAAACACAACCTACCCCTACACCTGGAGCTGGAAGGAGCTGGAAAAAAACATCAAAGAAAGCCTAAACCCAGCAGAAGAAGAGAAGTAATAAAGATCAGAGCAGAAATCAATGAAATAGAAACCAAAAGAACAGTAGAACAAATCAACGAAACTAGGAGCTGTTTCTTTGAAAGAATCATTAAGATTGATAAACCCCTGGCCAGACTTATCAAAAAGAGAAAGGACCCAAATTAATAAAATCATGAATGGAAGAGGAGAAGTCACAACCAACACCAAAGAAATACAAACAATTATAAGAACATACTACGAGCAACTATACGGCAGTAAATTAGACAATCTGGAAGAAAAGGATGCATTTCTAGAGACACATAAAATACCAAAACTTATCCAGGAAGAAATAGAAAACCTGAACAGACCCATAACCAGTAAGGAGATTGAAGCAGCCATCAAAAATCTCCCAACAAGATGGCTTCCCAGGGGAATTCTACCAAACATTTAAAGAAGAATTAATACCTATTTTCCTGACATTGTTTCAAAAAATAGATGGAAGGGAAACTTCCAAACTCATTTTATGAGGCCAGCATCATGTTGATCTCAAAACCAGACAAAGACCCCATCAAAAAAGGAGAATTATAGGGGTGGCTGGGTGGCTCAGTTGGTTAAGCAACTGCCTTCGGCTCAGGTCATGATCCTGGAGTCCCAAGATCGAGTCCCACATCGGGCTCCCAGCTCCATGGGGAGTCTGCTTCTCACTCTGACCTTCTCCCTTCTCATGTTCTCTCTCACTCTCTCTTTCCTAATAAATAAATAAATAAATAAATAAATAAATAAATAAATAAATAAAATCTTTAAAAAAAAGGAGAATTATATACCAATATTCTTGATGAACACTGATGTAAAAATTGTCACCAAAATACTAGCCAATAGGATCCGACAGTACATTAAAAGGATTATTCACCACAACAAAGTGGGATTTATTCCTGGGCTGCAAGCTTGGTTCAACATCTGCAAATCAATTAAAGTGATATAATACATTAATAAAAGAAAGAACAAGAACCATATGATACTCTCAATTGATGCTGAAAAAGCATTTGACAAAGTACAGCATCCTTTCTTGATCAAAACTCTTTACAGTGTAGGCATAGAGGGTACATTCCTCAACATCATCAAAGCCATCTATGAAAAACCCACAGTTAATATCATTCTCAATGGGAAAAAACTGAGAACTTTTCCCCTAAGATCAGGAACATGGCAGGATGTCCACTATCTCCACTGCTATTCAACATAGTACTAGAAGTCCTAGCCTCAGCAATCAGACAACAAAAAGAAATAAAAGGCATCCAAATTGGCAAAGAAGTTGAACTCTCGCTCTTTGCAGATGATATGTTACTTTATGTGGAAAACCCAAAAGACTCCACTCCAAGACTGCTAGAACTCATACAGGAAATCAGTAAAGTGTCAGGATATAAAATCAATACACAGAAATCAGTTGCATTTCTTTAATATTTTATTTATTTATTTAACAGAGAGAGAACACAAGCAGGCAGAGAGGCAGGCAGAGGCAGAGAGAGGAGCAGGCTCCCTGCCAAGCGAGGAGCCCGATGCGGGACTCGATCCCAGGACACTGGGATCATGACCTGAGCCGAAGGCAGCTGCCCAACCAACTGAGCCACCCAGGCGTCCCATCAGTTGCATTTCTATACACCAACAGGAAGAAAGAGAAATTAAGGCGTTGATCCCATTTACAATTGCACTCAAAACCATTAGATACCTGGGAATAAACCTAATCAAAGAGGCAAAGAATCTGTACTCAGAAAACTACAAAGTGCTCATGAAATAAATTGAGGAAGACACAAAGAAATGGAAAAACGTTCCACGCTCATGGATTGGAAGAACAAATATTCTGACAATGTCTATGCTATCTAAAGCAATCTACACATTTAATGCAATCCCTATCAAAATACCATCCATTTATTTCAAGGAAATGGAACAAATAATGCTAAAATTTATATGGAACCAGGAAAAACCCCAAATTGCCAGAGCAATGTTGAAAAAGAAAACCAAAGTTGGCGGCATCACGATTCCAGACTTCAAGCTCTATTACAAAGCTGTAATCGTCAAGGCAGTGTGGTACTGCCACGAAAACAGACGCATAGATCAATGGAATAGAATAGAGAGCCCAGAAATGGACCCCCAACTCTATGGTCAACTAATCTTTGACAAGGCAATAAAGAATATCCAATGGAAAAAAGACAGTGTCTTCAACAAATGGTGTTGGGAAAACTGGACAGCCACATGCAGAAACTGGACCACTTCCTTACACCACACACAAAAATAGACTCCAAATGGATGAAAGACCTCAATGTGAGACAGGACTCCATCAAAATCTTGGAGGAGAACGCAGGCAGCAACCTCTTTGACCTCAGCCACAGCAGCTTCTTCCTAGAAACATTACCAAAGGCAAGGAAAGCAAGGGCAAAAATGAACCACAGGGACTTCATCAAGATCAAAAGCTATGGCACTGCAAAAGGAACAGTCAACAAAACCAAAAGACAACTGACAGAATGGGAGAAGATATTCGTAAATGATATATCAGATATAGGGCTAGTATCCAAAATCTATAAAGAACTTCTCAAACTCAACACTCAAAGAATAACCTGATCAAGAAATGGGCAGAAGATATGAACAGACATTTCAGTAAAGAGGACATCCAAATGGCCAACAGACACATGAAAAAGTGCTGGACGTCACTCAGCATCAGAGAAATACAAGTCAAAATCACAGTGAGATACCACCTCACATCAGTCAGAATGGCTAAATTAGCAAGTCAGGAAATGACAGATGTTGCTGAGGATGCGGAGAAAGGGGAACCCTCCTACACTGTTGGTAGGAATGCAAGCTGTTATAGCCACTCTGGAGAACAGTATGGAGGTTCCTCAAAAAGTTGAAAATAGAGCTACCCTATGACCCAACAATTGCACTACTTGGTGTTTACCCTAAAGATACAAATGTAGTGATCTGAAGGGGCACATGCACCTGAATGTTTATAGCTGCAAATGTTCACAATAGCCAAACTATGGAAAGAACCTAGATGTCCATCAACAGATGAATGGATAAAAAAGATGTGCAATATATACACAATGGAATACTATGCAGCCATCAAGAGAAACAAAATCTTGCCATTTGTAACAAGGTAGATGGAACTAGTGGGTATTATGCTAAGCAAAATAAGTCAATCAGAGAAAGACAATTATCATATGATCTTTCTGATAGGAAGAATTTGAGAGGCAGGGTGTGGGGGTTGTGGGGGTTGGGGGAGAGAAATGAAACAAGATGAGATCAGGAAGGCAACAAACCATAAAAGACTCCTAAACTCATGAAACAAACAGGGTGGCTGGGGGGCAGGGGGGAAATGGATAGGGTGGCTGGGTTACAGACATTGGGGAGGGTATGTGCTATGGTAAGTGTTGTGAAATGCGTAAGCCTGAAGATTCACAGATATGTACCCCGGGGCAAATAATACATTATGTGTCAAAAAAAAAAAAAAAGTAAAAATTCCTTCATTGCCCTGAATTCTTGAGATAACCAGACCTTCCAGACTCTTTTTTTTTTTTTTTTTAAGAATGAGAGAAAGATAGAGGGAGAGACAGAGGGAGAGGACAAAAGAGATTTTCAAGCAGTCTCTGTACTAAGTATGGAGCCCAACATGGGGCTCGATCTCAGGACCCTAGAATCATGACCTGAGCCAAAATCCAGAGTCGGAAGCCCAACCAGCTGAGCCGTCCAGGCACCCCTTGGATGGCAAAGAACTTTCCATGTGCGTATTGACATTTGGATTTGTTTTTTTGTGATTTTTTTTTTTTTCCTATTTGGGAGGATGCTTTCAGATTAGGTTAAAACAAATCCACCAACAAAAAGGGGGTGAATTGCCTCACCATCTAGGAGGCTCTCTGGAGGGACCCTGAGAAATCTGAATGAACAGCAGGAACATGAGTCTGATAGACTACATTAGGAGTGCTGCAGGACACCTTATCTCATTTCCGCTTGTCTCTGTATGGATGTGGCTCCCTCTACAAGGTAAGGAAAATGACTACCCCAGGTCCACTCCTTCCTGAGATTGCTGAACCTCAGTGGTCAGATAATATCTTTTTAATTTCTGTTTATTAATCCCAGGAAGTACTCTAGTTGGGATGTAGCTGCTTGGGACAATATCTGTGTCTAGGAAAACGGGGTACAGTGACTATGCTTGGGGCCAGTGCCCAGCCTTATGTTAAGGAGGTAAGTTCTATTGTCACGAGAATTTTGATGGAGGATAAATATTTTGGGTAGCCCAAGAGAACAGTCACCACAGCCAATGACATTTGTTTGTTTATTCTCTTGAATTCCTATGGCAATGAGAGACTGCACTAAACAATCCACGGCAGCACCCCCCAAGTGTTGCTTTTATATGTTTACCCTTCTCACTCAGCCCTTAGGGGCTAGCTGAACTGACTCTTAGATCACTGGCCTGGACAAGTGCTCCTGGGTGTACAGATGTAATGCCTCTGTCTTCTTGCCTCTTCCTGGGAAGAGGAAGAGCTTAAATTCAAACAGTGTAGTCCCTAGTTAATTAATTCAAGTCTCTTTTCCTTGAGGTCTAAATTACAATCCTTTTGAGTTGCTGTCCTCTATTTATTTTGTATCTTCCTCAGGACTCAACAAATTGTCACCTTCTCCTAGATGCCCCCACTCTGATTGGAGTGCCTATTCACTATGTTCCTAAGCGCCCCCCTACAACTTAACCCTCACATTGCTGGGACTCTAATGACCTGTATTCTTGTCATTCACTACCACTATACTGTCATCAGTATAAATAAGGAAGTTAGACCAGGTGACTTCTAAGTTTCTGATTCTAGTGTTCTCTGTATATTATTGTATCTTTCCTGTCTCAGCCTAGCCAAAATACACATACTAGATAGTCTCTGAAGAATATACAGGTTCAGGTTTGGGTGACCAAGCTGATATTCTTGGTTAGATTAGTCTGATTGTGCTCTGCTGCAATTACTTCCTCCTCTGAAGAAAACATGATCTACAGAAAGCAGCCTAAAATGCAGAAACAGATAGCTGTGATTCTACTACTTAAAAGACATGTAAGCTTGAGCAATTAATCTCTTTAGCATCTTTAAAATAAGGCTAATGAATCAAAATGGAAAGAGAAAAGAACAAAACAAGAGTAACAATGATGGCCACTCAGGAATGTTAGGATCTGAAAACAACTGAGCACAGTCCTGGAAAATGGTAGGCACTCAGTAAATTATTTACTAAATGAATGAATCAAGTACATGCCCATTATACAGTCACTGCTTAATTAAAGATAAGCCAGCTAGATAATCTGGATTAGATCACAGAATATCCACAGGAGGTCAGTGGAACTAATAGAATAAGACTCATTAATAAACTAAGATCATATTTTGCCCGTCTTTCTACTGAAAGCTACTTAAAGCCACCAATACTTATCCCTATTCTCTGTAATTAGATAATGGAGAAATCCATTTGCTCTTGTCTAATTCAGAATAGGTATAGTGAAATTCACATATCTAGTTTTAGCACCTTATTATGTTGAGCTCTTATTTGACTTGTACTACTTTATCAATTGCCGTAGTATTTTGCTGGGATTTACTTGGAGAAAGATCAGCTCGGTCTCTGTTCCTAACTAGGTCTGCTGTGCAGTTCTCCGTGGAAATGGCATATGCAGGAGGCTCTAAGACAGTGCAGATTTCAAGGAAACAGAAAGAGAATGTGCATTCGAGATCAGAATGGGAATGTAAATGTTGTGTATGAAATATAAATGAAACTTACTTCTTCCTCACAAAATCTAATTTAGGTTACTGAGTACGTAAAACAGGTACCAAACACTATTCAGAAAGAGAGTCAAAAGAATGTGGGATGGCACAATCCCAGATTTTAGAAAGAATTGGGTCTTTATTTACCCTTCTACAACCCATCTCTTTGGGATCACTATTTTTCATTTGAATGTAATACTATTTATTTTTAAAATGGAAAAATGTACAAAGAGGGGAGAAATCAACATAATAGGTTAAATTTTCTAGGGGACTTTGTTTTGAGTAGGTTAAGAGGATAGATATTTGTATTAAAAATGGGATTTATATTGTGAGTTGGGAAAGGCACACTTGACCAGGAATCGGGAGATTCGCTCTGTCACTGTGACCTAGAGTAAGTCACTTGATCTCTCTGTACTGCAAATTTCTCCTTACGTAATCATATCACTGAACCGTATTATTGTGAAACCACCAAAAGGAGCCAGACCCTCATTCCCTCTATGTACACACAAGCATATGCATTCAGCAACCAGAGCAACTCTATATGTATTAGTTTTTTAGAGATTTAACGTAGGGACTTCACAGAAAAGAAACTATACAATACAATGGTTAAGGAAGGGCTCTAGAATCAAACTGACAGAATTTGAGTGTCCATTCCACTAGTGGCCAGCCGTGTGCTCTTCTGCCTCCCTCTTCCACATTTCCAGGACCCCTGTGCCTATAATGAATACTTGGATAACCCAGGACAATCTTAAAGTCAGCCAAATAGCAAAATTTTTTCCATTTGCATCTTTAGAGTCCCCTTGTTTTGTGACATAAAATATTCACCGGTAGAGGGGATTAGGATGGCCATCTTTTGGGGGGTGGGACAGGAGACCCAGCACTTTTCTGTTTACCAGTCTGCAACCTCCCAAATGTATAGTATCATCAATTTTTTAAAAATCAACTTATTTTAGTGGCTAAATAGCAGCTAATTATGGATTTAAATTACATTTTCCTAATGACCAATAATGGTAAACATCTTTTCATGCATTTTTTTGTCATCATATGTCTTCTATGGTGAAACGTTTGCTCAAATCTTTTGCCCATTTAAAAAATTGGGTCATTTGTTTTCCTATTATAGAGTTTGAGAATTCTTTATGCATTATTGATTGTAGCCTTTTATCAGATATGCATTTGGCAAATCACTTCTGGTCTATGGCTTTTCTTCTCATTTTCTTTAGCAGTGTTTTTTAAAAAGAAGATTTTAATTTTAATGACATCCAATTGATAACTCTTTTTCTTTTATGATGCATGTATTTTTTTTTTTTGTCCCAAGAAATCTTTGCCTTACCCAAGGTCACAAACATTTTCTTCTAAGTTTCCTTCTAGAAATTTTAGAGCTTTTGGTTTTACATTTGGATCAATGACCCATTTTGTGTTGAATTTTTATAGATACCAAGTGTTGGGTCAGGTTTATTGTTTTGGATAGGATGCCCAGTTGTTCCAGGACCATTTCTTGAAAAAAAGAAATTTAATTTTCACCTTAAAATATTTACTTAAAAAATACTAACAGAAAGCTTTCCAACATTTTTGGTTTTTCATTACTTCAAAAATTTTCAGCTGATTTTTATTGTTTATTACCTAATGTGCTAATGATAAGATACTCTTGAAACTGAAACATCCATTCATTACAGACCAAGTTAGACACACACCAAGATGATCAAGATGCATCTCCAGATTTATGATGAATAATTGATTTCTCACTGTCATGAGTAGAACCTAAATAATCTAATTATGTTTTTAGCTAGTAAGGGACACTCATTAGCAGAATTCTATTTCATGCTTGTTTGCCTCTGCAAACATTTTCTTCTTATTTAAAGAATTGTTCTATTTGGTCTACCTGATACAATTGATGACCATCACTCAACCTCACTTAGCAAGTATGGTGAACTCTCAAATTCCCTCTCCTTTCCCATCCGGTTTGACCACCTTGTACCAGATGTCAACTTCACTGGCACAATAGCCTTACAGTCCCTTTTTGCTTTTGAGAACAGAACTTTGGGGAAGTTACTTAAGCCAAGAAAAAAAGCATGGGAGACCCATGGAGCTGATATTCTTGAAATCACAACTGTATGCATATAATGAATAAACTTCTGACATTTACTTTTCATAATCATTCAGTTTAAGCATTGAGTTCTATTGATGCAGAGTGGACGGAGGAAAGAGGACTTCAAATGCCAACTGATTCGGAAATCATTTCAAATAGCCTTTTACAAGAGGGAACAAATGATGTTGCCTCAGACCCAAATGTCATCCGGGGATCATAATACATATATATATTTTTGTTTTGTTTTGAATATGAAATCACAAAGCTCAGGGTGCCTGAATGCCTAAGTTGGTTAAGCATCTGACTCTTCATTTCAGCTCCGGTCATGATCTCAGGGTCCTGGGATGGAACCCTGCATGAGGCTGTGCTCAGGAAAGTGTCTGCTTGAGGATTCTCTCTCTCCCTCTTCCTCTGCCCCTCCCCCTCCTTGTGCTCTCTCTCTCTCTCTCTCTCAAATACATAAATATTTTTTTAAAAAGTCACAAAGGTCTTGAATCAGATTAAAGTTTCATTTTGGGAGATGGATATAAGCATTGATTTAGTCAATGGAGCTGTGACTGGCTTTTTGTTTGTTTGTTTGTTTGTTTGTTTGTTTTGTTTTGTTTTTTGCCACATTAGTTATGGGATTCACTTATCCATAGTCCTTCAGTGCAAAGAACAGCAAGGATGTAATGTCTCAAGGTTAGTGCTTAGAGATACTTTATTAACTATCTGAAGAGCTATAGATCTCAGATTCCTGATGGGAAAAGCAGCAAGGAAGTGGTCTGCACAAACTTGAAAAATGTTTGGCATGCTAGGCCCACTACCCACCTGGAAGAGATACATTATACATGTCAGCAAGCCCAGGAAGTCCTACAATAAGGGAACTGGTGTCCCACAAACAAAAATGTTGAGCTAGGAGGTACAAAGAGATTATAGCATTTATGCCACTGTTTTCTTATTCTCTGAGTTCCTTAACTTCTCCTTCCACTCCTCTAAACACTACATTTTTCATTTTTCTTCCATCCTACTGTATGTTTAAGGTTTTCAAGTAATAGTTGGTTGGTGGGATACATTTTCTTAGTATCCATAAATCAACAAATGAAAAGGGTGCCAGGCCTCTCTTGAAAAAGAAGATAATGTTACTGACTAGTCTTATTATAGAGGTTAAGTGAAATATCATTAGGAGATAAAACAGAAGAGATAAAACAAATTGTTTATACTTCAAACCGAATGCCAGAAGTTGCATTTGCCCTAGGTGAACAAGTGAGGAAATGTGTTTGATGGGTCCTCTCCTCTTTACTCATCCCCAGCCCTGGAGTTAGGACGCTCAAGGCTACAGTTATTTTGGATTTGGTCTACCAGGAAGATTTTACGGGATGTAACATCTTGGGAGCTTCTCACCTCCTGGAGAATCTACACATTCTTGTGTGATTTGGGAAGACATTCTACACCCGCCTACATGACTTTACACTGATTTGTGAAAGCAAGAGAATGACAGAAAGATCTCTAATAGTGAGGTGATGTGAGCTGTCCAAGAGCATAAAGCTCATGACTGGGACAATAGTTGGGGCAGCAGGTGATTCTATGAGGAGGGGGAGTCTAGGTCTTGAGCTCCTGTCTTCCTTGTTATGTGGACTCCACTTTCTTTCTACTTGGCTCCCAAAGGTTCTGATAGCTGTCTGAATTTAACCATCCAATTCTTTGCTCAGTCCAACTCTGAGTGAAGCAGAATTCAGTGCTAGATTTCATGTATGGATTTCCAATGGAGAAATCCTTAGGGCTTCAAGGTGAGACTGACATAGGACCTCAGTCTTCTCTGGCTGAGATGGAACAACAAAGGAGTAAAGTCTTTGCAAACATCAGTAAAGAAAGGAGAGGCATGGAGACTTGTAACTTCCCTCCTTTAATGTGAGCGTCAAATTTGCAAAAGAGAAATAATCTCTCAGGAATTCCCTTTTGAGTTGGATGATTTCAAGCATGACCCAATAATTGGGCACTTGTGCAATTAGCAATATGAGTCGTGGCCAGAGTGAAATCTGCTTGGTAAAGGAGCAACATTTCTCTTTCCCAAAGCAGCTGGCAGCTCAAGCGGAACTGCCTACTGCCTCTGAGGTTGCCTCCTCCTGGGAGATGGTGTACTGATAAGTCCGATATTATCTGTGGTGAGATCGATCCAGGGTTTACAGATAAGATTGGAAAACATCCAGCAAGTCACTATGAAAGAGTGAAATAACTCTTAATCTTCTCTTTCAATCAAATATTTCTCAAATAGACTATCTGCATTATTCTTGATAACTTCTTCCTTTGGAGGGCAATCTGTGTTTCAGAGTTCCATTACACCATTCAAAAGGAGTCAGGTAAGGTCTGTAGGCCAGGTTTTGTGGTTTTGTTTTTTAATACTTTTTTACCCTTTACATAAACAAAAAAAAAATTATTTTTATGGCTCTCGGGAGAGTTACTGACCTGGAGATAAGTGATTTTATTTTGTTTTGTTTTATAGCCTCAAGAATTGTTCTAAGAAATATTTGGACAGAACAGCACGCAAGTTATACAATTTTCAGCCAAAGGGAACAGCAGCTCAATTTTTATGCTGACACATTTGCAATTGGTAATTTAAGGGGTGCTGCAGTAAGCTCGTGCAGTAAACAAAAACTCAAATTCTGGAATACTCCAAAGCATAGGATTGGTTGGATCCCCGAGTCTTTAAGACCGTGTTCTCAGGGTTGTGACACTGGTGAATTGCAATGCATCTAATGCACAGAGGTCCTAACTGGATCCCTAGATTAGCTGTAAGGCTGATGTGGCAGTTGCCAAACTCCTTGTGCTGGGGAACTGCTTTGCCTGGAAGACCTTTATGTCTTGGTCAGGCCAAGGCAGGCATGCTGTCTTACTCTTCCAAGATGTGCTTTTCTGCCTCTGCTTCTCTTGTTTCCCCATGGTGCACCCTGAGATGAGACTGAGGCCAGACTCCTCCTGCTGTGAAATACACACCTGACAAGTGCTAGAATAACCATGTATCTTTTAAAAGTTATAAGTGAACTTGATGTCACTTCATTACATTCTCACAGAATTTCATGCTTATGAAAAAACCAGTACTCCTTTGTACTGCTGCCTGATTAGGAGAGCACTCCTGCACACTGCATTTCCTTTTTTTGTAACGGCTGCCAGGAAGCTCAGAAGTGGCCACATGCTCCATCTTAGCAAGTTTTGCTAACCTCAGTGTTCTGCACAGTTTTTCTCTGCCAAGATATCTTCATTACATTGATTTTGCTTTCTTGTTTTTAATCATTCCATTATGTCTGTGTCTTTCAGTTTAAGTGGCTAGAAAGCACATAAGAACCCGTTTGTTCTACCTGTAGAATATTTAACCTGCTCTATCTTTGTTCCTGATACTTTTTTGAGCAATGGTTTTCTTATTGGGGGATATTCTTTTTAGGTGTCCATTCTTAGGTATATTACCATGAGCAGTGATAAAAGATAGGAATACTAGGTATGTGTGGTTCAGAAAAGGCTCCTTGATTTTTACATAAGCTTTCAGCTTCCTCCTCTAGGGAAGAACAGTATTTTAAAACTTTAGCATGATATACTCTGACCTAGTAGGTCTGGCGCTGGGTCCATATGTATGCATTTAATGTTTTTTTTTTTCTTAAAGGAATATTTACATAGAGGATATGAAACACTGTTAGGAGGACTCTGAGAAACAACGAATAACCAAAGTTTAAAAAAAATGATGAGGAACATGTGGAGATTAACTTCATTCTACAGGTCAAGGACAAATGCAGATTTCATTCCCACAGAATATTCCCTGCCTCAGTGGAACTTCAAGGCAGGTAAACTGGAATCTGGTCTCTGCTCTAACTGCCATATTGGTAACCTTGAGAAGTCCAGTGAATGACCATATCTCTCTCAAGTTCCTCAGCTATAAAACAGTCCAGAGGGCTTGGGATCAAAAGGACTCTTTCCACATAGAAAATGCAATGATTCTTCATCGCCATCCTGGGAGATGGTAGATTTAGAGCCAGGAGCAATTTTGATGCCATCAGATAGGCAATGAGTTGGAAAATGATGGGAAAAGCCTTTTCTGAAAAAAGTCAATATGGTTTGGTTCTCTGCCAGGAAGTGCATATCTACTTTTGCTTCCCAGCATTATAAATGTGAAAATTTTTGCCAAATGCAATTGTTAAATAGTCACAATCAATGAAACAAATCTGTCAATTTAATTTCACATGGAATAAGGGATCCTGACTGAAAGAGATCCTTGGAAGGCACTAAGCAGACCAGCTGGGCAAAGGGATATTCAAGCTCTGTCCCTTAAATTCTAGACCCATTTCACCTGGGGATTATGATTCCTTCAACTCCGAAAATTAAAATTCCTTTGCAACAATGACCACTTGAAATTAATGAGTTCATAATCCCATGTCTCTTTTGGAAGCAGCTATGACCAAGACTAATTACCTTCAGTATAAAAAAATTATTTTTTTGTCAGTAACCTCAACTCATTTCCCATTGCTGTAACTTATAGTACAGCACTATATTTTAAACAGAGAAGATGTAATTAAATTAGAATTCATGGTGAAAACCAGTGGTGGCTGATAATAATTGCTTTTCAGACACCACTATAATTGGTGCTCCAAGGATTTTATTTCAAAGCATCAAAGTCAATTTAGAAAGCTTACTTTGGACTTGAGCTGCTTTGATGAAGATACGATGTCTTCATATGTCTAGGTTTTCTTAAATTTAACTAAGCTGTTTTTTAATGATTATGTTAATAATTACAGTACTACAATACTGTTTTATGGACACTGCAAGATATATTCAAATTCCCCTTCCGCCCATTAGTTCAAGTTGTAACCACAAAATGTACACAATCTTTGCTCATTAACTGTTTGATAAGCCTTTGAAATTCAACAACCAATAAAAATACCTTTTTCATTCTTTACCTCCCATGCAGTATTTAATACATTAAAAAACAAGGCACAAGAGGAAGCTTGTTAATGAATACCCCGATATATCACTTGTTTTTGTTCATGCTGTTTCCTTTACCTGGAATGTCTCCGCCTTTTTGTTCTGGTCCAATGGGTAATATTTTACTTATCCTTCAAGTCCCAGCTTAGCTTGCCATGTGTTATGGACTGAATGTTTGTGTCTCCCATAAATTCATGTGTTAAAATTCTAACTCCCAGGGTTCATGGGTGACTCAGATAAATGTCTGACTCTTGGTTTGGGTTTAGGTCATGATCTCAGGGCTGTGGGACTGAGCCCCATGTCTGGCTCCATGCTCAGCAGGGAGTCTGCTTGAGGTTCTCTCTCTCTCCCTCAGGCTCTCCTTCCCAATCTCTCTCTAAAATAAATAAATGAATCTGAAAATTTTTTTTAACTCCCAATATGATGGTATTTAGGAGGTTGGGTCTTTGGGAGGTAATTAGGTCTTGAGGGTAAAGCCCTCCTGAATGGGATCAGTGCCCTTAGTAAGAAGAGAAAAGAGCTTGCTTCCTCACTTTTTGCTCTCTACCATAGGAAGATACAATGAAAAGATAGCTTTCTGTAAACCCAGAAGAAGACCATCATTAAGTACCATTAAGTACCCGACCACTCTGGCACCCTGATCTTGGACTTCCAGCCTCCACAGCTATGCACGCTTACTCGTGCATAGAAATATGCACGTAATAAACGCTTACTCTTGAAGCCCCTCCCCCAGTCTATGACATTCTATTACAGCAGAGTGAGCTAAGATACCACGTTTCCTATAAAGTCTTCCTTGATTGCCACAAGAAAAGTTCATCACTCCAAATCTCAGATCCTGAAGCTTAACTATGGTGATCACAGGGCTTTGTTGATGATAAAACCAGTGAATTTGAGGGAGGGGAACTGGAAGGATAGTATTATCACTGTTATGAATCTTTCTCTGCTTACCCATTAAGATGCTGCCAGCTTGAAAACATGGGATACAACGCAAAAGTTAGCTAGAGATTAGTCATCAGGACGAAATTTTCACTTCTCTACAGCAAGTATAATAAATTTTCTGCAGAATGGTATTTTATGTCTGACAGAAGGCACTGAGATCCTGAGGTAGACAGAAGATCTTGCTGTGCGACCTTGGGAAAGTCACTTTACTTTTCTGAGTTTCAGTTTTTCTCTTGTGCAAAGCAAGTTTATGGAACTAAATTATCATAAAGATTATTTTTGCCTCAAAAAAAAGATTATTTTTGCCTCTAGTATTCTATGAATATAATTACAGGTGGTACAAACATTAAAATTTTGCCCAAGGTATTTATAGCATTAAAACTAATTAATAAGCTACCTAATCATGCCAACAGAGATCAAATTTCTCCTATGCAATTACTGTTTCTGGCTTCATAAAGATAAAGTAAAACAAAACGTCATTATCTTACCATTCTGTGCAAACTTCATCAGTTCTGCGGAATGTGCAGGATAATTAACAACTGGAAGGAGAACTCTTCATCTCGTTGTTGCAGTATCACTTTGACACAGACTTGAGTCTCTCCAATTTGCAGCGAACATGTACAATTCTCTAAATGTTTGCTCGTTCTGTGGAGGAGAGAAAAAAACCAAACTTGATGACAGATCAAACAATGGCTACGATTATATTATTATTGTTATTACTATTACCATTACTTGTAATAATAGCACTACCAGTAATAGTGTTAACATTGGCTGAACATACTCTGTGCCAGGCACTAAGATGAGTATTTCATATGGATTCTGTCATGCACACAATGCTATTAGTTAGGTGCTCTCATTATCGCTTTCTACTGAGCGAACAGAGGCTCAGAGAGGTCAAACAACTTGACTAGGATTACCAGATGGTGTGCGGCAGAAACAGGATTCAAATGCAGGTCAAGCTGACTCCAGAGTCCTGGCTTTCAGCTAGGAAGTTACACTGACTCATACATAGTATCACCGATCAGGATTAGCATCCAGTTTGTAGAGGACCGGCTCTACAAGGAACTCAAAAGAAGGATGATATTCAGCCACTATGTACATGTATGGCTGATAATTCCATCATCCAATTCCAGTGGGGGAGAGGCTTTTACTGTACATCCAATCAATTCTCTGACAACAGCTGGGTGTCCTAGTATTCAACTTAATTCTGACACTTCTGACGCTATCTGCCTGGAAATAGAGTCAGATTTGACAGGTTAAGGGCTCAGTTCTACAAGCAAGCCCACCTTCCCTCCCAACAGACAGACAGACACACACACACTCGCACATGCACACAATGCACCAATATGAAGTCCAGGTTGTTCCCTAGTCTCCTGATTGACTGGCTATAGACTGCAGGTTCCCATGACCCCCGCCTTATGTTTGATTAATTTGCTAGAGTGGCTCACAGAACTGAGAGACATTTTACTTACTAGTTTGCTTGTTTATATAAAAGGATATTTCTCTGAACCGCCAAATGGAAGAGATGCACAGAGCAAGGTAAGGGGAAAGGAAACGGAGCTTCCATGCCCTCCCTGAGCACGCCCTCTTCCCAAAGCTCCAAGTGCTCACCAGTCTGGAAGCTCACTAAACTCTGTCCTTTGGGTTTTTATGGAGGCTTCATAACATAGTCATAATGGATTGGCTATTGGTGACTGGTTCAAACTCTAGCTCTTATCTCCTCCTTAGAGGCTGAGGGTGGGACTGAAAATTTCAACCCTCCAACAAGGTGTTTAGTGCACTCGTAAGGGAGCTCCATCCTTAGGTTCTTTCCCAAAGCCGCCTCATTAACAAAACAAAAGGCATCTTCACTGCTCTCACCACACAGGAAATTCAAATGGTTTCATGAATTCTGCCAGAAATGGGAACAGAAAGACCAAATATATATATATATATATAAAATCACAATGGCTCTCCCTGTACTTAAAATACAGCAACAGCCTTATTGGTTAATTATTGTTGTCCTGAGTCCTTGACACTTGGCTTCAAGCTGCTGTGGCTCCTCCCATGGCCCCACGTATACCTGCCACATTCCCAGCATCTTCTCAAGACCTAGCTCTGACCCAGGGTTAAGGCAGGCAACTAATTTGACTGGTTATTGCCCCTGTGATAATGATTATGAATTTCAAAAATACTGCTCTCAGTAAACAGGACTATGTGTCAATTTGTTGTGTGTGTTTGGGGTTGAAGGTCTGTGTTTTTGTCTTAGAGGTGGAGGGGAGACTATCTTAGTTGGTTTAGGCTGCTGTAACCAACATATTGTGGGGTCTGGTGAGGTCCCACTTCCTGGTTTGTAGCTTCTGCCTTCTAGCTGTGTCCTCACATGGCAGAAGAGATGAGGGAACTCTCTAGGGTCTCTTTTTTAAGGGCACTGATCCCATTCATGGGGGCTCCACTCTCATGACCTCTAAGTACCCCACAAATACCCCACCTTTTATTACCATTGCATTTGGTGATGTGATGATAATAAACATTAGGGTTAGGCGTTTAACACATGTATATTGGAGGGATGCAAACATTCAGTCCATAACAGAGACTTCCTAAGGTTCTGGTCTGGCAAGGACAGTGTTAAAAACAATGAATTCATGACACTTCAATAGCATCATTATAAATACCACCCACTGATAACACCAGCCAAGGGCTCTCTGGTGACTTGGTTGACTTCAGGGTTTGGGCAGGGAAAATGCAAGATGAGCCTGGAGCATCACGGAGTGCCAGACAGTGAGGAAGTGCTCAAAAACCAAAACAGAGTAAGAAGAATGGGGACATAGAAGTGACAGTATGGGATGACAACCCAAGGAACAAAATAAATATCCATGAGCTTATAATGCTATAACTAATTGAGGGAAAAATGACAACTCTTCTTTCCAGAAAAGTTTCAACTAATAAATGTAAATGAAATTAAATACAAAATCATCTTGAGAACACTACAGTAATAATTGCCTCTGGCAAGATCCACTGATAGATGCTAAAATTTGTGGGTCAAAGTTTAAGCAGAAAGAGAGTATTTGCATAGTTTCAAGGATCTCCCCTAAATAGTTATTAGGTGCAAAGGGAAAAAAGTAACTTTACAATGGAGAACTCTGGCCAATCATCTTAGACAAGTAACTGACGTTAACATCACCTGCAATACCTGTTGATATCATATGGCATCATGTGGATATGATATCATACCTCCGGATATGACACAGAGAAAGGCACATCACTTCTATGGTATCTTTTCCAATAATGCATATTCCCGACAATATGGGAAAACAGCAGACAAACACAAATAGAGACATTTTCTACAAAACAGCTGACCAGTATCCTTCGAAAGTGTCAGTATAAAGAAATTGTCATAGATTGGAGAAGACTGAGAAAACATGATAACTAGGTGCAATATGGGATTACATATTGGACGTTGGAACAGAAAAAGGTCATTTGTGGAAAACTGGTAAAATGTAAAACATTCTGCAGTTTAGCTAACAGACACGGTTAATTTCTTAGCTTTAATCATTTTTCTATTTTTTTTTTTTAAAGATGTTAACAGAGGGGAAGCCAACTACAAGGTATGTGGGAACTCTCTCTGTATTACTTTTTCAACTTTTTTCCTAAGGCTAAAATGATCCTGAAATAAAATGCTTTTGAAAATGAATGTAAAAATCAAAGCCCAGGAGTGTTTTCCACATCATGGCATCTAAGGAAACATTTCCCCCTCTTCCATGAAACTTAGATAATTATATATGGAATTCAACAAAATAAGTTCAAAGCTTGAAAAAAATCTAAACCAATGACCACCAATAGGGACTTTTGTTTAAGTAAAAAAAATACATTCAACAAATCTTCATGGATTATTTACTATGAGCTAAGTAGTATGAGATCATAAATATATTTTCTTCTGTATTGTATAACATTCACTCATAGTGTTCCTTTCTGACCTATGAAGTGGAATTTTCCAGACATAAGCCTATCTATTCTCTCTGAAGAAACTGTTTCTGGTCAGGTTGTGCCATGAGAAATGCCTGAGGTAGCTGTTGATTTTATTTATTCTCTTGTGTTACCCTCGATACTACTGGTTATGTGAGGGTTTGGGAAATTTTTGTTGTATTCCACTATGGGAAAATAAATCATAGTGTCTATAAGTTCCTGCAGTAAATAAGTGAGACCACGCCATCATTCCAATATGCTTGGGAAACATTAGGCCTAGCTGGTCTCTTGCCTCACAGGAGAGAAGAACTAGGAGCCAAATCTTGACTAGGTACCATCAAAGAGTCTCTTCCATAGCCCACCATGAAATCTACTGTGACTTTAACATGTTGCAACTTAATTCATGGCTTCTGGGCTACAGCTTCAATTGTATATGTAACTTGGAATGGAAAAATCAATCTAACCTGATAGTTTTGCTCATAGATAATATTTTTAATGCACAATTTGATGGGAGGATTACACAGCATCTTGTAGGGAGTAATAGGAACATAATTATGGGCCATTACAGTGGTTATAGCTCAGTCCATTGACATGACAGCGTTTCAACCTTTTTATCAATTTCTTTTGTATGCTCTAGCTTAAGTGTTTACTTGCCTTGACCTTTAGACTACTGAGTAGAAAGATAAAGGCCCACTTGATTGATTTAATGGGGGTGAGCTGAGGGGAAAAAAAAAAAGACAAACCAAAAGAGCCAAGAGAATAGGAAGGGATGCTTGAATCTGAGGTCTTTCAGGACATGGAAATAATTGTGGTTGTATTAAGTCTGGTAATAATGATTTATGAAAACAAAAGCAGCTGGAATTTACACACACACACACACACACACACTCTCTCTCTCTCTCTTTCTCTCTCTCTCTCTCTCTAACTTAAAAGCACAGAACTACCAATGCAGGAAATTTTTTAAAAAAATACCAATCCTTGCTTGTGCCTTCTGAAAAACTTGAAAGGAATCCCAATCATACAGATCAGCAAGGCTCCTCCCAAGCTCCTTCCTGCATTGTCCAACTCATTCCTACACCAAGTCACCAAACCCTTTTAAATCCGAGCTCAATGGCTCTACATTCACTATTCTTACTCCTTTTCTCCCAGTTCATTATTCTGGAGGTCCATTCCACCACTTATCACTTGCCTATGATGTGCTTCCTGCTTGTGATTCTGCTTCCTAAAAGCTTGGGAAATTGGAGTCCTTAAGACCGTCCTGAGATGTGTAATGATGATGGGGGAGTTCTGGGTGTGGACTGGGGGGTGGTACTGGCAACAATCTCATGAGAATGAAACACCACATAGAAGGTTTTCGCCTGTTTTGGTCTCAACCTAGAAGTGAGCAGAATACCGTTTGACCACACAGAGGTTCTTCCTTTTTCACCACACAGTGGCTTTGCTGCCATGCCCTCAGTTACAGAAAGAGGGTTTCTCAAACTTAAAACCCGAGCAGCTCAATCATGGAGCCAAATTATAATTGTTACCCACTCGCAGTTCAGACACAGTGGGCCCCTAGGTGGCAACACTCTTGTTCTTGCTAAGCAGCTGTCTCCTCAGCCAGCCTTCTTTTCCACAAAAGTTTCATAAAAGCTTTTTATTAGATAATTATACTTCTGTGCTTTGTAGTTATGTGAGGTAACTCACAATTAGCATGTTTAATTAGGGAATTAGGTGTTATAATCACAAAATGTAACAAAAATTTGTCATGAGGTTTTGGTTCATAAACAAATGGCTTTTTTTCTTCCTTAAGGAGGAAAAAACCCACAAAATCAATGTTAACTTTCCATTTTGGCAGGTAGTGAAATGTAATTTATGTTTAGAACTCAAAGGGAACATTCCATCTGTTTTCCAGATGGAGTCCGCCTTCCCCCTGTAGCTGGGTATTAGTCACTCTGGTATGTAACTGTCCCCTCAGTCATTCCTGGGCTATGTTGGGTTTTCTCTCTAGGGCAGATGTTGAGCTGATTTACCTTAGAACATATGTTGTAAAGTGATAACGCTCAACTGATCTAGTTCATTTCTTTCAAGATATGTTTGGTGCGCTGTGTTATGTGATAGGTACTTTGAGGTGCTCGACATGAGTTAATCAACTCAAGTGGGAGACCACCTTCTAAATACATTAGGCACTGAGAGTGGAAGGTAGGGAGTGCTGTGGAAACATAGGGGAGGGGATGCTTAACCGTGTGGGGTTTCCCAAGGATAAAAACTTACAGTCAAACCAACCAACCAACCAACCAACTAACCAACCAAATATGCAAAGAATTTGTTGAGATACACTATGTATCCTACACCATAGCTCTTGACACGGAGTCCAAGGCCCCCCTAGAGATTTTATGAGTCAGCTTGATTGTCATCTGGGTCTTGCTTCATTCTAAATGAGGACAGGTGATATTGTGACATGTATGATATGAAATTATAGATAAAATTTCATGCATTGCATTTTTCTGGAGAAAATGTACATGACTTTATCTACATTTATATGACATATTCTCTGTTGTCTGTGAACTCAAAATATTAAAGTTATTGATCTATATTGACAAATATATCTATATCTATCCATAGATATAAGTAGATAGATAATTGTCTAATCATTAATTTCATATATATGTCTAAGAGATAGAGATAGGGACACGGTCCCTACTTTCAGGCTATCAGGGAAGACAAAGAACATAGGGATGGCAGAGATGGTGAGTTAAAGATGAAAGATATATGCTCCTTTTCCATGGACTAGCCCTGTTGCCAGGAAGCAGCTGTCTAGCCAGGGATATTTCACAACCCCCTCTGCATCTAAGTTGAGCCACATAACAAGTTCCTGCTAGTACAAAGTGAATGATGTAATAAGTGTCACTTTTGAGCTGACTAGGTTAAGAACTAACTATAATTTCCCCACTCTCTGTTTCCAATGACTGTGGAAGAAGGCCAAGCCACAGGATGGAAGGAGCACAGGTCCGTGAATCCTCAGTGGAAGGCTGCTCTCAAACTCCCATACTGTTCAGGTTCAATGGACTATTGTTTAAGATGGAAAGAACACTTACACTCTTATAACCATTAAAATTTTTGTGTTTGTATGGTATGGAAACTAAGGGTCACTTACTGAATACAAAAGGCAAATTCAAAAGAATATATTGTTACCAAAGTGTTAGATGCAACGGACTACTAGACCAGGAGAGTTGAGGAAGATTAAGGAAGACATATAAAGTGGGGAAAAATATAAGGAATACCTAAATGAGGAGTGGATACCAAGTTGAAGTGCCCACAGAGAGACATGGTGGGGGGGAGGTTTGCGGGAAGAGAGTAAGAGAAGGTGAGCGTTTCAAGCACGCCAAGTCCCAGATGTGATAATGAGCAGGGATTGGCTGAAAGTGGTCCAGTATGACTGGAGTAGAGACTGGGACAAGGGTGGAGGTAAGAGAAATCTGTAAGGTCTAAATCTCGAAGGAGTTTCCATTCAATTCAAAGGGTAAGGTCAACGGATTATGATCAGATCTGGGTTTCCGAAAGATATTTTTGATTGCTGTGTGGAGGAGTAAGGGGACAAAAAATGAATGTGGGTGACCAATGCAAAGGCCATAGTCTAATCCAGATAAGTAGGAAGAGTGGTCTGAACTAATGAAGAGGCAGTAGGAACAGAGATAAGTGGAAGGAAGTGATGGTGAGTGAATAACGGAGAAAAAGAAATATAGACCTAGAGCCAGAGATAAATTCCAGGATGGGACTGGAAGGTGGAGAGGACCTAGAATATATGATATTGCTGTCAGTTTTGGTTTTGCTATTAGGCTGGTGTATGGTTTTCCTCTGTGTGGGTTTAGTTTCACCTGAAAACTGTGGATGATAACAATTAGCTTGCAGGGGTTCTGTCAGGATTAAACGAGACCATGCATGTGGAAGTATTTTGTAACTCTACAGGGCTTTGCAAAGGACAGACTCCCACCTACATATAAAATCTATGTGAGCCTTGTCCAGTTCTCTCAGCCCCAAGAGTCTAAGGATTGGAGTATCATTAAGTATCTAGCACCTGAGAGGTGGAGCTTCAGAGATTACACATGGAGAAGGACCACTCGCTACTCTGATGGATCAACCTCACAAGTCATGTGGGATGGTGTCTTTCCCTCTGAGGCCACCATTTTCCTCAAAGTGTGATGTAAAGCCCACAAGATGGCTCAGCCTTCCTTAACTAGATGACATTTGGGGCTATTGCATGCACGATGTCTTTGAGGCCATGCTGTCTTCTGGCACAGGCCCTAAGGCCTTGCTTTCTTAGCTTCTCCAAACTATTCATGTCTAGTTTTTTGGCTACTAATAGCAGCAAGAAGTTCTCCATGATAGAAACTGCTTTTCCTGTTTGCTCATTTCTCAGGCCTGTAAATAGTTAAACAACTCAGAAAGGCCCTTCCTTCACCAAATTAGCTGGGAAAATGCCTCTTTGTGAGCACAGATTGGAAAGACTCTAGGCCCTCAATAAACATTTGCTATGTGGCTCCTACTATCACAAAACACATCTCAGCACGGTTGTTTTCCTGGACTCCTGATACCAGCTGGGTTCACTGTACCACCACTTACAGTTAATCAGCAAGACACTGAGCTATTAACTAGTAAGATTTAGATATTTAAGACTGACGTGAAGAAACATTTGACATTTTCCTATACATCTGGATCTTGGGGATAGTTTAAAGACATTGTCTTTTTGACCAGACTGACAAAGCATTTTTTTTTAAATCTTTTTTTTTTTAAAAGATTTTATTTATTTATTTGAGAGAGAGAGAGAGAGATCACAAGTAGGCAGAGAGGCAGGCAGAGAGAGAGAGGGGGAAGCAGGCTCCCTGCTGAGCAGAGAGCCCGATGCGGGGCTCTATCCCAGGACCCTGAGAACATGACCTGAGCCGGAGGCAGAGGCTTTAACCCAGTGAGCCAGCCAGGTGCCCCGAAAAAGCATTTTTTGGACCAAAAGAAACCTGATTCAAGCAATTATTCTTACATGTACCTTTCAAGGCTTCTTCAACTAACTTGGCAGGCAGCAAGTCATTTTCTTTTTTATTAGAATGAAACTTTGATCGAACTACTCGGGTCGCAGATAAAAAGGGAGCAGTTCATACAACACGCCAGCTGGTATTACAAATTTTTTGCATAAAACTTCAATTTGCAACAAGTGTAGATGTATCATTAACGCTTTTGGAACCATAAACCTCACATTTCATTGTGCCATTTAAAATGCTTGATGGAGTGTACTGTGATATCTAATTTAGTTGTTCTTAAACGGCAGCATGGCTGATGCTTCCTATTTGCATTGCAGTTCATCAAGCGTCTGCCACTATCTTGTGATGAGAAATGATTCCAGAAGGGAAAGGGAGGCCACAGCCTAAAAGGTAGTGGAGACTGTCAAAGGCCAATGGTGGTACCTTCGAGGTGGTGGTCGCAGGTAGGCGGCACTGGAGTCCAGGCTGGTCAGCCCTCTCAGAGGGTGGGTCTGCCTGGTTCTGCTCCAGAACTCAGCAGAACATTCTGTCCCCCATGGGCACTGCATTGAGCTGAGGCTTTGTCTGATTGGCAGGTATTCCCATCTCCCTTCTAATAACAGAATCTTTATTCCTTTGTGAAACTCCACCACCGGTACATGTGGACTCTGTGGGGCTGTCCACCATAGGTCCTCACTTCTATCAGGCCCCATGTCTGGGCAGCACTCATGCTAGATTAGTGATTCTAAAGTGTGTGAAATGATTACCTGTAGCACTTGTGTGTATGTGTTTGTGTGTGTGGGTGAGGGATCAGGAGAGAGAGAGAGAGAGAGAGAGAGAGAGAGAGAAATCACTTTAGGGTAAAGTCAATGAAAAGGACATTTTTTTCCCAGATGCGGAAAGAGACTGTGTTTAAATGTTAGACCTAGGATGTTGCCAGCATATATGGCAATTTCCTCTTGGACAAAAGGCAGAAAGAGTTCTCTTTAAAGGTAAAGGAACGTCATGAGAAAAAAAATACATGTCTTTTTGATTAAAGCCATCCTGGTGGGTGTGAAGTGGTATCTCATTGTGATTTTGCTTTTGCCTTTCCCTGATGGCTAATGAAGTAGAACAGCCTTTCATGTGCCTTGTGGTCACTTTTATATCTTCTTTGGAGAAATGTCTATTGAGATTATTATCCATTTTTTAATTGGGTCCTATCACTTTGATAGCAGTGGCAAGAGCACTTTGGCGAACAGAACTTGGCCTGAGGTTTTGGAATGACTTTATCTGTTGCTGAGAAATGCATTATGTGTAACAAACGGAACTAGGAAGATAAACATGGAGGTGGATAGAGCAAAGAGAAGACAAGTCTTTCATCCCACTCCTAGGGCTGAGCTAGGGTGGATGGATGTGGGGGGAATGAATGTTAATATATCTTTTCAACCTTCAAGATCCAGTTGGCTTGTCACTTCCTCAGAGAAGTCTTCCTTGATTGCTCTTTAAAAAATACTGTGAATTATGTTTTATATCAGGTTTGTTTTTCGTTTCATTCATACATCCTTTTATGACTTAAAATTATTTGATTTTTCTGCTTCCTTTTTTCCCCCCCTTTAACTCTATCTTCCAGCATTTTGAAGGCAAAGTTCATGTTTGTCCCACTACTTCTCTGTTTGTACCTGGTACCTGGGTACCTGGTATAATGCCTTTGCTCAACAAATATTTCTCGGATGGAAAATTGCTCAGATTATAAGAGAGAATAGTTATGTTAGTTTATGTTCCTCAAATATTGGGGAAAACTATGAAATAGTCTCTACTAAAATCCTAACTTTCAAATAAAAATCACTTTTGCCTCCTTATCTATAACATTTACTTAGCAGAATCAACATCTATAACATTGCTTTCAACATTCAATTTTGGAAAATTGTGATGCATACTGAGCACTGTTCATGCAGAGTATATTTTAGTTCAAAATAAGCTCCTCCGGGAATACATTATCTATGGACCAAAAATTATTATTAATGAGGCAATTGTATTTATATTATAATCCTACTGTACTGAGTGTATCTGTGATGGAATTTGAAGACCCTGCCAAAGTCCCCATCCTTTGTTCTATGTTCTCAGCTAAGGAAAAAAATGCTTCTTAGAAGGAGAATAACTCATCTCACTTTACATAAACACACAATCTGAATTCCACTCCGTTAACCAAAGCACTATTTTCATGTTATTTCCTATGTCAGTCAGGCTGTGTAGAATAAATGTTTGAACAATATTCAGAAATAGGACATGAAATGCCAGACTGGGATATGAACATTTTAAAACTTATGAGTGATTTTTAATGCTTGTTCATAGATTTATCATATTGTGGAACTCTCACACAATAGAAAGGTCTTTCTCTCCCTTCTCCACAATCCTCTCTGCTGAGCACGTAAGTAAAGATCCCTGGCAGAGGCTGATGGTATATTGAGGAAGAGGGAGGCCTTCATCCTCAGGTGACTGGTTGGGTGGCAGTGTTGTATTTTGAGATAGAGAGAAGTAGTATTCAAGGTGGTATGGAGAGCCACTCTCTCTAGGTTCGAATCCTGACACTGCCAATACTGGCTAAGTACATTCGGGCAAGTTTCTCTCTCTCTCTCTGTCTCCATTTCTTTATCTTCAAAATGAAGATAGTAATAGCATTTGGCGCATAGAACTGATGTAAGGACTCACTGATTTAACACACATAAAGCACTTAGAACTGTGCTAGACGACAGTGTTTATAATAATTTCCTTTCTCCTCTTCTTCATCTTCATTAATACAATCGTCATCATCATCATAACGGAAAGTGTAAGAGAAGGAATCTAGGGAAGGTAGGTAAACTGTCAAAAGGTTCCATCTGGGGAGTGTTCACTTTAGTGTATCTGTGGGACATCCAGTTAGGGTCAACTAGTAGATGGCACTAAAGTGGCAAAAGTGGCCTGGAGCTTCAAGGACATACTTGGCCTGCTGATGTGGTTTGGGAACCACTAGTGTACAAGTGACAGATGAATGTGTGGGTCTGGGGAAGAGCAGAGAAAAGGAGCAGGTGAAATGAGCAGAGACCGGAGTTACGGGCAATGCCTTAAAGGGAACATAAAGAGGAATCAGTAAACAAATCCAACTAGTCATAAAAGTAGGAAGATCCTAGGGATAGTCTGGGTTGGAATTTAAGAAAGAAGCAAATGTTTAAGAGGGAGTGGCCCATTATACTAAATGACCTAGAAAGTTCAAATAATATAGGAGACTAGGGAGCCTACTGAATTGAATAATTAGGAGGTCACTAGTAATGCTTGCTAGAGCACAGAGAACGGAAACAGCTGAATTGAGGTTGGAGGTCACAGCCTGGTGCATAATTATGTAATATGATCTGGTAGGGAAGAAAGTGAATGTTTGGTGCTGAGAATTCTGTGAACTGTGTCTTGCCTTGCTACCTCTTTCTCTTTAGACTGTCAATGCAAGAAGCTTGTATCTGAGCAAGAATAATTCATAGTACAGGGAATAGGTAAGAGCTTATTAGTCATGTGGCAAAGGCTGAATTCCTATGGGTGAACTTTTTGATAAAGCCAAATTGGAACATGAACATATGGCCGAGCCCTTGGACTTAAGCTTTTGATCTTTATCATAAGGAAGAAGTTAAACAGTGGTGGGAAGAGTGTCCTCACAAATGGGGACAGAAACTGAAGAGTTAAGCGGGCACCATCGCACCCCTGATAAAGTACAGGTATTGTGCTGCTGGATTCATTTGTTGAAGCCCTAACCCTAAAATGCTGGTATTTAGAGATGGGGCTTTTGGGAAATAATTAGGGTTAGATGAAGTCATGAAGGTCAGGTCTGCATGATGGAATTAATGTCTTTATAGGAAGAGAATAATAAATTTTCTATCTCTCTGCAATTTGAGGACACAAGAAGGGACAGCTGTCTGCAAGCCAGGAAGGAGGGCCTTACCAGGGACCAAAACGTCTGGCACCTTCATCTTTGACCTTTCAGCCTTCAGTATTCTGAGACATAAATGTCTGTTGTTTAAGCCACTGAGTCTATGGTATTCTGCTATATAGAAGTCCAAGCTAAGACACCTGCTCACTAGGAAAATATGACCCAATGAGCACCCTATTGGAACATTCCTCCTCTCTTGGGAGGGCTCAGTACTCCCCCATTATTTCTCCATATAGATGGTGCTGAGAATGTGAGATGAGAGGCCCAACTCTGCCCCTCCTTCTCCTGGCAGTTTGACTAAGCTGGGGTTGGGAGTTACGAGGGTATATATGCCGGAGGGTGTGATTTCCATATCTGTCTTACGATCCACAGAAACAATACTTTCATGATCTTTTTTAAAAAGTTCATAATGACAGAACACTTGGAAGTTATTATATGCTTCATAGAATACCATGAAATATTGATACATTTAATTCGAGGAACAATTTCAGGCAGAAAATATGGCTCTATTGTATGTCACAATACAAAATCATAACTACAAACACACATCCATAAAAAACATGCTGTTGAATTAAGAGTGATTGGCTGTTTGCTTTAACTTTTGCTTGCTACTTATTCATTTGATTTGTTATCAGCTACCACTCACCAGCAGATGAGCAGTAGCAGGTGCAGAAAGGCTGAGAAATTTTGGCAAAGAAAAGCTTAAAATTGAGAAAATTTTATCCATTAAGTTATATTTTCTGGAAATTGCAAAAACCCAGCAATTATTCCAATTTAGTGATGGAACGTATCCGTTTTGCAGAGACTGAGCATTTCCAAACTATTTCCCAAATTTCACGCTACAAATTTTTCTATACCACAAAGACCAAGACTTGTCTATTAACAGATACTACATTAATGAAAGAGCTCAAATTCATATTGGCAGTGGGATGAGAACAGCTAAGAGAAACCATTTAGCAGCTTGCACTGCTTATTTCCTATTACCAAACAGAAATGGACTTTTCAACTCTTTTGCCTTTTCTTATATGTAACTTCCCAAATTTCTATGCCACATGAAAGAGAACAGCTATCTGGGGAAGAGGGAAGAATAATTCAATGTAAACAGAGTCTCTCCTTTCTGTACTTAGTTCTGAGAGCTTCTTGCTCCTCTGGTCTCCTGAATTGCTCAATGGGCAAATTTTTAAAAATCTCCATTAAAATATAAGCACTGAGCTATTGTGGACATTGCTGCTATAAACACTGGGGTGCATGCACCCCTTCTAATCACTATGTTTCTATCCTTTGGACTAATACCCAGTAGTGCAATTGCTGGATCATAGGGTAGCTCTATTTTCAACTTTTTGAGCCGCTTCCATACAATTTTCCAGAGTGGCAGCACCAGTTTGCGTTCTCACCAACAATCTAAGAATGTTCACAATAGCCAAAACATGGAAAGAGCCCAGATGTTCACTGACAGGTGAAGAGATAAAGGCAAAGGAATTGAAAAGTCCATTTTCATTTGGTAATAGGAAATAAGAAGTACAAGCAGCTAAACACAAACACACACACACAGAGGAATATTACTCAGCCATCGAAAAGAATGAAATCTTGCCATTTGCAACAACTGGATGGAACTAGAGGGTATTATACTAAGCAAAATAAGTCAGTCAGAGAAAGACAAATACCGTACGATTTCATTCATATGTGGAATTTAAGAAACAACAGATGAACATAGGGGAAGGGAAGGAAAAATAAAGTAAGATGGAAACAGGGAGGCAAGCCAGAAGAGACTTTTAACTATAGGGAGCAAACTGAGGGTTTCTGGAGGGAAAGTGGGTCGGGGGATGGGGTAACTTGCTGATGAGCATTTAGGAGGGCACATGATGTAATGAGCACTGTGTGTTGTATGCAACTGATGAATCACTGAATTTTACCTCTGCAACTAATAATACAGTACATGTTAATTAAACTGAATTTAAATAAAACATTAAGAAAAAAAAGAATATAAGCACTGGGGCAAGGTCTCTGTGCTATTAATTGCTGTAGCCCCAGCATTGACCTTTGGGCCTGGCACACAGTAGGTAGTTAATAAACATAAGTTCCATTGCATCTGAAGTTCTGTAGAGGCACAGTATTTGAAATGGAATGACTTTTAGTATGCCCAGATTAGATCTCAGCTTACTATCTTAGACAAGGAACTTAATGTTTCGAAATAGATTAACTCATATGTTAAACTGAGGCAATAGTACTTACTTTACAGCATTGTCATGAGACTTACGAGTACTCTAAGTAGAGCATTAACATAGTACTTTGCACATAGGAGTTAAGTAATAAATGGTAGCTCTTTGTTTTCTAGACTAAAAATGAGATTTCTTGCAATTTTATATACTTTACCAAATGCATGATAATAAAGCAATGTGGATTTTTTTATTATAAATACAGTTTTGACAATATAGAATTTATTTTTAAAACTATGTAAATTTTAATTGAAACAATCAATTCATATTGTAGGAAACTATTTCTTACATTTACCCCTCTATTGTTAATAGTTAAAGACAAAGAATTTTTTTAAAGACACTCTGAAATTATTTGGTTTCAGAGAGAACAAAAGCTCAGGAACTACACTATTTTAAGGGAAAAAATTTGTTGCTCTCCTATATTAATGCCATCTTCATTAATACCACCAGATACTCCATAATTACAGATGGGCCCTGGGTTTGATAGCCAATTTTCTAAGTTGATCTACCTATAAAGAGAACTATTGTGAACCATTTCTATAATAAAACAGTAGATTTACCATTTATATATCCAACTAAACAAACAACAACAAAAAAAGCATCTAAGACCAGTAACGAGGTCACACCATTAGACAGAATAAGGGAACAGAAATCACGGGGGCTTTCTGAGCCAAATTTCATACTTTAGATGGACCTCTAACACTAATTAAAGCTGACCATCTCTATTTAAAACAGCAGAAGCACCCTCCCTGGCCAGTAGATAGAGGTATTTTTTTCTGTTTGTAGTGGTGCGTGAGATGGGTAAAGGCTAACCATGTCCTTCTTGTTCTGACACATCCAACCCTGGTTTGAACAGACTTGGTTGGCAAGCATATTATCCATTTGCTTACCACAGATGATATTAAATGTCATCACCAGCCTGGAATTAGAGAGAAAGAGCAAATATTAATCATGAAGATAAGCCTGTGAATCTAATTTTGGAGAGCTGGTCTCAGGAGGTGACCCAATATAAGTAATCTGGATTGAAGGAGATCTGTCACATGCAGTTTCTCCAATCTAGACTCTGTAGTTTCCAAATTTCTAGCGTTAAAGATGATCACTTCTGGTAGTTTCTGTTCAAAATGTATGTAATTTACTTATCCTTGAAACCAATATTTATTGAGCACCTTCATCATACCAGGTGCTGCTGATACAACAATGTACAATAGTCCTAGGATGATTAACATATTATCTCATGAATGCCTTAGTGTAAATGTGCTTATTAGAAAAATGTGCTCTGCAAAGGGTGGACAGCAATGGGTGTGAATGGGAAAAACTGATAAACGTGTAGAAGCTGTAGATAACTGTGGTACAGATTAATGACAGCTTTTGGTTATAAGTAACATAAAACAATTTGATCTATCTTAAGATATTATATTTTCAAAGAATCAACTTTCGGTTTTGTTAATTTTTCTCTATTATTTTTATTTTCAATGCTATTATTTTTTCCTCTAATTTTTATTATTTCTTTTCTTCTGCTTGTTTAGAGGTAATTATTCTTCTTTCTCAGTTCCCAAAGGTAGAAGCTTAGGTTACAGATTATAGATCTTTCTTCTTGTCTAATATATGTATTTTATATTGTAAATTTCTTTTCAAGTTTCTGCTGTGCTGCATCTATAATTTGGCAGGTTGTATTTTCATTTTCATCTAGTTCAAAATATTTTCACATTTTTCTTGATATTTTTCTTTGATGTGCATGTTAATTTGAAGTGTGTTAATTATTAAGACACTTTGGAATTTCTCTGTTAAACCTCTATTATTGATTTCTAGTTTATTTCCATTGTATGGTCTGAGAAAATACTTTGTATAATTTGTGTAAATTTGTTCAGGTGTATATCATAGCCCAGGTTGTGGTTTTTCTTGATGAAAATTCCATATAAGTTTAAATAGAATGTGTATTCTGCTGTTATTGAATGGAGTATTTTATAGATGTCAATTAGGTCAAATTGATTGATAGTGCTATTCAGGTCATCTGTATCCTTACTGATTTTCTGCCTACTTGACCTATCAATTTCTGACAGAAGAGTGTTCCACTGTCCACTATGATAATGGAATTGTCTATTTCTCCCTTCAGTTCTGTTTTTGCTTCATGTATTTTGACACTCCAATTACATACATATACAGTGAGAATTGCTATGTCAGCTTGGAGAAGTGAATCCTTTGTCATTATATAATGCCCCTCTTTGTCCCTGATAATCTTCTTTGTTCCAAAATCTGTTTTGTTTGAAATTAATAGAGCTATTTCAGCTTTTAAAAATTAGTATTGGCATATTCCTTTATTTTTAACCTATTTAAGTCTTTACAGTGTAAGTGGTTTTCTTGTAGACAACATAGTATTGGGTTTTGTTTTGTTTTTTTTGTTTTGTTTTGTTTAATCCACTCTAAGAGTCTCTGTCTTTTAATTGATACAAGTTAGACCATTCACATTTAAAATGATCACTGATATAATTTCTACTATGTAACTATTGTCTATTCATTGTATTTGTTCTTTGACATTTTCTCTCCTGTTTTTCTGCCATCCCTAGTTTTAACTGAGCATTTTATATGATTCCATTTTATTAATCATTTGGAAGAACAATTATATTTTTAAAAAGCATTTTTGGTGATGGCCTAGAGTTTACAATACACATTTTATAATTTTTTTTTTATTTTGGTAAATTATACATAAGAGAATTTACCATTTTAATCCTTGTTAGGTGCAAAGTTCAGTGATATTAGGTATATCCACAATGCGGAGTAACAATCATCACCAACTATTTCCAGAACTTTTGCATGTTCCCAAACTGAAGCTCTGTATCCATTAAAAATATATACTTTTATTTTTTTAATTTTTATTATTATTTTTTAATTTTTATTTTTTCAGTGTTCCAAGATTCATTGTTCATGTACCACACCCAGTGCTCCATGCAATACATGCCCTCAATACCCAACACCAGGCTCATCCAACCCCCTGCTCCCGTCTCCTCCAAAACCCTCAGTTTGTTTCTCAGAGTCCACAGTCAAAAATATATACTTTTAAACTAATCTAAGTTTACCTTCGAATAATACTATGCTCTTTTTTGCAGTTCAGGTAACTTACAACATGATATTCCCAAATAGATCCTACTGTCCTGAGTGATATTGTTGTCATTCATTTCACTGAACTGAAGGCTATAATCACCAAAACAATATTACTATTCTTTCTTTAAACAGTTATCTTTTAGATAAGAATAAGAAAAATACAAGATTTTGTTTCAGTTTTAGTTATTCCTTCTCTAAAGTTCTTCCTTTCTTTATAGAGAACCAAGTTTTTGACACTTTATTTTCTTTTTGTCTGAATATTTTTTAAAAATATTTCTTCTTTTGGGGGCATTTCGTTTTTATTTAAATTCAATTAATTATCATATAGTATATTATTAGTTACAGAGGTAGAATTCAGTGATTCATCAGTTGCATATAACACCCAGTGCTCATTACGTCATGTGTCCTTGTTAATGCCCATCACCCAGTTACCCCATTCCCCCACCCCCTCCCCTCCAACAACACTCAGTTTTTTTCCTACGCTTAAGAGTCTCTTATGGTTTGTCTCCCTCTCTGATTTCATCTTGTTTTATTTTTCCTGAGTTTGTTTCTTTTACTAACCAGAATCATGCTGTATGTATTATTCTCTGATGTGCTTGTTGGAGATGTTCTCAGCCTAGCACCCTTTTATTCATTATATAGTCTACAAAACTAGTGTCACTGTTTGGGTTGCTTCATTCTGCTGTTATAATCATGCCCACTTCTGTGCATAAACTTGAGCACAGGGGCTGGAATTTGAGGGGAAGAGTATCAGTTTGAGCCCTTGGAAATCTGAGGTGAAAGCGTGTTGACCTGGCACTGAGCAGGTGGCAGGCCATGCACACTGACTCTGGCAGGAGGGCAACTGGACTGCGGATTTGAGACCCACAGGGTGATGGCATCCTGTGTGATAAGGACATGGTGGGTTTTGCTTTAACTTTAGTTTTTCTGGGAAACTCTATCTCTCCTTCTATTCTGAATGAAAGCCTTGCTGGATAGAATATTTTTGGCTGTAGATTTTTTCCTTTTACTACTTGGATTTTATCATGGCACTCTCTTCTGGTCTGCAAAGTTTCTGCTGAAAACCCACTGATAGCCGTGTGGGGTTTCCCTTGTATGTACCTGCTTTCCTTTCTCTTGCTGCTTTTAAAATTCTCTCTTTATCACTACTTTTGGCCATGTTATTTACTTTGTGTCTTGGTGCAGACCTCTTTGGGTTGGTTTTGTTGGGAGCTCTCTGTGCCTCCTGGGTCTAGGTTTCTCTTTCCTTCCCCAGGTTCAGGAAGTTTTCTGGATTATATGCCGATGTAGGTGTTTTTTAGGTGGCCACGTGGCAAGAGGTGAGCCCAGGGTCCTCCTGAAATTTCTTTCAGGGCAGATATGCTGGCAATAAATTCCCTGTTTTTGTTTGTCTAAGAAAGTCTCTATCTTCTTTATTACTGAAGGATTAATTTTGCTGGATATAAAACTGTAAGTTGTTGGGGGGGCCTCTGTTACAGTTAATATCTCACTCCATACTCCTGAATGATTTTATTTATTTATTTAAAATATTTTATTTATTTTCTTGACAGAGAGAGAGAGAGCACACAAGTAAGCAGAGCAGCAGGCAGAGGGAAAGAGAAGCAGGCTCTCTACTGAGCAGGGAGCCCGATGGGGGGGCTTGATCCCAGGACCCTGGGATCATGACCTGAGCCAAAGGCAGATGCTTAATGACTGAGCTACCCAGGCACCCCTCCTGAATGATTTCTAACAAGGAGTATGCTTTAAGTTTTATCCTTATTCTTCTACAGAATGTTTTGTTTTGTTCCCTAAGGTGTTTTATTCCCCTGGCTTCTTTCAAGATTTTCTCTTTACTGTTTTCTGCAGTTTGAATAGGATATAACTAGATGTGGTTTTTTCGAATTTGTCTTATTTGGTGTTTTCTTAACTTCTCAGATATGTGATCTGGTGTTTGTTAATTTTGGACAGTTCTCAGTCATTATATTCAGATATTTCTTCTACTCCCTCTCTCTTCTTGTGACATCCCAATTACATGTTTATTACACTTTTTGAAATTGCCCACAGTTCTTGGATGTTCTCTTTTTTTTTTCTGTTTTTTTTTCTCTATTCCTTTCAATTTGGTTTCTGTTGACTTATCTTCAAACTCATGGTTTATTACCTCAAATGGGTCATATCTACTAATGAACCCATTGAAGACATTCATCACTTCTGATTCTGTTTTTTATATCTAGAGTTTTCTTTCAATTCTTAGAGTTTCAGTCTATGCTACCTATCTTCTTGGACATTTTCTACAATTTCCCTTAACGACCATATTTTATTAATCACAGTTACATTAAATACCCCTTCTACTAAGACAATTATCATATGATCTCACCGATACAAGGAATTTAAGAAGCAAGACAGAGGATCATAGGGGAAGGGAGGGAAAAATCCAACAAGATGAACCCAGAGAGGAAGACAAATCATAAGACACTCTTAATCTCAGGAAACAAACTGAGGGTTGCTGGAGCGGAGGGGAGTTGGAGGGATGGGGTGGCTGGTTGGAACACTGGGGAGGGTATGTGCTATGGTGAGTGCTGTGAATTATATAAGACTGATAAATCACAGATCTGTACCCCTGAAGTAAATAATGCATTATATGTTAATAAGAGAGAGAGAGAGAGAGAGAGAGAGAAAAGAACTAGAAGAACGACCTTTCCCTTAGATAAGCCTCCAGCAGTCTTTTTTTCTGTAAGAGTAGATCTTTGCTGTGGGGAAGACTCTTGGTGAATTTTACAATGATTACTTTTCCTCTGCCCCTGCCGGAGGCATGAATAGATCCTTCTGGGATCTGCATCATGAGCATCTAGCAGGGTTCCTGGAAGTAATGCTCATGGAAATGTAAGTAACCCAGAGTCTGTGGCCTTCAGGATTTTCAAGAACATAACTGATTATCAGTTTCCCCAGCCCTTTCTTGTTGGGTATCTCCCAAGCTTGTTACATGTCTGAGCTGATACCAGAGTCTCTATCCCAAGAAATGAAGACATATTTATTTACTATATAACAAATTCACGGAATGGGCAAAGGAAGAGCTGGCTCCAGGAACCACTAGGACTAAGGCCTTAAATGCTGCCAAGATTGATTCTATACATTTTAATTTATATTAGAGCATCACTCTTTACTATTGCTGATTGCTGATCTCTTTTCTCCAAGGCTGTAGGCAGCTCTGCATTCATACCCTAACAGCTGCTACCACACAAGCAAAGAAACTTCTTCTTTAGCTTCAAATTGAAAACAAACAAACAAACCAAAAAAACTGTGGAAGGACTGTGATGGGCTCACCTGTTTCATGTGCCCAGAAGCCTGGACTAATCACTGTAGCTGTGCAGGGGTGGGGTTTAAAAACTGGTTTTTAATGAACAATGTACACACCCACAGGGCCACAAAGATGGGATAATGGAGATTCCTCTGACACCTAAAGACAATCACTTTAGATAGAAAGGGAAGGGAAGGGAAAAACAAATAACCCACGCAAAGGAAGGGGAAGTAGGGAACAGTTCATTGAGGGCAAAATTTACCCATTTCACAATTTCATCCACTTAGAAACCCTTTTTAATACTTTTGGATGCACAAGAGAAGGGATGATATCAAATCTTGACTCACAGTTCTTTTTTTTTTTATTTATTCATTTGAGAGAGAGAGAGAGACAGAGAGAGAGAGAGAGAGAGAGAGTATGAGAGGGGAGAAGGTCAGAGGGAGAAGCAGACTCCCCATGGAGCTGGGAGCCCGATGCGGGACTTGATCTCGGGTCTCCGGGATCATGACCTGAGCCAAAGGCAGTTGCCCAACCAACTGAGCCACCCAGGCGCCCCTTGACTCACAGTTCTTGATGAAGCAGATAACTGAGTCTATTAATCTGACAATATATTTAAACTGACTTATTGTATCAGGGAACTTCCATTATATATTTCATCCAGTTGTAAACTGTCAGAATAAATCTAATGATGAGGGAAGATCAAAGCTGCGTTCTCCTAGTTGCCATTTTTATATTCCATGAATTCTTAGATTTGACAGTGATTTAATCCATGACTCCCGACAAAAGCACAAGGTGATGATTTCCACTATAAGCTTCTGTGCTCCCAATCCCCCCAAATACAAGTAAAAAGCCCCTAAAGTTACAAATGCTGGCAGCTCAATCTGAATGAAATTGCTAGTTTTTTTAAATTATTAATTAATGTTTGCTCCTTCAAGTTCAAGCTGAAATGGCCTCATCTCCATAAAAAAAACTTCAAAAAATGAGCCAAAGTTTCCATAAAACCTTCTGTAAAAATGATTAGAAGAGATATAAGATCTCTTTCTCTTAAACCCACTTGAACACATTTAAGAAAAAAAGGAGATTTATAGCCTCACATAAAAAAGGAAATTATCAGAAGGGCTCAGTCTAGGGGTTTGAATGTCATGAGGACCTTTTTCCATGTTTTGTTTTTACTCTTTGTAATGGGCTTTATTCTCAGCCCACTTTCTCATTAACTCATGTCCAGTGACAGAGAAAGCATGCATGTCTCTCACAATTCTGTCAAACCTAAAGGTTAGAGCTCATTGGTCAGGTTGAGACACATGCTCAAACCTCAATCTGTCACTGTGCCAGGCGATGATTCTAATTGGACAGGCAGGGTGATGGAGAATAGAGTCAATATTTGTAGACAGTCATTTAAAGTAGAGTAAGAGGTGGTTTCCCAGAACACACGTAGGGCTTTTCACTAGAATAGTAGTAATAGTGGTAACAAAAAGAACATTAACAAGAGACATTTACAGAATCTTAGTATGTGTCCAGCACTCTTTGGGGCATTTTAAACTAATTTAATCGTCATAACAACCTCACAAGAGGTTAGGGAGGTTGAGTAACTTGCAGTAGTAGATTCAGTATTTGAACCTCGGCAGTCAGGCTCCAGAATTAGTGCAGTTAACCACTGCCCAATACTGCTACTTCATGCACATGGGGAAATAAAACCTAAAGAGCAACCCTAGAAGGCAGGGTACAAAAAGGACAATGGTCATTATCATTTCTTGGGAATAAATTCTTCATTTTCTCTTCTGTTGATTGTAAACTGTATCCTGATTCCAGATGACTGGTCTATTTAGACAATAAACACATCCGGAATCAAAGGCTAAAAATCTTGACTTTCAATTTATGTTCATCATTTTGGCCCTCTATCTCTAGTCTCAGCATCGCCAGATGGATCTCTAAAATAAAAATTAAGTCTGAGGTCAACCTTTGTTAATACATATATGTCTACATCAGTCTTATTCTACTTCTCCCTTGAAAGAAAATATCTCTATTTTACAAATATGGAGGAGTCAGCCTGCTCCTCCACTCCCATTAACTCCATTTTGTTTCTCCTCAAACCCCGCAAGAAACGCCACTGACTTGGACATCTGGAAATCAGTTTTACCCTTCATGGCTATGCAAACCACCTACAGTGCCCTTTGACAGTAGATGAGTTTTAAGAGAATCCCAAAGAGAATTTGCCCTGGCAAGGCAAAACAACTTGTTTCAAGTTATCTCTTTTAGAGATAACTTGTGGGGTTTATGGAAAAATGGCTTAAGAAAATTTAAAATCCCATCTATGAAAGACCCACAGTGAATATCATTCTCAATGGGAAAAAACTTAGAGCTTTTCCCCTAAGATCAGGAACATGGCAGGAATGCCCACTATCTCCACTGCTATTCAACATAGTACTAGAAGTCCTAGCCTCAGCAATCAGACAACAAAAAGAAATAAAAGGCATCCAAATTGGCAAAAAAGAACTCAGAGTCTCACTCTTTGCAGATGATATGATACTTTATGTGGAAAACCCAAAAGACTCCACTCCAAGACTACTAGAACTCATACAGGAATTCAGTCAAGTGTCAGGATATAAAATCAATGAACAGAAATCAGTTGCATTTCTATACACCAACAGCAAGACAGAAGAGAAATTAAGGAGTAGATTCCATTTAAATTGTACCCAAAACCATAAGATACCTGGGAATAAACCTAATCAAAGAGGCAAAGAATCTGTACTCAGAAAACTACAAAGTGCTCATGAAATAAATTGAGGAAGACACAAAGAAATGGAAAAACATTCCATGCTCATGGATTGAAAGAACAAATATTGTGAAAATGTCCATGCTACATAAAGCAATCTACACATTTAATGCAATCCCTATCAAAATACCATCCATTTATTTCAAAGAAATGGAACAAATAATCCTAAAATTTATATGGAACCAGAAAAGACCACGAATAGCCAGAGCAATGTTGAAAAAGAAAACCAAAGTTGGTGACATCATGATTCCAGACTTCAAGCTCTATTACAAAGCTGTAATCGTCAAGGCAGTGTGGTACTGGCACAAAAACAGACACATAGATCAATGGAATAGAATAAAGAGCCCAGAAATGGACCCCCAACTCTATGGTCAACTAATCTTCGACAAGGCAAGAAAGAATATCCAATGGAAAAAAGACAGTGTCTTCAACAAATGGTGTTGGGAAAACTGGACAGCCACATGCAGAAGAATGAAACTGGACCACTTCCTTACACCACACACAAAAACAGACTCCAAATGGATGAAAGACCTCAATGTGAGACAGGACTCCACCAAAATCCTTGAGGAGAACACAGGCAGGTCGAACCTCTTCGACCTCAGCTACAGCAACTTCTTCCTAGAAACATCACCAAAGACAAAGGAAGCAAAGGCAAAAATGAACTACTGAGACTTCATCAAGATCAAAATCTTTTGCACATCAAAGGAAACATTCAACAAAACCAAAAGACAACTGACAGAATGGGAGAAGATATTCACAAATGACATATCAGATAAAGGGCTAGTATCCAAAATCTATAAATAACTTCTCAAACTCAATACCTAAAGAACAAATAATCCAATCAAGAAATGGGCAGAAGATATGAACAGACATTTCTGCAAAGAGGACATCCAAATGGCCAACAGACACATGAAAAAGTGCTGGACATCACTTGACATCAGAGAAATACAAATCAAAATCACAGTGAGATACCACCTCACACCAGTCAGAATGGCTAAATTAGCAAGTCAGGAAACGAAAGATGTTGGTGAGGATGTGGAGAAGGGGGAACCTTCCTACACTATTGGTGGGAATGCAAGCTGGTACAGCCACTCTAGAAAACAGTATGGAGGTTCCTCAAAAAGTTGAAAATAGAGCTACCCTATGATCCAGCAATTGTACTACTGGGTATTTACCCTAAAGATACAAATGTAGTGATCTGAAGGGGCACATACATCTGAATGTTTATAGCACCAATGTCCACAATAGCCAAACTATGCAAAGAACCTAGATGTCCATCAACAGATGAATGGATAAAGAAGATGTGCTATATATATATATATATATATATATATATATATATATATATACGCATACATACACACACACCATGGAATACTATGCAGCCATCAAGAGAAATGAAATCTTGCCATTTGCTCCAACATGGATGGAGCTAGTGGGTACTATGCTAAGGGAAATAAGTCTGTCAGGGAAAGACAATTATCATATGATCTCTCTGATATGAAGAATTTGAGAGGCATGGTGGGGGATCGTGAAGGGTAGGGGAGGGCAATGAAACAAGGTGGGATCAGGAAGGAGACAAACCATAAGAGACTCCTAAACTCATGAAACAAACAGGGTGGCTGGGGGCTGAGGGGGTAGGGATAGGGTGGCTGGGTTATGGACATTGAGGAGGGTGTGTGCTATGGTAAGGGCTATGAAATGTGTAAGCCTGATGATTCACAGACATGTACTCTGGGACAAATAATACATTATATGTTAATTAAAAAAAAAGAAAAGAAAGTTTAAAGCCAGGTAAGTCAATGGAAAGAGAGAAAACATTTGGAATTCTGAATTAGGAACTCTGATTAGAAAGTATGAATAACATAGCTTGAAAGAAAAAAATCTTGAGGAATTCAGTAAAAAATATTTTATACATACACTTGAGTGTGATAATTTATGTATTTGATAATAATTTGATCTGTTACTGGGTTTAACTAGATATTTTTCTTCCTAATGTAGTTTATGCTGTGTAACAAACCACCTAAAACCTGATGGCATAGAAACCCTGAAGGCATGAAATCATGTCTTATTTCTCATTATTCTACAGGCTGACCAGGGACTGGCTCATCTAGGCTGGTTAGGCCAGGGATGGCTCTGCTCCACAAGTTCTTCATCCTCCTCTTGGAATTAGTGGATCAATTTGGGCATGGCCTTCTCAGCACAATTGCAGAGATGGCAGAGAGCATGACCCAGCTGTGTAAGTGCCTCTGCTTGTATTATGTCTGCCAAACTTCCATTGGCAAAAGCAAGTCACACACAAAGCCTAGAAGTCAAGGCATGAGAAGTAAACATTTTGCAACATTACACAACACAGGGGTTACATACAAGGAGGGATAAAAACATTGGGGCTTTAATGCAATCTGCCATGCCCTATCACCCAACCTGTGCTGATTAGACCTCTAGGGGTTGTAGCGACAAAAGAGCAGTACTAAAAAATCTTTTAAGTTGATCAGGTGCCCACCCATGAATGAAGTGAGCCAATCAGATACTGGCAACGGCAAACACCTATTTCATGCTTACTAGATGCCAGGCATAGTTCTAACCACTTTACATATATTATGTTTCATGACAGCCTTATAAGTACAATTATTATCCCCATTTTCATCATGAGGAAACTAAAGTCCAGGGAAACAAAGTAACTTGACAGCTGATAAGGAGAAGGGCCAGGATTCAAACCTGGGTAGACTGGCTCCAAAGCTCATGTCCTTAACTATTAAATTTTTCCCTCTGGGAGAGAAATAGAAGGAATTTGCAGAATAATGGAGAAGTTATAAGGATGCCACGGTGAGCCACATCCACATGTAAGAAGGAACCTAAGAAAGCATGTTTAAGAAGGAATAAGAAAGGCTGAAAAAATTAGTAGGGAGAGACAGGATGAGAACATAACAGGTGAAAAAAAAGACATGAAGACTCTAAGAGCTGAGATCAGTTGCAAAGGGAGAAGAAGGTGGATCTAGCTAGCACTGCTTGGGAGCTGACACGTTTCCAGCTCCCAGTTCTAGCTTTCTTCCAGAGAAACGTCTGCGTAATCATGATTTCTGAAGTGTAAATGTAAAAACGGAAGAACTGTGGTAGAATATGACACATCTTTCACTTGGCCTCTTTCTGGAGCATTTCCTTCCCATTCTCTGCTCTAAGGTGAGATCTTTTGAATAATCAGGATCCTTAGGAAACAGTTTTTAAAACACTGACCCCAACTGAAGGTCAGCAAATTTTTTTTCAGAAGGACAGACAGTATTTTAGACACCGTGGGCTTTCACCAAGACCCAGTGCTGTCACTGTAGTGCGAAAGCATCCACAAACAAGATTAACTAAGTGTGCATGGCTGTGTTCCAATAAAACTTTAGTTTTAATTGGAGTTGTTAAAAAAAAAAAAAAACTTTAGTTTTAGCGTGGACAGTGAAATTTGAATTTTGTACCATTTTCACATGTCACAACATCTTAAATTTTTTCACCCATTTTAAATGTGAAAAACATTCTCAGTCCACAGGCCGTATGATAACAGGTAGTGGGCTTGATTTGGCCTGTGGGCCTGAACTAGACCTTTGTCAAGGCACCCTGGTTAAGAACCCTGCCCTGCCTTACGTATAATAGAACAGGGTTGATCTCAGATACATACTAAATGGGTGTGTAGTATATGAACTATGACTTCAGCACTTGAGGTGGCTTAACTCTGCCCCCGTTAAAATTTTTCTTCTACCAACTCAGACGCTTGCTGCCCTTTCAACCCATAACCTCTTTTATTCCACAATAAATAAAGAGATTTAAAAACCCATCTGCAGTTCTGCAGGTATGACATCCTTTTCTGAGACTAAGGTTTGACCCAAAGGGAGTCAGGAGGGAAGAGCAAAGGTTTTCCATTCTTGAAGTTTAAAGATTGTATGACAGAGACAGAAGAGGGTGGGGGCACCTGAGGGAATGTGGAAAGCCTTGTTCTGAGCCAATGATGGTGGCAAGTCCGCAGAAGCTTCCTGATTTAGTTCTGGAACTGTACTGCCAACTTTCAGCATGTTGTGCCAATGAAACAATGGAGCAAGCCTTGTTGATGGAAATCTAACCAACTCCTGACAACTCTTTCATATAAAGTCTTTTAACAAGTGCTTCTGGACCATCTGTGGTTTTTTTCCTCCCCATTTGGAGTCAATAAACAGAAAGACAGGAAATGAAAGAAGGAAGAAACTCTCCAGAAGGCCCCAAATGTAATCAGCTTCAGAGCAATTAAGAATTGACTATATTTTTATTATCATCTAAATCCCCTTTGAGGTTGATGATAAAAGCTAATTCACTTTGGCTGTATCTTTAATGCATGGGACTTATTTTTAAAAAGTCATTTGCAGAAGAAAGGCAAAAGAAGACAAAGCTTCTATTTTGATTGACTATGATTTGTTAATTGCTTGACTGGTCAAATTAAATTGCGTTAAGTATCCAGTCAGCCAAAAAAAGTCAAGCATTTTTCCATAGATGGAACCACAAAAAAATACAATAGCAACTGGATGGAAGTAATCAATCCTCCCCTCCGAATTTCCACTCCTTTCTTTCCTTCTACAGAAGCACTCACAATTTGACTTCCCATCCTCAAAAGGACTGACTTAACCTGAAGCTTTGCTTTTCTTTTTTGACTGGGTAAACCCCGGAATAAAATTCTCTATATTATCTGTCAAAAACGTATGATTGATCTTGGAAAACTAAGATAAAATGGTAATTTGTGAATGCTTCTTTTCTTTTTTTTTTTCTTTTCTTGTTCTGTTCTTGCTTGCTGCTGTCACACTGGTTTATATGATATTTGTGAATAGCAGATCTGGCTTAATGGAAACATGAGTCCACTGATACAGGAAAGTGGTAGGAGAAAATAAAAAGTGTGTATCTTAGAATCCTTCTCTGTTGGGGAATCAGTAGTTATAGTGACTAATTGTATTTCTGCAAACTTTATTGTATAAAGTGCTAAAAAAAAAAATCCCAATTCATGATTTTCCCTAAAGCTGTCATTTGGTCTCGGTGGGTGGTCAGGAAGCGAAGTACAACACAGAAGTGTGTCGAGTCTCAGCGAGTCTTCCCTTTGATCAAGCGTTGAGCCCAGACAGGAAACAGTATGCTCGTTGCTTTACTGCCATTGCAGATTGTTCATTAGTTTTAATTATTTTCTAAGATCTAGAGGGAGCCATCAAAAAAAATTAATCATGAATGGAAGGCAAGGCAGCCTTCTGTGATCATAAAAACACATTAAGTGTTTTGGATTATGGACATTTTATGATTTACACTCAAACTTGAACTGAAGGGGGCATATGGTACATCAGCATTTATTAAAAAAGCATGAGGATTTATGATGAATCATAAGTTTTGCTGTAAAATAACTTGCCTTTCTATTGTGCTTTTAAAGCTTTTTGAGTATGTGTGTGGGAGTCTTTTCCTAATTTTGACCTTGCCAGAAAGATAAATTTTAAAAAATACCATCACCATGTTAGAAATGATTTTAAACACCAGCCAATTATGTAATGTTTGCATTTTCACCAACCATTCCAACCAAAGCTCCAGGAATTGTATTTTCTGGAGCAGGCTATTCCATTCTGGAAAGCTGAAAAATTTAGAACCCTGTGTCTCCTGACCTCACCTATTCACTGAGCACCACTGTTTCCTGAAATAAATGCTGTCTTACTCCCATGATAGCCCTTCAGGTGATGAAGCAGCTATTGATTGAGGCCCTTTACATTTCCTGAAGGGTTTAAGACTATAGGCTCTGGAATCCAATGGCTCAGGTTCAATTCAGGATTCTGTCACTTATTAGAAGTGTCCCTGGGCAATTATTTAGCCCTGGTAAGCTTTGGTTTCGGCTTCTCGAAGATGGTGGTGAATATGAAATGAAGCTATGATCTGAAAAGCTTGACAGAGAATTTGTCAAATGGCAAGTGCTACCATTGTGGCTGCGTTTCCAATATGTCCTCACGGGACTTGATTTTGGGTCCCTTCGCTATTCAGGTAACCAACTTGACCTGGTTTTAAAAGTGAAAGGACGCATTCTGGGCACCTCTCAGTGCCAGGCAACTGGGATGACTTGTCACCCTGCTCCCGCTGTATTGCTTCATCACTTCAGGATTTTTATGCCTCAATTAAAGTAACTTTAAGATGTCCCTGGAATGATCTGCCACATGTGAAAGTCCACTTACAATGCCAAGGAATGTGCTGGGGAATATTACGTGACCCACTCTTTGCTCAAAGCTTGCTTTCCTTCTCATAACTGGTGTCTTTAATGCTATGGCCTTGGCTTCAGATTTGGGCTCATCCAGTATGAGCTCTAAGTGCCTCATTCACCAAAACTTCTAATTTGGTCCCTCTATTATCCATCTACCTCAACAAGATGCTGCATCCCACATCACAAACAGAACTCTTCTGTGTTTACCTGGCGCCGAGCTGGCATTTCCCTAGAGACTGTCTCCCTCCTCTCCTCCAACACGGAGTACCCTGTACCAAGTCACAGACACAGCTAAAAAAAATCACTGAAAGTCAGTTCTCCTTCACCCTTAGGTACTGGCCTTTTGGGCAATTTATGAACCCTCTCAGTGGGTACCTCCCTCTAATTCCCACTTTGCTGTGTTGGTCTATAATCATATTATGAAAGAACTTGTTGAAGCCTTTCTGGAACTTTATGGCACTATTTCTATTACATTTATTTTTCTTCTATTCTAGAAACTTTTTTCTTTTCTTTTTTTTTTGTTTTGAAAGATTTTCTTTATTTATTTAACAGAAAGAGATCACAAGTAGGCAGAGAAGCAGGCAGAGAGAGAGGGGGAAGCAGACTCCCTGCTGAGCAGAGAGCGGGCTCAATCCCAGGACCCTGAGACCATGACCTGAGCTGAAGGCAGAGGCTTTAACCCACTGAGCCACCCAGGCACCCCTCTTATAGAAACTTTACGAAAAGGAAAATGAGCTGTTGGATCCTATTAGCTAAGATCTTGTTGAGAATCTTGGCATCCATATTCATCAGGGATATTGGCCTGAAATTCTCCTTTTTGATGGGGTCTTTGCCTGGTTTGGGGATCAGGGTAATGCCGGCTTCATAGAAATGGTCTGGAAGTTTAACTTCTGTTTCTATTTTTTGAAACAGTTTCAGGAGAATAGGTATTATTTCTTTCTTGAAAGCTTGGTAGAGGGGCACCTGGGTGGCTCAGTTGTTAAGTGTCTGCCTTCGGCTCGGGTCGTGATCCCGCGATCCTGGGATTGAGTCCCGCATCAGCTCCTGCTCAGAGGGGAGCCTGCTTCTCTCTCTCCCAATCCCTCTGCTTGTGTTCCCTCTCTTGCTGTGTCTCTTTCAAATAAATAAATAAAATCTTAAAAAAAAAAAAGTTTGGTAGAATTCCCCAGGGAATCCATCAGGGATGGATTCATTTAGGGATGAAACCTCTTGCTTTTTGGGAGGTTGTTGATCACTGCTTTAATCTCATTACTAGATATTGGTCTATTCAGGTTGTCAATGTCTTCCTGTTTCAGTCTTGGAAGTTTATAGGTTTCCAGGAATACATCCATTTCTTTTAGGTTGTTTAACTTATTGGCATATAGCTGTTGATAATAATTTCTGATGATTGTTTGTATTTCCTTTGGATTAGTTATGATCTCTCCCCTTTCATTCATAATTTTGTTAATTTGTGTCCTCTCTCTTTTCTTTTGGACTAGTTTGGCCAGTGACTTATCTATTTTATTGATTCTTTCAAGAAACCAACTGCTGGATTCGTTGATGAGTTCTACTGTTTCTCTAGTTTCTAACTCATTGATCTCTACTCTAATCTTAATTATTTCCTTTCTTATGCATCAGGTTGGCTTAATTTGTTGTTGATTTTCCAGTTCTTTAAGGTGTAAAGAGAGCTAGTGTATTTGAGATTTTTCAATTTTTTTTCAGTGAGGCTTGGATGGCTATGTATTTCCCCCTTAGGACCACTTTTGCTGTGTCCCATAGGTTTTGGACCAATGTGTCTTCATTCTCATTGGTTTCCATGAAATGTTTAAGTTCTTCTTTGATTTTCTGGTTGATCCAAACATTCTTGAGCAGGTTGGTCTTTAGCCTCCAAGTGTTTGAATTCCTTCCAAACTTTTTCATGTGGTTGAGTTCCAGTTTCAAAGCATTGTGGTCTGAGAATGTGCAGGGAATCATCTCAATCTTTTGGTATCAGTTGAGTCCTGATTTGTGACCCTGTATGTGGTCTATTCTGGAGAAAGTTCCATGTGTGCTCAAGAAAAATGAATATTCTGTTGTTTTAGGATGGAATGATCTGTATATATCTATAAGGCTCATCTGGTCCAATGTGTCATTCAAATCTCTGGTTTCTTTACTGATTTTCTGCTTGGATGATCTGTTACTGAGAGTGGTGTGTTAAGATCTCCTACAATTAATGTATTCATATCAATATGACTATTTTGATTAACAGTTGGAAGATTATTCCCCATGGCCAGGTGGGATTTATCCCTGGGATGCAAGATGGTCCAACATTCGCAAATCAATCAATGTGATAGAACAAATCAGTAAGAGAAGAGAAAGGAATCATATGGTCCTCCCAATTGATGCAGGAAAAGCATTTGACAAAATTCAGCATCTGTTCCTGATTAAAACTCTTCAAAGTATAGGGATAGAAGGAACATTCCTCAATTTCATAAAATCTATCTATGAAAAGCCCACAGCAAATATCATTCTCAATGGGGAAAAGCTGACAGCCTTCCATTTGAGATCAGGAACATGACAAGGATGCTCACTCTCACCACTCTTGTTCAATATAGTACTACAAGTCCTAGCGACAGCAATCAGACAAAAAAAAAAGAAATAAAAGGTATTCAAATTGCCAGAGAAGGAGTGAAACTCTTTCTTTGCAGATGACATGATACTTTATATGGAAAACTCAAAAGACTCCATCCCCAAACTCCTAAAACTCATACAGTAATTCAGTAATGTGTCAGGATACAAAATCAATGCACAGAAATCAGTTGCTTTTCTATACACTAACAATGAAAATATGGAAAAGGAAATTAGAGAATTGATTCTATTTACTATAGCACCAAGAACCATACGATACCTGGGAATAAACCTAACCTAAGAGAGGATCTGTACTTGAGGAACTACAGAACGCTCATGAAAGAAACTGAAGAAGACACAAAAAGGTGGAAAAGCATTCCATGTTCATGGATCAGAAGAATAAACATTGTTAAAATGTCTATACTGCCCAGAGCAATCTATACTTTCAATGCCATCCCTGTCAAAATTCCACTGGCATTTTTCAAAGGGTTGGAACAAATAATCCTAAAATTTGTATGAAACCAGAAAAGACCTCAAATTGCTAAGGAAATGTTGAAAAAGAAAAACAAAGCTGGGGACATCGTGTTGCCTGATTTCAAGCTGCATTACAAAGCTGTGATCACCAAGACAGCATGGTACTGGCACAAAAACAGACACATAGACCAGTGGAACAGAGTAGAGAGCCCAGATATGTACCCACAACTCCATGATCAAATAATCTTTGGCAAAGCAGGATAAAATATCCAGTGGAAAAAAGACAGTCTCTTCAATAAATGGTGCTGGGAAAACTGGACAGCTATATGTAGAGGAATAAAACTTGACCATTCTCTTACACCATACACAAAGATAAACTCAAAATGGATAAAAGACTTCAACGTGAGGCAGGAATGTATCAAAATCCTAGAGGAGAACAGGCAGTAACCTCTTCGACATCAGCCACAGCAACTTCTTTTAGGACATGTCTCCAAAGGCAAAGGAAACAAAAGTGAAAATGAACTTTTGGGACTTCATCAAGATAAAAAGCTTCTGCTCAGCAAAGAAAACAGTCAACAAAACAAAGAGGCAACCCATGGAATGGCATAAGATATTCACAAATGACACTACAGATAAAGGTCTGATATCTAAGATCTATAAAGAACTCCTCAAACTCAACACTCACAAAACAGATAATCACGTCAAAAAATGGGCAGAAGACATGAATAGACACTTCTTCAAAGAAGACATACAAATGTCTAACAGACACATGAAAAAATGTTCATCATCATTAGCCATCAGACAGATTCAAATCAAAACCACACTGAAATACCACCTTACACCAGTTAGAATGGCCAAAATCAACAAGACAGTAAACAACAAATGTCGGAGAGGATGTGGAGAAAGGGGAACCTTCTTCCACTGTTGGTGGGAATGCAAGTTGGTGCAGCCACTTTGGAAAACAGTGTGGAGATTTCTCAAGAAATTAAAACCAGAGCTATCCTATGACCCTGCAATTGCACTTCTGGGTATTTGCCTCAAAGTTGTAGATGCAGTACAAAGAAGGGCCAAATGTACCCCAATGTTTACAGCAGCAATGGCCACAATAGCCAAACTGTGGAAAGAGCCAAGACGTCCTGCAACAGATAAATGGATAAAGAAGATATGGTCCATGTATACAATGGAATATTATGCCTCCATCAGAAAGGATGAATACCCAACTTTCATATCAACATGGACGGGACTGGAAGAGATTATGCTGAGTGAAATAAGTCAAGCAGAGAGAGCCAATGATCATATGATTTCACTTAAGTGTGGAGCATAAGGAAAAACATGGAGGACATTGTGAGAAGGAAAGGAAGGGTGAATTGGGGGAAATCAGAGGGTGAGATGAACCATGAGAGACTGTGGACTCTGAGAAACAAACTGAAGGTTTTAGAGGGGAGGGGTGTGGGGCGTGGGCAAGCCTGGTGGTGGGTGCTGAGGAGGGCATGTATTGCATGGAGCAGTGGGTGTGGTGCATGAACAATGTATCTTGGAACACTGAAAAATTTTAAAAAAGTAATAAAATCAAAAAAGTAAATTAAAAAACAACAACAACAAAAGGAAAATGAGTTTGGTCTGGTGTAGTGGTTGGTTCCTAAGGTGACTACTCCTTCCTCTTATAACAGATCCAGAACCATCTAAATACTTGTTGCAACGTATATATTTCATGAAAAGGCAGCAACAGATTCAGACATTTTCCTTAATTGCCAAGGATAAGGACATTTGCCTGTTTAGAACTGACTACTCAAAGCAGGAGATAATTAGCCACTCTTGGCTTAGATGTCCCAAAATTCCCCGTTGAAACCTCTGGCTGGTACTTCTTTCATGCAGTGTTGGAGTGTCCATAAGCACAAAGTCTGCACTATATTATTCTCAAAGGTCTTCATATGCTCTTTGCCTTCCAACTGCCCTTAAGATTTTGGCTGTGAGCCACCTACCCACGAGGTGCAATTAGTTAGTAGAAAACATCCCTCGCACATTCTTGAGTGCTTCCTGCCAGGCTTAGGTGATTCCAAGATAAATTTCTCAGGCATAGTCTCTGCACAGCCAAGTTTCAGGCCTACTTTAGGTTTCCTTTGATATAACAGTTTAGGAAAATTGTCTAGGATTATAATTAACACCGGTCCCTGGTACACGGAATCCACCTTTCTCCTTTAAAATTACAACTAGATTTTCTAATCTTTAGACTTCTGAAAGTTTCCACGTAGTTTATTTTCTTTTGAGCCTTGGGGTGCTTTAGAATCTTTTTCTCAAATGCAACTTCTCATGTGGAACACAACTGGAAGTTCCAGAGAGTTGGTAATACGTTGGAAGTTATAGGCAGGTTTTAAGGAGGATGGAGAGGTCTGGAAATCTTTATCCTTTCTGAACTTCTGTAACATGTACTTTCTAATATTCCGTATACATATTTTCTTTGTTAGATTGTAAACTCTCCGAGAGCAAATACATTTTATTCATCTTTGTAGTCTACATAATCTTTAGCATGGGGTCTTAAAAGTTGTTAATTTTTTGTGTGTGGAAGAACATTTTCTAAATAGAGAAATAAATCACATATAACCCTCAAAGTAAAAAGGTGATTTTGCTAGAACTATAGCTATCACTATGCTGAATTTCAGTTAGGTGGGATTCAAAGATACCACTGAAAGGCAGCTATTTGGTGGAGTTCTACAAAATGGTCTGTGGATCCATGTTCCTGCCCATTAACTGTCTACCCCACCTGTCTTCCAGCATCAACAATGATCATGTCAAAAATTTCCATTTCCATGATCACTAATTATTCACAAAGTCAATGCTTAACTCTAATATCAATTTTTTGAGGTAGATTATCAATAATTCCACTTTACAGCTGAGAAAACTAAGGCTCAGTAAGAAAAGTGACTTTACTAAGGAAAAGGAACAAAAAAGCGCAGCGCCAACACATGGTTACGTCATCTGGCTCTTTCTAATCTTTCCACCTTCCTAAGGGATCTTCCTCCTGTCACTCTTGTCTTAACATCAGCAATTTTCAACTGGAATGTGCATCAGAATCACTTGGAGGGCTTATTAAAATATAGATTGCTGAGTCCCACCCCAAAGTTTCTGATTTAGTATGTCTGGATAGGACCTGAGAATATACATTTCTAACAAGTTCCCAGGAGATGCTCCCCCTGGTCCTAGGCAACACATCTTGAAAGCCAGTGCTCTACACAATATATTTCCCATGTCCTAGCCAGAGTGATCTTTTCTACACTCAAATCAGATTAAGTGTTGAGTTTACAAACAAGTTTCCGATTCCTTCTTACTTATACCCATTATGAAAACCTGACCCCACACACCTACTTATGAGTTCCTTTTTTATATGGCCCCTGAAATCCCTCTGTCCTTATTTCCTCCTTGTTCACTGAGCCTCCTTTCTTCTGTTCAACTCTCAAACTTCTTCCCACCTCAGAGCCTTTGGAAAGAAGTATTCTTTCCCCAAATGTCTGAAGGTCATGGCTCTTCCGTGTCATTTAAGTGTCAGCTCAAGATAAGTATCTCCATAGTGTTTCCCTGACTTTCTCATTAAGAATTGCCCTCCCAGTGACTAATCTTATTGTCTCATTCTTATCTTCCTGTTTTACTTCATTATTTTCTTTTCCTATCATCAGAATACAAGCTCCATAAAAACTGAGCTGTCTTCTGCTTTATTTATCACTCTGAACTCCGCCTAAAACTATGTCTAGCATGTGGTGCTACTCAATAGACATTTGACAAATTAATGAAGGAGCCTTCAAAATTCTCTTAAAATCCACAAAATCCTTCAGGTTAGTAACCCCATTGAGATCCCAGGTCTCATACCTTGTGAATCTCTGAGTGGTCAGTTCGATTAACACTACAACTAGCTTTGCTTTTAGAGAAATGGAAACTATACGAGACAAAGGGTACCTTGTAGCTGTGCTAATTTGAAACAAAGTGTAGGTCACAAATACAGTGTCAAGTAGAGCTACAGAACAGATTTTCCTCACTGTTTGACTAAAGCAGGAAACGATATCCTTAAGGAGCTAAGGAATCTTGAAAGAGATGGGAAAATGACTCTAAGTGCTATCTATAAATACCTTTTGACTCTATTGCTGGCTCCAGGGATAGGACTAGGCTGCACTCAGAAATAGGCACAGTGGCCACAGAAGTGTGGTGTGTATATAAATATATAGACAAAACATCTGTGGTCTAACTTCCTTCCTTTTAGGGAAGGCCCCAATCTTTTCTTCTCAGTGGGGAAGATCTGGTGTAGATTTCCTTTGCCTCCAGCTCAGAGGCTAGCCATGTGCCCCAGGCCTGGCCAATCACAGTACTCCATTCCTCTCACCAGTGATTGGTCAAGGTATACACAACTGCATCATGTTGGGCCAATGAGAGTCCCGTCTATGAATTGTCCTAGTGCTGTCAGGAAATATACTCTCTGAAATTCTGAGAAAAGATTGGAGACTTTGGCAACCACCTTGTCACTGCATGAAGAGAACCTATCTGGGGGTAAAACATAGAGTCTGGACCACAATGGTTTAGTCTCTGGATCCAGGGGTGCCTGAATCTAACACCTGAATTTCTTACTTAGGTGAACACATTATTTTGCATTTGTACTTAAGCACATTGGAGATACATTATGTCACTTACAACTGAAAGGGTGCTCAGGGATCCAGTGTATCCCACATGTCCTTATGAAACTCCTCCCTGAATAGTTCTGTCGCGCTGTGTTATTTTTCTGTCAACACCTAGTGCAAAGGCAGTTGGAACCACCCACGACACTGCACTCAAGCTACTGTGAATTTGAAACCCACACACCATTGCAGAAAATGTTATTAATAACAATTCCTCCATTTCTATGGAGTCTTCTTCCAAAGAGTTCAAAGAATCTAGTATATATTCCTTTTCTCATCATCTTGCTTCTGTAATGGAGGAAGAACAACAAATACTCCCCACTGATGCGACCCTGGGCAGTTACATCACCTCTTGGGAGTGTCAGTTTTCTAAAGTGTTAACAACAATGGTACGGAGGCAAGGCAGGAGTTTTAGATTTGACATTTGATGAGACTCGGGCGCAATGTGAAACTATTGACATCGTGACTGCAGGATTCTGCAAAATAAAATGTTGGTATTGCATACTATTGTCTGCAAGCAAGTTCTCAGAAAATACATTCTAGGTCACATCGGAATCAGTGCCATTCAGAAGTATGGAAAAAATACTCTCATAATTCCTAACTGATCTCTTATCTAAAAGAAGATGGACTGATGCAGTTTCAAGAGATCCACTTGCTCTATTTACTACCAACTTCTGTAGGGAAATAACATTTTCATTTTACCATAAACCTTGGGGCCTTAGCCAGCATAATATGCCCAAGAGTTCAGCTATGAATTACACATGTCTTCTCTGTTTCCCAAAGCAAATCTGACTCAGAGAAAGTTGAGTTTATGTGATCCACGCTTGTGACAAAATACATCTAAATCATTCCTCCTTAATGGGTCATATAATTCAACTGAAAATCTGTATTATGCCACCTTATTCAAAGATGTTTGAGCCAACATAACTCAAACATGAGCAAATAAACTGCTACTGGACAGATAGGGAAATTGTGTCATCATTAATCAGCCATTTTTTGAACATTTGCTCTGTGCAGAGTTGGTTAATATGTTTTCTTTATTTTTTTTTAAGATTTATTTTTTATTTATTTGAGACAGAGAGAGAGAGCATGAGAGGGGAGAGGTCAGAGGGAGAAGCAGGCTCCCTGCAGAGCAGGGAGCCCGATGTGGGACTCGATCCCAGGACTCCAGGATCATGACCTGAGCCGAAGGCAGTTCCCCAATCAACTGAGCCACTCAGGCGCCTGGTTAATATGTTTTCCTAATGGAAAATATAAAACAGACATAGTTCTTGCTTCAAGTAAGAAAGGAACTCATTTGAGTCCATGGGAGACACGAAGAAAACATTCCAAGGAATCATTTAACTACCTGATAATTGATATAATAAAATAAAAATGACAAAAAGAGAGCTAGATGGAATTAATGAAAAAGAAAATGACTGGAAGAAGTGAGCTTTACCATGAGATTTTCTAGAAGGTAGGGAGTAGGTACATATGGGGAGTATTGGAAGAGACGCATGCTTTTTTGTGAGTGGCAGAGGCAGTTCATAAATGAGGACAAGAAAATGGCAGTAGCAATGTTTTTTTTTAGTGAAAGTATACCCAAATGCCCCAAATATTACATGGGACATACTCAGAGTAAAATGAATTTTTTTTTTGTTTTTCTGGAATTAAAATTTAGCAGAGCATCCTGTACTTTCATTGACTAAATGTGGGAACTCTTTGTAGAAGTATCTAAGACAAAGTCTGCTTTTATTTTTAAGAGAGGGATTAGCATGTGTTAAAGATATGCCTGTCAACACCATACAGCACTTTTATGTGCCAGGTCTTATTGTGAGCACTTTGCACATTTTTCGACTCATTTAATCCTTGTAAAAACAGTATTATTGCTTTATCCTCTTTTTTCTTTCCCCAGAGGAAGAGACTGAGCCACAGAGAGATTAAATAACTTGTCCAAGTGGATAAGCCAACAATGGCCAGAGGCAGGATTTGAACCCATGCAGTCTGGCTTTAGAAGCTGTGCTCTTCATGACAATGTAATTTTTCCAGGCCAAATCTGTGGCCACACAGTGTGGGAGAAAAATACCTCGTCATGGCTCTTTTAAGAAAGTTTAACTAGTGGGTCAACCCTTCAAACCAAAGCACAGCCCCTGAAAAAAAAGTAGCTCTAATCTTGGAGAAAGCTCCAGATATCCCTCCCTGCAGTGTGGACATCTAGTAGCTGCCTGCAGCTGACTGGTTCCTCACCTTCCCGTACCTTCCACCCACCTCCTGCAGTCTCCCCTGAGTGCCATTAATGCTCCTCCCTGATTGGCTTCTGATAGTCATTTCACGCTACTATCACATGACAAGGAGGCAGCATCACAGTGCACCACACCAACATCTGCCCAGATTCCTCCTTTGGCCAGGTGCTCTCCTGGCAACGTGGTAAGGGGGAGGGCCCCCTGGGTGCTGAGTAAGGGACATGCCACCCACAAGTATAATTTATTGCCAGGGACTCAGACACTCAGGGGGTAATAAAAAGCCAATTCCTTTTGCACTATTTTATATCTGTCTAGATTTGTTCCCAAGATTGGTAGAGAGCTCCTGATATATTTTCAAATAGGAGCAAATATGATACAAATCTAAGAGATACATCCCTCAAATTCCAGAGAGAAAAATGGTTGCTCTTCGTTGAATTGATGGCTCTAATTTGTACTACATAAATGAAAGCAAATCATAAATATGAATGTTTAGCATATTTAAAAATGTTAAGTCCTTGTATTGACTTATTTTGGCTTTTTATACTACACTATCAATTTGTGAAGTGTTCAAGCATTTTACTTCTAGTAAGACATTTGTTTCAATGAAGTGATATAAAACTCTTCGTCCATTCCTACTAAGAGCTGAGGAATAAGCCTATTTGTAATGACTCTTACATGAGGATTGTATTGAATAGTTTTCTATTGTAATCAGACATTACATGAAATTAGAAACAATAGGGGAGCAAAATCAATCAGCCATGGCGGAGGGATTGAGATAATAATGACTCATTTGCCTGGGTTGCTTTAGAAAATTAATAACAACAGAGGTAATTACTAACCTGGGAGAGCCAGGCTCTTGATCATTCTTTAACACTTTAAACATGAAGTACACAGAAACCCATCGCTGCAAGGCACCTGCCTGTTTGCTGCAATCAACAATGAACTGGCTCAGGTGGCCCAAAACTCACATCTTCTAGATTACTGGTTCTCAGCTGGAGGTGCCTTTGTCCTCAGTGGGACATAGGGCAATGGCAGGGGGCATTTCTGACTGTTCCAACCTGGGGCATGGGTGCTCCTGGCATCAGAGGGTAGAAACCAGAGGTGGCGCCACACATTCTACATGCATAGGTGAGCCCCCAGGATGCAGAGTTAGTTACCCACCCCCAATATGAAGAGTGCCAAGGCTGAGAATCCCAGGCCGTAGGCCTTTCCTCAGAGTTGCCAGCTGCCCGGAGACAGAGTTCACAAGGCAGGTCATGACAGCACCCACATAAAGAGCAGCGATGATTGGTCCAAGAAGAATGGCTTATCTCCTGCTTCCTTTGGTTGAGGTCTCTATTCTGCACAAAAGGCTGGCAAATTCCTCCGTTTTTCTTCTAGCTCTATCTGCTCTCCAGCAAAGAGGCATATATCACAGCCTCCTGGCTGCGGGCTCTAAGACATCACTGCAGATCGCACGGCTCAATGCATCAGAGAAAGGGCCCCTCTGGACACAGCCGGCTAACAGGATGCTCCCTGGCAAAATTTAAAGATGCCTCTTTTCTCTGAGTCCCCAGCCTTTGGTCATTTGGAAGTACCTTGATCTTTACTACTCAAAATATTTACGGAGCCAGCTTCCAAGTGGCAAAAGGTAAAGGTCCTCGTGAAAGGTGAGATGGCTGAACAGATGGGCCGAGCACAACTGCATCTCACGTCCAAAGATGGCACACTTATGCCTCAAGCAATCCAACACGCAAACTGCCTTCTGCTGTGCAAAGCTGGCAGCGATTGCTTTGCAGCGTAACCCAAACAGTACAACCCACTTCCTACAGAACCACCAGTAGGGCCGCAAGACCTTGACGATGGCTTTTGCTTGCTACCTTCCTTCTGTTAAACATAGGCTCCCATTTCTCAGTGCCAGAAAGCTTTATTTTTACTATAATAGAAAAAGTCAAATTAGGGTAAAATATTTGTCCACATAAGGGATATTAGGAATAATCAAAGAGCAAATGCAGTTTGATTTGTAATTGCCCGCCATCCAGGCTCTTCCTATTGGCATTCCAATCACCTACAGCACTTGGATGCCCGGAGCAGATCCCACTGAGACTGACAGTGCATCTCCCTGTAATGTCCGAGACCTGCACAGTCCTCTCTCACCTTGAATCATAACGGACCTACTCTTTGCTGAGGTGGCATTAGCATTGGGGTTTTCTGGTGAGACAGAAAGGTAGGTCTTTAACTGTGGGGATCTCTAGCCCCGTGGCAGTTTTCTCAGGGAAAGATGCTAGCGTAGCATCCTCTGATCATGCCATTTGGGCGGCTTACTTAGCCACTAAGCGGAACCTTTCAAAATCAAGCAACTGTTCCAAGTCCTTCACCTCAAGGGATACAGACATTGCATTGTATTGTTCGGGAAGGCTTCCCATGTGCACAGACTTTTTTCCAGAAGTATCATTTAATCTCAGCCTCAATCTCTCAACAGACACCTTTCCAGCTTCTCAGCTATTACACTCATTCTACAAGAAGCACAGAATTTTTAGAGATGCTAGTTCCGCCCTCTCATTTTGCAGGTAAGGAAACTGAAGGCCAATGCCTTGCCCACTGTTACTTCGTAGACTGTTAGTCTTCGAGATATTAGCTGCTCCTCTTTGTGGAATGATTTTATTTTTTCACCCCTTTGCCATCAGATTTGACTACCTTATTTGCGTTGGCCAAAGAAACATGAGAATTTTAGGCTACTTTCAAGCAGGGATTTTAAGAGCCATCATGTGATTCTGCCGAGGGCTTTCCATACAAAAAGCAATGTTCTGGGTAGGGACTGTTCCCACAGTCTGGGTTCCAGATCAGGGATAAATCAAGGCAGAGCCATAGTCAACTTGGAGCAGTGTAGATGAGAAGTAAACCTATGTTATTTTAAGCCACCACTTGAGGACATGTGTTACTGCAGTATTATACAGCCTACACTGACTGATGTCGTCACCAAGCAAGTTAATAACAGAGCTGGTTAGTCCTTATTTCTACACTCAATTTTTTCCAACATACCACACTGAACAAAACATATTTCAGCTCTAATGAGCTACAAAAAGAATAACTTCCAACATTTGAGCAGAAAGACCATGGTTTTTGATATTTTCAGTTTGTTTCCCAAAACAAATTAGCAAGGCTTTGGGGATTACCCACAGTATGGATCAGCTGTATCTGGGAATAATTAAGGGCAGATGCCTCTGCAAAGCATGGCCCAAAAGTTTATACTTTCCGTAAACTTGTATTTCAGACTCTGCAGAAGCAAAGTCTCCTCTTACACAGTAGTAAACATCATGTTATTTAAGATAAAAAATAAACCCCAAACACAACAAAAATTCCTGAAATTCAGAGGACATCAAAAAAATAAAAAAAGACAGAATGACAGAAAGTCAGAAAGGAAGGAAAGAGAAAGGATTAAAGTCCTCAGACGTTGTGCAGAATTGTAAACATCATTTAGGTGTATAAATTTACCTCATTATTTTCTAGTTAATGAGTTTTCAAATAAGCTAAGAACATTCTGGTGATGTCTTTACTTAACACTGTAATTTCACAAACTGTCAAGAATGAAGAACTCCACTGGGGTAAATGAAGATATGCTTGAATTTTCTTAATTGCCACCTTGCTAAGGCTTCGAGCTCATTGTTTAGCGGGGTGACAAACGGTTCTAAGCACTGTCAGGTGGTCGCAGGGGAGACTGGGTTGCTATACAATGTGCCTGTCTCATTACTGTGTTGCTGACAGCCCACAGGCAGAGAAAGCAAACAACACTTGCTTCAGGAGCAGAGTTTCAGGGGCCAGTGTGGCAGTGACTGACAAACCAGAGGAGCTCTCACTAGTGCTAGGATGACGGCTATTCCCCAGTCTGATCATCCTCCCTGGGAGAAGGATCGGCTTGAGGGGGGAAGCTAGGTCTCTGCCTCAGCCCCTGACACAGTACTTGGCACACTGTGTGTTCTCAATAAATGCTTGTTGGATGGATGGACGGACGGATGGATGGACGGATGGACAGGCAGATGGATGCGTGGGTACACAGATACTGGATGGATGGATGAACATCTCTCCTACCCAGGCTTATCAGCACTTTCCTTTCTCCTCTCTACTTGCCAGAAATAAGACTGAATAAACTTAGTCACATAATGATAACTGAATGTTTAGGTTTTCACTCTGAGGCTGGGTCTTGCTGCCCCCAGCTTGCACGGTCCACCTCCCCCTCACCAGTACATTCACATTCTTGTACCCATTTATCTGCCCCCCCCCCCCAGTTCCAAACTCCTCTGCGGGATGAGCTTGGTGCTGAGTCAACTTTCAGTCCTTCCTAATGCTTGCAAAGCATATTGCTCTCAGCAGGTGTTCTACACATTTTAATTTTTAAAATATTGTTTTATATTCTTAATGTGTTGTGTCTCAGAGATGTCTGCTACTTAGAAGAGAGATAGGATGAGAATAGAAAATGCTGAACACAAAGGAATGAGTTGCTAAAGGAGGGTTTCAGATACAAAGAAGGAAGAGATGCTTCTTTGAATCTTACTGCCTAGAAGAGTGGTCTCAACTCCTGGTCCACAGGCTGGCTTTGCTGTATGGTATGTATTCTCAGTGGAGATAGTGTCATGCCCAAGAGGGGAAAAATAGTTCCTGAGGGTCCAAAAAACTCTTAGATATTACAATGGTTTATAGCCCTCCAAAAGGCCACAACATATACACAGTACTTTTGTGATATTAAAATTTCATGGGCGTGTGTGGGGGAAAAATGTCTAAAAATATATAAAATAAAGACAAGGTTAGAGAACACTAGCTTATGAGGATATTTTTCCCAGCTCAAAGAAAAATGGGTTGTGCACGTTACCGTTTATAAGACTTATATATATAAGACTTATATGTAAGTCTGCAGAGTGTAGATAAGATATAAATAGTTCATACAATTTTACTAATAGGACTTTTTGAGAAAAAAATGTGACTTTGAGATTTTTCTTAGCAAGTTAAGCGTTAGATAACTTTGTTGGTATCCCTATTAAAAAAAAAAAAAGTGCTTCTGGTCATTAAAATCCAAAAGTCTGGGAACCACTATTTTGAACAATGGACAACTCAATTCTTGTGTAAGTGAGTCCTGCGAAATATTAAAGAAAGCAAATAGAGCTTATGAAGGAATTACCTGAGATCCAGAAAGAACTTCAGAAAGAGATCCCATTTCTGTAAGGTCCAGGCAGAGGTGGAATTAATTGTGCTCTTTAGCTCAAGCTAAGTGATCACTGATAGTCTGGGCTGTCTGCTTGATTCAATAAGTCTACCACTCCCATGTCTCTCTCCCTCAACATTTAATGTGTTAATTTGTGTATTCTATTTGACGTATTATTGTAGAATGTGTATTGTTCTGTGTGCATTTTTAATTTATGCACGTGGCAGTGTTACACATCCTATCCTGTTTCTTCCTCTGTTTTTACTAGTTTTTAAAAATCTGTTGTTCTATTACTTCCTCTGCTACATAATCCTCCTGGATGTGTGCCTACCTGACTTATCCACCACTATTCTAGAAATGCACACCTAGGTTGCCTTTGACTCCTCAGTAATTCAAATATCCTGGAAAGGAAATTGCTCTCATGTCCCCCCTCATCTGGGATCTGGGTCAGAGTTTCCAGGGATGTTTCCAGAGTTTCCAGGGATTCAGATGGAGACTTTCTAGATTCATTCCGAAGATGAATGAATTACTTTGAAAACTTTTTTAGCATTGGTGGCCATAATCCTATGTTTCCTATTGTTGAACAGTGTTGTAGAGATGTATTACCTTTGATTAGGACACATTTTCATACACTGTTGAATTCAGTTAGCTAATGTATTTTTATACTTCCGTTTATAAATGAAATGTGTCTATAATTTCTGTAACATTTTTCCTGCTCTTGTCTTTATATTTGGAGTTAAGAACACAAGCTGGGTAGCTTTATCCTTTTTTAAAAAAATTTTCTTAAACAACTTGCATAACAAGGAATCAACTGTTCCTTAAAAGTTTGATAGGACTGGGGCGCCTGGGTGGCTCAGTTGGTTGAGCAGCTGCCTTTGGCTGAGGTCATGATCCTTGAGTTCCGGGATCGAGTCCCACATCGGGCTTCCAGCTCCACGGGGAGTCTGCTTCTTCCTCGAACCTTCTCTCCTCTCATGCTCTCTCTCACTTTCTCTGTCTCTCAAATAAATAAATAAAATCTTTAAAAAAAAAAGTTTGATAGGACTATTTGTAAAGACATCTGGACCCAGAATTGTCTCAGAGCATAATCTTTGACTACCAACTAAAAATAGTTATTGGACAATTCAAGACATCTGTTTCTTCTTACTCTAACTTTCTAGGAATCTACCCTGTTTTTGTTATGTTTACAACATCAACAGCATGTGGTTGCTGATAGCCCTCAGTATTTTTCAATATCTCTCGTAACTGTGGTATTTCTTTTTATATTTCTTTTTATTTTCTGTATTTCTAAACTAATTTCTTGAGCCATAATTTACATAGCATAAAATTTACTTGTTTAAATACACTCATTTTGAGTGTAAATTCAGTGATTTTGAAGTACATTTAGAGTTGTGCAACTATCATACAGTCCGGTGGTAAAACATTTCCTTTACCCCAACGAGGTCCTGCCTTTGGGAGCAGGTTTCAGTTATTTCATGTTCTCTGCCCCAGACATCGACGAATCTACTTTCTACATTTATAGATTTGCCTTTTCTGGACTGCATTTTGTTTCTTTGTTTATCTCCATTAGCCTTTTCAAGGAAAAGCTTTTAATTTTGCTACTCTTTGCTATTTCTTTATTTCACTGATTTTGAAAGAGTTCTCAGTCCATCCCTCAGTGATAGCCACCAACTATAAGAGCAGGACTCATGAATGAGACTGGCCCATTATTCCTCTGATAATCATTTTAGGCTTTGTCTGGGCACAGAGTCCGCTGAGCCTCTTCTCTTTGGAGACTGTGCTCATTTGTCAACAGAGACTTGGACATTCTCTGAGCAGTTTGCCCCAAATCCTGGTTTCTCCCATATGTCAGAGGTCCGGCTTCTGTGAAGCCAAATCCTGAAATTCTTGGGGGAGACGAAAGATCCTGAGTTTTCTGGTCTAGACTCCCAAGCCCCTAAACATGTCTGGGATCTCTATATCATGAGTCATTATGTGCTTAATTAAAAAAAGAAGAAAAAGAACAAAATATCAAGTGGCTGGCCAATGCTCAAGGATGGAAGTGCTTTCTGGCCAAACCAATTTCTGATTGCTAAGGAACCTGAAGACTGTCAACATTGTCCCTCAGCTGAAAAAGCAAAGGACATTTAAAGGACTAGAAGATATTTTGAAGTCTCATGTTTCTTGTTTCACTTTGCAAACATGTGCCCACAATTGCTCCCTTTTCCACACTCCATACAATGATTACTGATTGGGCCTTACGGAAATTTCCCTCATCTTCTTTGTGGATCTGCTCCCTTACCAATCACTGGCAAAGGACAGGGAGGTAATATTGGTCATCTAGCGTAGACCAAGCATTTTATGGAATTTTCTCTAAATACTCACAGTGGCCCTTTGAGGTTAGTACTCTTATCATTCCAATTTTAGAAATGAGGCAACAGGGAGAGGCAAGGTAACTTGATCAGGTCTCTTATCCATCAGTCACTTAGTGATTCCCTAGGGTCACAAAGATGGTGTCAGAGCCTGAATGAAAACTAACATCTATGTCACTGCAAGCCTCATGCTCCTCCCCCACTAAAATGTGTCTGCACTATTAGGCTGGAAGGGACGTTGGCGTTCATCTAGTTAAATACTTTCAAATTCCCCCAAGAGGCATAAGACAAATGTCTAGATGCAGAGTAGTTATTAATTAAAAGTCAGTACTGTTGGCATCTTCTTGATGGTTCTAAGATTTGGAATCACCTGCTCTGTCTACTGTGGTCCTTATATGGGCCTCTGGGATTGAGCTGCTCCAGTATTTAATGAGAAAATGCCAAGACTGGGCTTAATTTACTTGAAGGCTGCCTCCACCTCAACTTGACAATAGAGAGAAGCATAATTTCAGTGCAAGCTGGAAAACATTAAGATTGTCTTAAATCCTTCTAAATCCTCTTCAATTGCATTGTGTGCTTCAGGGGAGAGCCCCCAGACAATTAAAATAACCTGGTTACTTGGTGGGTAAGTCTTTTTTCAGGTAGCTCTGATGATCTGAGAGACCCTCCTGACTGTTTAGGTTTTTCAAATTCTGGACCAATCCCTCCTCTTCCCCTATAGAACCTTCCCAGATTTCTTAAAACTCCAGGACTGAAATCTGAATTTATAGCCAATGTTTCTTTTCCCATTTATTTACTAATAACCTGAGCCTAGCAATATGATGTCACCAACATTGAGTGCATGCCTACTGGGTGAAAGGGGCAGATATATAGTTGGGGTGTTGGAACACTGCTACATAATGAAAGTTCCTATCATTTATCATTAAAGCTCCTATCATGTGATCATACTGACATCACAAGAGAACTAATTTACTCTCTTTTCCCTGGAATGTTTTTCTATTTGGGTCACTTTTTACCTTTGAAGAGCCAGCACTAAATTTAGCTTCAGAAAAATCTTCCTAATTTTTTTTAAAGATTTTATTTATTTGACAGAGATACAGTGAGAGAGAGCATGAGAGGGGATAAGGTCAGAGGGAGAAGCAGACTCTCTGTGGAGCTGAGAGCCCGAAGTGGTACTCGATCCCAGGACTCCGGGATTGTGACCTGAGCCAAAGGCAGTTGCTTAATTTTCCCAATTTTTGAGTTACATGTCCCTCTGTGATACTTTCATGGCCCCTCCAAATACCTACACCAGGGGTCAGATAACATTTTCTTTGTTTTATTCGTTTTATTAATTCATTTGACAGAAAAAGAGAGAGAGTACAAGTAGGCAGAGTGGCAGAAGGAGAGGGAGAAGCAGGCTCCTTGCCTGCTGGGATCATGGGATCATGACCTGAGTCGAAGGCAGATGCTTAACCAACTGAGCCACCCAGGTGTCCCCAGATAATATTTTCTATAAAGTACCTGATAGTAAACATTTCCAGCCATGTGGGCTACATAAGGTCCCTGTCACAACTACTCAATTCTGCCATCGAAGCTCAAAAATGTCAGTGTTTCAATAAAACTTTATTAACACTAAAATTTGAGTTTCATATCATTTTCATGTGTCACAAAATATTATTCTTCTTTTGATTTTTTTCTGGCCATTAAAAACCATTCTTAGCTGCAAACTACAGAAAGAGGTGGTGGGCTGGAAATTCTTACTTGTTTATTTGACTTTTTTTTTTAAGATTTTATTTATTTATTTGAGAGAGAGAGAGAGCGAGCGAGAGAGAGTGAGCACATGTGAACCAGGAAAGGGGCAGAGGGAGACACCTCTCAAGCAGACTCTGCGCTGAGCATGGAGCTCCACATAGGACTTGATCTCATGACGTTGAGATCATGACCTAAGCCAAAACGAAGAGTAGGAGGCTCAACCCACCAAGATGCACAGGTGCCGTTGTTTACTTGGCTTTTTGATCTCAATGCATTAAAAATTCTGCTTGGAAACCTTCTATCTTGGCACATGTAGGACCTAACAGGGTGCTTGACTTGTATGGTAGAGCTTAAGCTTTACCCACTTAAGAATGCGTCGCTAGTCACCTTTTCCGCCCCACTGTGGTCTTCATGTGGCCAGTGGGCAGGACCACCACAGTGTTTAATGAGAAAATGCCTTAGTTTAATTTAAGTAACAAAAGGAATCTTTGCCCTCCACCACACAGACAGAAAAGCACACTATCAATATAAGCCTGAGAACATTAAAAGGGCTTTAAACCCTTTACAATATTTTCCTACTGGTCTGTGCACTCAAGAGAAGGCCCAGCCATAGTACTGTAAATGGAAATGTTTTGCCTTCTTTCTTCTCACCTACTATGTCTTAGTTTAATAGCTCTGTCCACCTGGTGAAACTTCCCTGCTTGTTAAAGATCTCTCTAGGCTTGGACAATCCCTTTGTCTTCTCCTCCATGAAGCTTCCCCAAGCCTGTGAGTTTTTGTATAAACTGTTCCCACTGCCAGGAATATTCTCCTTTGGGGCTCAACCTTTCTCGTTTTTGCAGGTCTCAGCGACAGTGCCATATCCTCAGATGGGCTTCCTCTGTCCACTTCAACAGCACAGCCGCCTGTCCACTTCTGCATCTCAGTACTGGTTTTTCCCTTCCTAACACTATTCTGATTTATAACTCCTTCCCTTTTCACAGATTTGCTTTTTATCTCCACTGTCTAACACAGTAACTGACATATAGTAGGTGCTCACTAAATACTTGTTGATGACCAAACAAGAATTTGGCATCCTGAGGCACACCGCCTGTATTTAGATCTCAGAAACCCACTTCCTAATCTTTCCTGGCCAATTGACTTGCTGAGCTTCGTTGCTTTTTTAATTAGTAAAATGCAAATAACCCACTTAAAAATATTTTAAGTGTAAAATGAGAATAGCACATGTAAAGTGCTTAGCACGGTACCTGGTACACAGTGAGAAAACAATTAGCAATATCTACTTCTATCTATCATCTCTATCACATCTAACTATGATAGATATCTATCAATCATCTATCAACCATCCACCTATCATTTATCATCGATTGCTACCATCTATCATCATCCATCTATCCATTGTCTCTATCATCTGTCTATATATCAATTATCTATCATCCATCACCTATCGTATCTGTCAGTCTCTATGATCTATATCAATTATTTATCCATCATCTAGCTATCTATTATCCATCTCTATCATATATATCTTAGTCCTCTATCCTCCATCTATTGATTCATGTATTATCTATCATCTATTATCTATTATCATCTATCATTTATTCTCTATTATATATCATCTATCTATCTCTATCATCATCTACCAATCATGCATCAATCATCATTATCCTTATAATCTTTTGAATGCATGAATTTGTATCAGAGCTAATTCAACTGATGATTTTAAATCTTTTTCTGTCTCTGGCTACAACATACTGAAGAACTCTAATGCTGCTTTATTCTGCTAAGAAGGAAAATAAACAATCTAAATTGTCAGAGAGAGGATTTCTCATATTTTCAGTTTTTCATCATGTAATTGCCCTTGTATTACATGTATGCACATTAGTGTATCCACCTCTGGATGATTCTTTCAGTGATAACACTGAATTCTGAGCCACCACACTTCCCACAGATTACCTATACAACACAAGTAATGTCATCAGCTACTCACATCCTATCTTGTGGATGCTGGCTATTTGAAAACAGTCGCTTATTGTATTTTTAAATCTCTGCTTCAGCTTTCAGCACTAGGAGGTCTTCATCAAGCCTAGGTTTTATGCTAATGAAAACAAGGCTGTCTTGTCCAAAACACAGAAAGGTACAAGGAGTTAATTGTTGCAATTATCCACTGAGTGGATTTGGACTGTGAATCCCTGAAAGGATGGATTGTTAATTGCTGTTAAATGGTGATTAGATTTCACTCTTCATGTTTTCAAGATGAACTGAAGTTTACTAGACCTCAAATAATGATCTGCATTAAACTAAAGGGCAGGGAGGACATCATAGGAGTTTGATAAACACACACACACAAGCATAAACTCAGAACTTGTTTGAAAAAATTTTCATTCCTGCTTTCCAAGAGACAAATGGTAGGATATAGTTTACTAGACCATACTTTTCGCTGTTCCAAATAATTGTTCAAGAAGAGAAAATCTGGGCCTTTTGAAAATTGCAGATTTGAACTTCAGAAATTATAGGTAGATTTTGATATTAATGCCATGTGGTAATATGTTTGAGTAGTTGTTCTGAAATGACATAGTGCTCTTCTCTTTGAAGGGTTCAGTATGGCTTTCCAAACTTTCCACAGTTGGTAGCAATTGTAGTGCTATATTAAAGCAACATTTTATCTATTTATTTTTATGTCCAGTTAGCCAACATATAATACATCGTAAGTTTTCTGTTGTAGTGTTCAATGATTCATTAGCTGCGTATAAAACCCAACGCTCATCTCAATATGAAAGCAACACTCTAAAGCAAAAATTTACAAACCCCATTGTCTTTACATGGCTTTGTTTTTCTTTTGTCTTTCTTTGGTTTTACTGTATATTGCATGTGCATTCTGAGGGCAGGCACCGGATCCTGACATAGCTCCAGCTTCCACTGCCCTATCACGGTATCTAGTACAAACATGACTGAATTAATGATATTTGAAAGATTAAATACATGAATAGATGAGTATTATACAACAGTGTAAATTTAAGTGTGCTACTCAACCTAAGAATTATTACCCCATAGCATTAATATCTTAAGAGTTCTGTCTTTATATAGAGTCCAAAGAGAAGTAGGTCTTCTTCTCCTTGAAATTTTCTTAGCAACAGTACTCAGATATGGGGCTGGCTTCTGAAAACTTAAAACATGCATGGAACATGCAACCCCTGGGCTTCATGTCAGACTTAACTTTCTTAGTGTTGTCTTTTTATCCCTTAATGTGAATTAAAATGACACAAAACAGATTTGGAGATGTTTGCTTCTAAGTAACCCCTCTAAAGAAAAATGAACACTTGCAAGAAAGGTGCTTTAAACCACTGTATACACACAAAAAATTAAATGAAAGGAAAACATCCTCCATTACCTGCAATGAAACAGGATTCTAGGTATAACTTGAACCTACATATCTGAGCATTTTACCATGATTACTAGGACCCACCCAAGAGGTCCTTGCATTTTGCAAGAGGAATTTTGTGGTAGGCTAAATAACGGCCCCTAAAACATCAGGTCCTAATTCCTATAATACCTAAATATTACCTCATATGGAAAAAGGCCCTTTGGAGATGTGATCAAGTTAAGGATTTTGACATGGGGAGATTATCCTGGATGGTCTAGGCACGTCTTAAATGCAATCTTAAGTATCCTTATAAGAGTGAGGCAGAGGGAGATTTTAGAGAGACAAAAGAAGTGGAGACAATAGCACTATGAAGGCAGATGATGTGACCACAAGCCAAAGAATTCTGGCAACCACAAGAAACCAGAAGAAGCAAGATCAAATCCTTCCCTAGAACCTCTCGAGGGCGCACTGGCCTGCTGATTTTGGCCCCCTAAAACTGATTTGAGACTTCTGGCCTCCAGAACTATAAAAGAATATATTTCTGACATTTGAAGGTACCAAACGTGTTGTAATCTGTTAAAACAGCCACAGAAAACAAATACATAGAATTTTGTTTTTATTCAGACTAGAACCTGATACAGTCTATGAATTCTTATTACTACATTTTACTATCTCATGAGGGCCTGTTAGAAATGCTCAGTCTCAGGCCCATTTTTGAAATCAGAATTTGCAATTTAACAAGATATGAGGTAATTCATATACATCTTCAAGTTTGAGAATCTTTGCTCTAAATGACTCTGCAGCCTTTTGGTGAGAGCCTACTTCTGACTTGGGAGAAGTGAGGTCACCCTGGAGGGTAGGTGTTTTATTAACAGGCTGTTAAGAATCTTATGAAGGCAGACAATGAGGCTAGACTGCAGGTAAAATCCCTTTCTCAGCTGGAATTTCAACACATCTTAGCAAAAAGGAATGTGCCAACCCGTCTTGGAGCTAGATCAGGAAGGACTTCAGGAGTAAGATGGTGCTTGAATACTTAAAAATGATTCTAATATTTACATGACCAAATCATACATTTTCCATTTAATCTAACAATTAAGAGAAAGAAATATGTGAGAGCCAGAGCCATCCCTGGAGAAATGAGCTTCTCATAGCAGGATAGGTGACACAGTGATAGGGATATAGCGAGGACATAAGCTTAATGTGATTAGAGTGACCAAGTGACATTTATCATCTCTTTCAGCAAAAAGCTTGTACTTCTATGATTCTTGAACAGCATCTAAAATCATATTTACACTTTTAGCAACAGTTTTTTAACAAAGCAAAAGGGTTGAATTACAGCATCTATGGCTAAGGAAGGACTCATTAAATAGTTTGGATGGGTTCCAAAAGCTGTGCAAGACTGTTTCCTGACCTAAAGAAGAATTCAGCAGAGGAAATTTACCTGTCAACTCCTACTTTAATAGGCAACAGCAAAATGCTGGAGTCAACAACACCATCTATAAATGTGTATGGCAGCTAATTTTTAATTGGCACTTTCTCTTGCACCTGCCATAGGAGTTTCGCACATTTATCAACATATTGAAAATGCTTACTTGGTATTTGCAATCTTGTTCCTTTAACACGTGATCAACACTACTCAAATTAGTGTCCCTCTGAACACTCACAAATATTTGAAGAAAAGATCATTTTACACTTGGCTAGTTGGAGGCCATCTCAGGTTATAGTTCCAACTCCTTCTTTCTAAAAATGAAGAAAACTTCAAGTTCGGAAGACTGATGCCTATGCTTTCTGCTTCAACTCTCAGTAGCACTACAAGTTCCCAGGGTGATAGGACATCCTAGCAGAGACATGGGACATGAACTGAGAATGGCTGGGGAGAGGAGAAGAAGAGGTTAAAGCAAGAATAGGAGTTGCCTATATTGAATTGAATAGTGTTCTCCCAAATTTGATGTCTACCTAGAACGTTCAAATGTGACTCTTCTCTTTATTTGGAAATAGGTCTTTAATGGTGTAATTAGTTAAGACAAAGTCATACTGGGTTAGGGTGGGTACTAAATCCAGTAACTGTTGTTCTTATAAGAAAGCCACATGGGGACATAGATACACACAGAGAGGAGGACATCATGTGAGGATGGGGGTAGAAATTGGAATAATTCAGCTATGAGCCAAAGAAGCCAAGGATTTCTAGCAACCACCAACCTTTCAGCAGATGGATAGACAAGGAAGAATCCTCCCCTGGTGCCTTCAGGGGAAGCATGGCCCTGCTGACAGCTTGATTTCAGACTTCTGGCCTCCACAATAAATTTGGTGAGATAATGAACTTCTATTGTTTTAAGCTACTCTGTTTGTAGTAATCTGTTATGGCAGCTGTAGGAAACTAGTAAATGCCCATCCTAACTTACAATGAAAGATGATGGCAATGCCGATAGCTTACTTTTACCAGATACTCACTATGAGTCAAGCACTATGCTAAGTTCTTAGTGTGGACTGTTCTACTTACTCCCCATCACAATCCTGGGAGGTATGTTTAATTATCTACATTCTATACAGACTTGTCCAAGGAATCATAGCAAGTGGCTGAGCCAGAGCTTGATTCTTTAAAAATTCAGAACAGGGCTCATACACTTCACAACCACATTCAACTGTCTTCTGATGATAATGATGATGAGAAGCATTATCCCAAACTCATAGCTCTTATGGCCAAGTGTGCCCTCTTCCTACTCCTTAAAGGCAAATTTAGAGCTTTCAGGCAAATGATTAAGTACTTCATCGGCAGAAGGAAAATAAGCTTTATAGCAGAGAATTCATGCAATTAATTATTAGTCCTCATGGTAAATAATGGTAGTCAATGTTCTTACTGGCTAGGACTCAGTTGCTCTGATTGGTCTTACTATGGAGGGAAGAGATAGAGACAAAACATGGGGAAGCTATTTTTTTTTCCCACTGGGAGCATGTTTAAAGGCAACCCTGAGGGAACTGAGTCATATATTCAGTCATGTTTTGAATCTAATGGAATCATAGGTATTTCACCAAAGAGGAAACTGAAGACTAGAAATGAGGAGGGATTTTAGCCAGTAACATAGGCAAGTTAACCAAAGTTTGGGGTCAGAACACATGTTTCCTGACCACTAGCCAATGTTCATTATATATGTGCTTCCATCCATATATTCTTTTGTTGACCCACTTGTTCATCCACCCATCTACACATTCATCCAAGTATCCATCTGTCCACCACTCACTCATTTATTAATTAGGAAGCACCTGCTAAGGATAGTTACTTGAGGATTTGAGGATATGAGGCTACGTGGCCCTATCTCCACCTGGTGGATCTCAGTAACACATGATATTCAAAGTTCAGTTTATCACTTAAGAGTTTCCAGAAATAGAATGGTAGGAAAACACAAGTGGAGATCCATCGGAGTGTGGGGTTGACTATCAAAGCAGTTCCAACTACAATATCTTTTTAAATCAGGGTTTCAGGACCCACATTTCCCTTTTCCTTAGTTTTCTGAAATCAGGCGACCAGTTTCAGGAAAATATAGTTATTGCCGGAACTGTCCCCCACCCTGCCAAAATAAATAAGTAAATAAATAATAAATATCTGCAAGACATCATCATAAAAGTAGTTTTCTGGTTGTTGCTTTGTTTTCTACTAAGTTGCCATGTATGCATTTTTAAACAGGGTCTGTTTCGTGTAATACAAATTAAAAAACACCAGAGAAGTGTTGTTACAGAAGAAAAGGTCTTCATATGGTCATATTCAGCAATGCAGTTGTCTTTCACTGTTGTGTTTCCATTTTCTCCCAAATGCATAGTGATATATTTGCACTGAGTGTCAGTAGAGGGAATGGCTAGGAGTTTGGCCTCAGATTGGGAGTCGGACCTAGATTCATGCTTCCCCTGATCACTGTAGGTAAAACTCTTAATGTTTGTGTGCCTCAGTTTCCTTAATTATAAAGTGGCGTTGATGCAAATACTAGGTCCATAGTGGTTCTAAATATTAAATGAACTTATACATGTGAGCATTTAAATCATGATTAAAGTGACTCAGAGTCCCTCCTGCTCTAACAATTGTTAATTTGCTAGTCACAGCAAGGAAGCACCTTTGAGATACAAACTGGTTATGGCATCTACTGTCTGAACTTTTTTTTATGCCATGCTAATTTATATTTATACAAATAGTGTACTTCAGTGCCCCTGCCTGTTTGAGATGTTTCTGTGGCAGACACCATTGAGTAGAAAAAGCCCTTTTCTGAGAGAGCTCATGGGATAGGCTTTGAGTGGTGGCTCTTTTAATTACTGCTTGTGGGGCCCCAAGCAGTTTATTGATTCATCAAGCTGGAAGACATTTCTACAATCATCTGGTATCAACATCTTCTCTACAGATGAAAACACTAAGATCCAAAGAAACTCGGGTACAGTCAGGGTCGACAGCTATTTGTGGTAGAACTCAGTCACTTGACAGTAAGTCTTTCTCCCCTTAACACAGAATAGAAATGTTTCACCATTGAAAGCTAGTTTCCTTTACTCTGGGTTCACATTGGATTCAAATCCTCATGTTGTCACTTACTAGGCATTTAGTAAGATAGGGCAAATGACTCATCCTTTCTATGCTTTAGTTCTCAACTATAAAATGGAGAAACAACACCTATCTTGTTGTGACTTTGTACACATTAAATAATAGAACCCAATGAGAATAATTTGCATAATACCTGGCATTATAGTAAAGATTGAATTATATAATCTATCTTTATATACTTAAAATATGATTACTTAATATTTCAAAACAGGCCACAAATTCAAAACAGATCTTAATTTCATTGATCATTTATTCATTCATTAACCAAATATTTGGTTACCTACTATAAAATAAATTAAGTAAAAATTTACTTTTTTTACTTAAAAATTGGAAAATTTTTTCAGTAAATTGAAATTCAGTAAATTGAAAAGTTTACTTTAAATAAAGTAAAAATCTGAATATGTACTATCTGCTAGGCTCTGTTCTTTGTGTTGGGAGATATAAGTAACAAAATATCCTGAACTCCCTTGTATTCTACTACGGTTAGAGAAACCATAATAAACAAATACGTAAATTATGTAAGTGTTAGAAGGTGTTAAGTGCTATAGAGCAAAGTAAAACTGAGAAGAGGATAAAGAGTATGGTAGGAATTAAAAAAGATAAGCAAAATTATTCACATTTTAAGTAGAATGGCCAAGGAAGGAGATGTAAGGAATATTTTAAGAAGAGGAGTGAATTAGCCAGGTAGATACCAGGGTGAAGGGTGTTGAAGCAAAGAGAAAAAAAGCAAGTACAAAGGCCCTGAGGCAGTAGTGTGCCTGGTATATCAGTGCAATAGTAAGGAATCCACTGTGGTTGGAAATGAGTGAGTGTCCAAGAGATAAGTAGGGCATGAGATTAGGGAGGAAACAAGTCAGGCCCTGAAGTGCATTAAACCATTGTAGGGACCGCAGTATTTCACATTTCATAAATTATGAAGCTGTTTGGTGGTTTTAAGCAGAGGGATACATAATAAGACTTGTAGTTTAACTGACTGTGAACCAGGTAGTGTAAATGCTGCTGTGTTGAGAATAGACTACAGGAGTCAAGTGTGGGAGCAGAGATACCACTTTGGAAGTATGATACAGGCAATGCTACATGTTGGCCCAAAGATCTCTGTTTCCTCCAAGGAGCACAGTGGAAGGCCACATTTTCCAGTCCCTCTGTACTACGTGAAGCCATATACCTAATTTTGGATGATGGAATGTGAGTGGAAGAGACACATGCTTTTTGTACGCCCAGGCCCTGAAAAGTCCCAGGCTTTTATATACTCTGTCTCTCTTCCACCTGCAGGGCTGGAAGATAAGAACTCTTGAATAGTAGACATGTGATGGCAACACATAGATCCCCAAGTCATCGCTTAGTGGAGAGCTACCCAAGGGTACCCCTGGCTTGCATCAAACAATGAGGTGAATGAAAAAGGAACTTTTACCATGCTAGGCCACTGAGAGTTGGGAATGTTTATTATAGCATCTAAAGGGATTTAGCCTCATAAAGACAGGAGCCTCGTGCAATAAACAGGATGAGATCATAATGACTTGGATCTGGGGGTGAGTAGTGGAGGTTGTTGAAAAGTGTGGTTGGAACCACTTTTCACGTTTCCAGTCCCCTGAAATAAATGCCAAATATAAAAATGTATCACAGATATAGAAAAGACCTGGAATTTTGATGTGATAAACATTCTGATGTAACTGCCCCCAAAATCACAACTCCATATCCGACTGCCTCTTTTCTCTCAGCTCTTCTCAGCCAATAGTTACACCTTAGGATCCTTGCTTAAGCATTTCCATTGCCAAATTCCACGTCACCAAACTCTGAGCTCACTCCAGTCCCAACCCCAGCACAAGCCTCTCACTCCTCTGTGGAATGACTTTTGGATGCTATCCTTTCCTGCTTTGGTTCCCTGGCACCCTGCTCAAATTGCTTCCTGCCCTCCAAACCCACCTCCATGGAGGAATTACTAGAGCTGATTATGTTGTGTCTGCTCTGTCTCATC
>CM052799.1:39651012-39716667 GCA_028533885.1 Nasua narica
GATGAGACAGAGCAGACACAACATAATCAGCTCTAGTAATTCCTCCATGGAGGTGGGTTTGGAGGGCAGGAAGCAATTTGAGCAGGGTGCCAGGGAACCAAAGCAGGAAAGGATAGCATCCAAAAGTCATTCCACAGAGGAGTGAGAGGCTTGTGCTGGGGTTGGGACTGGAGTGAGCTCAGAGTTTGGTGACGTGGAACTTGGCAATGGAAATGCTTAAGCAAGGATCCTAAGGTATAACTATTGACTGAGAAGAGCTGAGAGAAAAGACAAGAGAACTAATTTAATCAACACAAATCTCAGACCAGAGGCACTTACCCCTTAATGAGACCTCAAATAGAGCTGGTCATACCAAGTCTCTAGAATGGTCTGGATGTTCACTCAGGAGCTATGATAGGATGAATTCGTACCTAGCCAAGAGTTGGGCTTCATGACCTTCAAAACTCCTTCAAACTCAAATCCAAGTACTTTAGGAAGCCTAGTAAGGGCTGGGCTAGTAGAAGAAGCTACTGTAAGACAACAGCTTTCAATAGAAACCCAAGAAGTTGACAATACCTACCAAGATTAGTTAGTAGTTGATTAGCAATGAAATGTTTCATAATGCATTGCTAATCAGCTTTGGGAATAAGGAAAAATTATTTGAATCACATAAGACTTTTGACTGCATTCAAATCCTCTTACTGGATGCATTTAGGATAATCCCTTCAATTCCTCCCTCAGCGCTTCTCCAATCAGTGAACACATGGAACGCCCATTAACAATCCTGAACAGTCATTTGTGCATAGATACAGGGAAATGAGCCTGGCAGCACTGACGACAGTACGCACAAACTGGCATGAGACAAGATGACTCATGAATAGCAGCGCATTTGGAAGGAAGGAAATCACAATGCATGTAGTCTTATAGTCTCCAAGAATTCCTTATCTTTTCTTAAGGCAAGCTTCTCTTGTCTTTTCTCAATTATGCTTCGTGTGCACTTATCTCCAAATTTAATTGAATTGGTTGCTTCACAGATGGGTTTAAAGGATATTTTAGTTTCTAAGTACCAGAGACAAAAGAATGACTGGTATTCATTCTCGAATTAGAAGCCATTAGGAAGAGGGAGTTTTAGCAAGTTTGTGAGAATTTAACTACATTTGAAGGGAAGTAGTATGTTTTCCAAACATCAGGAGGATATAGTTCTTGGTAAGGGGAAAAGGAAGGGCGCTGGAGCCCAACTATGGATCCAGTCTGTCTTCTGCTGAAGAAGGCAGAGTTACTTGCCAACCAAGGCTATGCCTCTAAGTCCTGTGGGTGAGAGGTGCATGTGTGAGGAAAGGAAGTGGTCTCTTGGAAGAAATGAGGTGAGAAGCCCTGGAAGGAAATGTGGGAGGCATAGGCAGTAGGTGGGGGTAGAAGGAACTGCGAAATTGGCAAGAAATAAAGCCAGTTCATTTCCTTTCTACCATAATGCCCTGGACACACAATTAATTGTGTTTAAGTTAATACTTATACTAACTCCAACAGTCAGCCCTACCCCAATCCCAAACCTAAGACTAACTTCATGGAAGACCGCATATCTGGGAGTCCAAATCCTGAAAGCTCTTAAATAAAACTGTGCTAAAATGATTTTTAGATTAAAATTTATCTATAAAATTATGCTATATAACTGGTAAAAAACAAAATTCAACTGAATAAATTTTAAAGATCTTATTGGCTTTACCAATGATCCATGAATCAGGCAGCATTTGATCTAGCAGGCAGAAAGGAGCTCCCAAGAGCTATATAAAATGACAGACTTTTGTAGGTAGAAGGAAGCAGAACAAGGAAATAGCTATCAAAGAGTAGATTGTTTGATTCAGGCAAGGTCACCTTCCTTTGCGGGTCAGCAGGGGTCTATGAGGCAGATTACCTCACTAGTGGTGACCAAGTATTTCCAGATTCCAGATGGACTGGTTTAAGATTCCACTCCTGGGAGAGGTTGAAATGGTAATTAAGTTAGGTATTGAGTCCCTTTGATGATGTGAGTTCAGCACAACTGACTCCATGATGGGCATTTGTCTCTCTCTCTCTCTTTTTTTTTTTAAGATTGTGGGGCACCTGGGTGGCTCAGTCGGTTGTGTGATCTTGCCCAACACCACAATGAATAATAATCTCTGGGGAGGAGGCCTGAAGAGAGTATTTTTAAAAATCTCTTTTGGTGACCTTAATTGGTAACCTAAATTAAGAATTGCTGATCTTCCCAATAGAGGCTCCTTTCAACCCTGTAGTGCCTTGAGCACTCTGAAAAATCTTAGTTTTCTTTACTAGATATTTTTTCCCTAAAACCCAAACTGTAGAACATGTAAGCCACATGTCCTTTCCATTCCAACAAATTCAATGAAGAATAAAGTTGACATAATGGCTGGTGCTCAATCTCTAGGATACACCAGACTTAGCTGGAAGGCTTCTTGAAAGACAGACTGCTGGGCCCCACCACAGAACCCCAGGATGTGCATTTCAACAAATCCCAGGGGATGCTAATGTTTCTGGTCTAGGGACCCAACTTTGAGAAATGCTTTCATAGAGGGTTTGAATGGGCAGTGGTGACAAAGAATACAGTTCTTTTCTGTAATATCCCATTAGTCTAACTTACTCAAAGTCAGGTTTATAGCAAGTGGTAGCATTTATTGGACAAAAGCCATCACTGATTGCTTTCTTCTCATTTGATCTTCATTTCCCTGGTTACTACCATTTCAGATTCCTGCTTTTCAAAAGTTAGAAATTCTCTTGCCAAAATGATAGCTCTTGTCTTACCTACCAGGAATTCAAGTTTATTTTGGCATCCTGAAGAAGTTGAGAAGTAGTGAAAATAACCAGTTTAGTTTTTCAGATTCAGTTGGTGAAATCCTCACTCCTGGGGCTCACTAATATCACAAATCCAGTGTATTATGGTAAGGTCAGTTGTGTCTATGACCAAGAAACCAAGTAGCAGGGTGAGGAGGAAGAAAAGCCAACTCTGACCTGAGGTGCCATCCAGAAAATCTTTAAAAAAAACTACCAAGCCTGGAATCAAAGGCTACAGCAAGACATTCTACTATCTTGGTCATTTTGGTCATACAAGACCAGAAAAACCAAGGGGGTAGCGAGAGCATCGGCTGCTTGTTTTTAGTGGTTCTGTTTGGTCTACATATCCATCCCCCTCCATATCCCTAATCAGTTTCCCTTAACTTCAAGGACTGGCGATGGTTTCTGACCAGCTTCTCTTTGGTAGAATGGTAGGCCTGGGAGTTAAAAGACAGGGGTTCTTTTATTAGTGGAGTGAATGAATATAAGTATTTAATTCCTAAATCACCAGTACTTAGAGCAAGAAATAGATTATAACCAGCATCCCAGAAACTTCCTCTCTCCTATCCACAGGGATTAACCCTATCTACAGGGCAAGCATATCCTACTCTCTAACACTGTAGATTAGTTTTGCCTATGCTTGAAGTTTCTTTAGATAAATGGAATCACACAGTATGTATTCAGTTGTGCCTGGCTTCTATCATTCAATATTATGTTCATAGGTTGAATTCAAGACAGTATCAGGAGTCTGTTTCCATTGTTTTAAAGTATCCCAATGTATGAGTATATCTGAATTTATTTATCCATTCAGTTGTTGGTAAGTAGTTGGGTGATTCCTAGTTTGGGACTATTAGAAATAACACTATTATAATTATTCTTGTGCAAGTATTTTGGTGACCACGATAGGCAACTCTGTTGAGAATATACCTAGGAGTGGAACTGATGGGTCACAGGAACTGTTCGTGTTCAGCTTTAATAGATACTGCCAGATGGTTTTCTAACAGTGTGTCAATTTATGCTCCCGGTAGCAGGATATGAATGTTCCACTTATTTCATATTCGTGTTAACCCCTGGTGCTTTCATTTAAACTACGATGATGTGTATGCAATGATATCTCCTTGTGGTTTTAAAATGCATTTCCTAATGAGTCTCTTTGACACATCTGGTTCAAGTGTTTTTCCCATTATTCAATTGGGTTGCCTGACTTTTCTTACTGATTTATAGGCATTCTTCATGCATTTTGAATTTGAACTCTTTGTCAGGCTATTGGTCTATAAAATATCTTCTTCTGCACTGTAGCTTGCCTTTCCTCTCTTTTAATGATGTCTTTTCATTAATGGTCTACGTATTTTTCAAGGGTGTTTTTGCTCCTAACCTTCAAACACTCTTTCTTCTACAAATCTGGCAAACACAGAACCAAATTATTTTAATGGAAATGAATTAAGTGGTATGACTAATGACAGTCTGAGCAATAAAATTAATTTCCCTTAATAAACTAATCAGAAATCATACCTGCATTATTTTTAATTAATGTACATGTTTGGGCCCTTGGGTACTCATGTCATATATACTGCCTGCCCATTACAAAGTCTCCACAATGGTCAACTGTCAGTCATCTTTGGTAACGTTCTGTCAAGTACAAAAAGACTTCCAGTTATTATTCAATCATACCCATTCTCACCGGTTCACAGAGGGGATTACGGGAAAGCAACAGAAGGAGAATGTTCGAACATAAACAAAGTGACTTAAAAAGATGACTGGGCAAACAGAGAAAGAAGGCAAGGTTTTATTCAGCTGCAAATTAGGTTTTGAATGAAGTCTTTTGAGGACTTTGGTTTAAGTGTCCTCAGAGGCCAGTTTCTTTTGCACTTTTATGCAGAAGATAATTTACATAAGTAGAAGCCTGGTATCTGAAGTAACCATAGTAACCTTGCCCTTCCATCGCATTCAGGGTGTGCCTTTATACCCCATTTAGCGAACTCTCTCTGTGCGCTAGGTATGTTGATATAACATGAAATAAATGGATCAGAGTTGGAGGGAATGTAAGGGGAATTGTCAAGAGGATTGCAGGAATGGGGGGGGGGCGGGGGAAGGAGATTGTCAAAAACGAAGAAAACAAATCCTTAGGAGTTTTAGTGGAAATCACACCTGCTGTACAGACCTGGACTACACTTGCCAAGATTTATGATTTTTATTCCCTGAAATTATGTAAACTCAGAGAAGAAACAAGTTAGAAAAGAAGGGGGCTCTCCCATAGCTGTGTTGTAATTAGTCTCTTAAAAATTCAATAAACTGTGTTCCAGCTCCAAACCTTGGGGATCCATCCAACCCAATGACATATTAATCAAGGGAGCAGCAGGTCTGAGGGGGTTTACTTGTAACCTGTGGCCTAAGAAGAGGATTCTCAGAGCTAAGTTGCCTTTTGGGGCTGATACAACTCCTTATCATGGGTGGGTCTCTTCTACCAGAATGTCTTGATTTTTCTGCATTCCATTAGCTATAACCTTTTAACTGAAGTACATGTTGACGGTCCTTTCAGCATTAAAAAATTAATGGTCTTATTCAAATGATTAACACCGATATCAACAATATCATTAATTATTTAAAGCATTTCTTTCCCTACCCTAGTGTCCTATCTGAAGTGATTTTTGGTGTGATTCTTGGGCAAGGAGAGTATCTGTTCCACTAAATCTTTGAGGGGAAGAAAACCAAAGACCAGTCCAATAAAGCTGACTTGACTGGCCCGTGTTTTGATTTTAAGTGTGTTGAAATCCCAAGGAGAGAAGAGGGGAACATTATCAAATTTCAGTTCAGCAGTCCATCAGCAAATATTTAATATGGCCGAGCAATGCATTTATAACCTTGTGCAAAAAACACTTAGATGATGTCATCAATAAATGAAACCATGGAGTTTATTTTTATCGCATAGATTTTGTTTCTGGGATTAATGGGCCCATGACTTGCAGCCAAGTGGAGGATGCTGAGGAACAACCTTCTGACACAGAAAACACTCAGTTATAAAAATACTTTCATAAAATGCTCACTCATTCTAGTAAGAAATGAGCACACATTTTCTCATGCCATAAAGTGTTTCAGCAAAAGACACTTTAGATATCAAATTTCAAGAAGGACAGAGGAAAAATTTCATAATATAATTCTTGAGTCACTTAAATCATTTAATATAATGCTTGTTTATATCACGGTTTATATATACTCCTCTTCACAAATAAAATCTCTCCCTATGCACTAAATTGCTTAAAACATTGTCCCTTCTGTTCTGCTAACATTCCCTGCAGTTGAAAACAGCCTAAATTTGCATTCATGAACCAAAATATAGCTTGTGACAACTTTGTGACTTTGCTTATTAGAAATGCCAGTTGCTTTTGCTGTTATTGTATAAGAAGATTGGGTTTCTAGCTAACATTTCTCTTTAATAGATGCCTAGAGTAAAGTTTCAATTGTGAACACTTTCCTTACAATTTCTCATAATATTGCAGTAAATTTTATTTGTGGGTAATGGAACTATTTCTTTCAGAGCAAATTTGCTGCTTATACACAATCTTTCCACCATCTCTTCCTATAATAAAGGAAGATAAATGTAAATGAGTCACCTTAAATGCGATATGCACTACACCTACATATACATTTTAAAAATTATGTTTGCATAAGTCTCATAAAAGCATACCAAAGGAAGCAGAATTTGACTTTGATACAGAAAAATCACTTAATAAGTAGTGTTATCTAATTCAATTCCACAAATTTAGAGTGATTCTTATGAATACAAATAAAATACAAAGGAAAACTAGTTCAGATAATACCAAACACAGGAGTTTTGACTAGCTATACAATAATATGTCAGAATACTAAAAATTATTAATTTTAAAATTAGCTACTTATGATTTGCTCATGTTTCACTGCTGTGTGCATAAGAGGTGTTTAATAAACATCCTTTGACAGACTGATGGAGATGTGTAGATCAGCAGGTTAAAAATGAAGGTGGACTAAATTATTCAGCATAGGTAAAACATGGAAGCAACCCAAGTGTCTATTGACAGATGAATGGATTAGCTAAATGTACTCTAAACATACAATGGGATATTATTCAGTTTTAAAAAGAAATTCTGACATATGCTACAATATGCATGAACCTTGAGGACATCATGAAAAGGCAAATACTCCATGATTTCATTTCTATGAGGTACTCTTAGTATTCAGTCATAGAGACAGAAAATAGAATGGTGATTACCAAGGGCTGGGAGGGGATGGGGAAAGGGAAGCTAGTGTTTAACGAGCATATAGTTTTAACTTTGCAGAAGATGAAGAAGTCTGTGGGTGGATGGTGGTAGTGTTTATACAACAATATGAATGTTTTAATGCTGGTGAACTGTAAATAGTAATTTTTATGTTGCATTTATTTTAGTAAAATGAAAAAAAAAGGAAAAAAGTAGTCATGGTGAAGAATGTGAATGGCAACCGCATATTAAAGAATTTTCTTGGATATTTCTACAAAAAAATTGGATAAGATGGTGAACTTTATGTGTATTTTATCATAATAAAAATGAATGAAAAAATAGGAGTAGACTACGAATCTTGATTTATCAAATTTCCCAACAAAGAACAGAACCATTTGCCTTATTATAGCTTTCTAGATCCCTTTAGTTCATAACTTCAAATATTCTTCATATGCAACTTGTGCATTTTACTTCCAGGCCTAACTTCTGTTAGGAAGTTAGAGGGTCCCATTACCTGCTGGGTGTCCTCATGGATATCTCACAGGTATCTGAGACTTAATATAATCCAAATCATACCTTTCTACTCTCCTCAACGTATTTCTCCCTCATTTACTACTGAGTGTCTCAGTAAATGACACTACGATAAACCCAGCTGCTCAGAGAGAACGCTGGATATCATGTGAGTATCTTCCTCCTCTGTTGGGTCCCACACCCAAATCACCAGTAAGCCCTGTTGATTCAAAATCTCACCTGTTCCTCAGATATGTTCCCTCCCCTCCTTCTCCTCTGCCCAGTCCACACTGCCATCACACCTCACCTGGACAAGTGCCAAGTCTTCCTAACTGACCTCCTGCTTCCACTCTTGCTCTCTGTAATACTCTCCCCACACAGAAGACAGAGGACTCTGTTAAACAGGTAAATGAGATCATATGATTCCCTGTGGAAAACACATTCGAGTTTTTCCTAACACTCTAAATAAGCTCTAAATCTTTCCTATGACCCAGGAGACATGGCCCCTGTCACATCCTCAGGCGGCCTCCTGCCAACCTGCCCTTGGTCATCCTGCCATAGCCATACTGGCCTTCAGTCAGTGACTTTAGCATGCTACCCTCTTTCCTCCTTAAGCCTTCATCTCCACCATTCCTCCTGCCTCGAGCACTCCTTCCTGGCTCTTTGAAAGGCTGCCTATATAGTGGCTAACTGAACATAATTTAAAAAACCAAAAAACAAAAAAACAGAAAGAAAGAAAGAAAGAAAAGAAAAGAAAAGAAAAGAAAAGAAAAGAAAAGAAAAGAAAAGAAAAGAAAAGAAAAGAAAAGAAAAGAAAAGAAAAGAAAAGAAAAGAAAAGAAAAGAAAAGAAAAGAAAAGAAAAGAAAAGAAAAGAAAAGAAAAGAGAAAACCTGCCTCCTTTGCATGTTTCAGGTCTTAGATTATAAGTCAGCCCTTTAAGTCTGCCTTGACAACCTAATCTAAAATATTTCAACCTGTTGGTTTTACTCATTGAACTCTCTTCCTTTGATGTCATTTTCTCAACTTGCAGTTATATATGTATAAATGAAATCATATAAATAATTATACATATAAGTATATACAATTATATACAAATATCTAATTCCTGGATATATATCAATATGTATATATTTTATATATATATTTAATGTCTATTTATCCTATTAGACATACACACTTCATGAAAACAGGGCTTACATTATGTTCACTTTTATTTCCTAAGCTTTTAGCATGCTGGATAGCATATAGTAGAAATCAATGAACAATCTGTGGAATAAGTAAGTAAATGAATGGATTGTATCTATGTGTTATTCAAGAAAATGTCTGGGTGTTTTCATCAAGCCAAATTTCAGAAGTGACTTCATTTGGTAAAGGATGCACAAACCCTTTGTAAAGCATCGCCCAGCGTTAGGTGTAATGATTTTCATTTCTTACTGAAGAGCAAGGCTGACTCAGACTCATAGCATTAGTTTTATCGCAAAAAGAACTCTTTAAAGATAATCTTGTTCAAACTCATTTTAGAGCTGAACAAACTGCCCAACTCATTGAATCAGATGCCCCACCCCATCGTTCATACGCCCTAAACCACCTGCCTCATTCCTATCTTGTCTGCTGATCTATGATACTGATGGACTATATTAAATTGTGTAAAACTTGTTTATATAAAAAATTAGGTGATATTTATATTTAGTTTTTAAATACACAGTTCTGTGTCATCATACACTGTTATTTCATCTCAGGTGTAGAAACTACAAACAAATGATCAAGAGATCACACTCCCCCCATTTCTCCTTCTCCTAAAAATTGGGGCACCAATAAGCATAAAAGCTGCAGAAATCCCTTCATTCTATGTCTCAGTAGTACTTTGGATTGTGAGACTGGATGGGGAGAATATAAAAACAACAAAGGGACATTTTCATTTCCTTTTCTTTTATCCCAGCACTACTGATCTGCTACTCAGGAACATGATTATGTTTTCAACTTCATGAAAAAGAGATCTTTATAATGGTTACGTGCTATGTCTCTTAAAAATTCAAAATGTACAGGTTGCAAATATCTAGCTCCTGGGAGTGCTTTCATTTGTGTCTGAATCTAATATTTTACAAATGGGAACATTGATGTAAGTGGGCTATTCTGATGTCAACATAACTTCTGCAAGAGTTGTAAATGTGTGTGTTGCACGGACATAACTACTATGCTAGAAGTATAGACAATGACTGCAATCTGACGATCTTTGCTTAAAGGATAAAAAACACACTTAAAACCTATGTGGTGTCTTCCCGAAATGGTTTCTACTTTAATCTTCCACTGTTCAGACTACCTATTCTGTACATTGTTGCAAGTACAAAGTACGTCAGATTCAATGCAGTTGTCACTAAAGTACTTTTAATTTTAGCAGAGACAGCCAAGTTGATCAATGACTGCAAGCCAGTGTGATAGGCACAGAGCCCTATGGGACCCCAGGAATGGTGCACATAATTCGGACACAGAGGTCCCAGAAGGCTCCCTGGAATTTTCTAGATTATGGAATGAGAGGGCATTTCAAGCAGAGCAAATCCCTGTGAAAGCAGAGAGGCAACAAAGAGAGGCAGAAAGAGGAAAGGGAAACCAGCTCAGCTCACACAATGAAGCAGACCTTAAAATAGGAGGCAAACCAAAAGAGATGCTGAACTCTAGGAAACAAATCGAGGGTTGCTGGAAGGGAGTGGGTCGGGGGAGGGGTAACTGGGTGAGGGGCATTAAGGAGGGCACCTGATGAGATGCGCACTGGGTGTCATATGCAACTGATGAATCACTAAACTCTACCTCTGAAACTAGTAATACAGTATATGTTAACTAAATTGAATTTAAAGAATGTAAAAAAATATATTCTCTGTGACGGTGTACACTGGCAAACTCGGCTATTTGGAAACACTGTTGAATTTAACCTGTTAATATTGGTCATAAGGAGTGACTAACTTTGGCCGCACTCATTTGTCAGGAAAAAATTATGTGAGCAGTCTTGGTGAGTAGGCCAGGAAACAGATCTGCGCAAGCCCAAATGTTCCCTGAGGATACAATGCTAATTTGCAAGGGTGCCCCCTTTTAAATGGCATTTTCCGTTCCCTAACTCTTAGGCATCTTGAAAGAAGGTCCTCTGTACTCTTTAATTCTGAGCAGTTTATTAAAGTGCTCAAACAGATTCCAAAGGGAGCAGCTTCGGAATCTGACCTTTTTTATTAGTTATCATTCTTAATGTTCGCAACACTGTATCTACTAGAAGGGCAATGACTTCTGTGAACCAGACAGGAGCTTGGTAACAAATCTTGGTGTCCTCCTGTTTTCACCTACCTCATGGGTTTAAAATGACTCTCGGCAACATTTGACAGATATGAATTATACTGTGCTCTGGTACACAAGCATAAATAAAATACTGGTAGATAGAGGAATAATTGCAAGGCTCATATGTGCATTTATCTTTGTATGAAACCTAGTGACTCTGTGCTATGTCAGAAAGATAATAAAAAAGCAGATAGTCTGAATTATGAACATCTAGGTCTGTCTAGTGAAAACAATTCAGTTTTTGAAAATAACACTGCTCATAATACTCACAGGGTGTATATTTGCTCTGTGGGACAAATAGCAGAATTTAAACCAGAAAGCAGAATTTGTATTGGTACGTTGACATTTCCTGATATTAAACCTCTTCAGAGTTTATTTGACAACTTGTTCTAAAGTTCTGAGATAGGCAGTTGGGCCCACAGACCACAACTTCCCCGCCCCCATCAGAAAAATCCTAACATTTAGCTCTGAACTTTAGAATCAAATCTGGCAAAAGCCTCTGTGCCTTCCCTAAAACTTTCTTTTTTAGGTATGGCCTCTAATTAGTATAGAGCTCTGTGACAAGGGCCAGAGGCATGCTTGGATTCAAGGTAAAGAGAATAATCCTCAAACTTTCCACTCACAAACGAACATTGTAACCCTGCAGGAAAAAAAAAAATTCTATATTGTGACCTGTGATCAGGGGGAGGGAGCTTTCCTTCAAAGTGCTGCTTCTTCCACCTACTAGAAACTTTTCCTCTGATTGGTTGTCTTTACTACAAGGTGACTCAGACTGATGTTGCTGTGAAAGCTGTTGGTAACCTTATAAGCACACATCTGTGTCAAAATGTCTGAACTTTAACAAAACTTTAGCCATGAAGGAGGATAATTTTTTTTTTGTATAAGACATGATGGGGGGAGGGGGAGAAGAAAAAGAAACTTAGGTAAAAATCTTGTGGCTTTCTCACAAATCCTTTAACTGTTACTAATTATTATATCTTATTATTATTCACTTATTTGACAGAGAGAGAGAGAGAGCACAAGCAGTCAGAGCAGCAGAGGGAAGGGGAGAAGCAGGGTTCTCGCTGAGCAGGGAGCCAGATTTGGGGGTGGGCTGGGCCCGAATGACCTGAGACTAAGACAGACGCTTAACTGGACTGAGCCGAACAGGTGCCCCAACTGTTACTTATTATTTACAGTTAAAGTTTTAAATTAAATGTTCCTTTCCAATTGTGACTTCTGGTTGGGACTTGGAACATCTTTGAAAAATGTTAACTTTGCAAGGTGTACTCTACAATCTGCTCAAGTATTCTGAGGCATTAAGGCTAAGCTTCCTTCAGGTATTTCTAGGAGGTGAATTTGCCAATGGGAGTTTTTTTATCCATAGCTAGAATTTTGTTGGCATTGATAAAGGATGTCCTGGAAAGGTTTTCACCTTCCCTCTTACTAATTAAGATATCTGCATTTGAATTGATTAAGCTTTATTAACATTAAAATACCATTCCAAAAATGTTTTAAACGAGGAGGACTATGTAAGTACAACTGACTCTAACTAAGGTAAATTTAAAAAAATCAAGTGCATTCAGGATTCTTGGAAATGTAAAGAAGGCATTTTAGCCTGTGCACGCTAAAGCTCCCGTCCCCAATTACTCAACACAGAGGTCTCTAGAGACTGTTGTTAGCTGGGCTGTTTTGAGATATACAGCCACAACTGAAAACAGAAATGCCTACGGGATACAGACAGGCGGAGGAGTGAAGCAGGCCCAGTGCCACTCAACGCAGTCAGGTTGGCTCTACTGGAATTTATTCCAATGGGACCAGATTTCTATGTCATTTTTAGAGAAGGTCAAAATAGTAGAATTTAATGTAAAGTTTCTTGTGCCTTTTAGATGTTGGCTAATCACTAATCATTCGCTTATACTTGGTGTGGCTAATCCCATGCTGACAAAAATGAAGACTGGGCTGCAGTCCAATCCCAACACAGTCACTTGGAAACCTCCTTCTTTCAAAACAAAGACTTACAGTCTTCCTTTCTCTCAGCTATAAACTACCCATTTTTGCCTCCCTGGGTTAAGTTTCCTTCCCTTTTATTCACTGTCCCCCTTGCTTACATTAGGTCTATTAACATATCATTTATACATCGTAAAATTCATCCTTTTCAAACGTCCAGTTTGGTGCATTTTGGCAAAAGTGCAGAGTCATGTTACCACAACTCCAGTTCAAATATAGAACATTTATTTACTTCACCCCCAAGAAGTTCCCCATGTCCCTCTACAGTCAGTTACTCTGGAGACCCTCAGCCTTGGGCAATCCTCTCCTTTCGGGCAACAGAGTTTTGCCTTTTTTAGGATGTTGTTCAATGTGTTAGCAGCTTCTTTCTTTTCACTGCTGAGCAATACTGCAATTGCTGGAGTTTACCACTGAGCGCTTGTTATTATTTATAACGTTGGCCTGTTATAAATAAAGCTGTTATACACATTCACCTACAGGTTATCATGAACGTATGTTTTCATTTTTCTTGGGCCAACCCCTAGGACTGGAATTCATGGATCATATGCTAAGTGTAGATTTCACTTTCTGAGCAACTGCCAAACTCTCTTCCAAAGCGACCGTGTCATCTGACATTAACACGGGCAATGTCTGAGAGTTCCACTTACTCCAAGTTGCATATCCATGTCTCATTCTAATTTTAATTTCCATCTCCCTAATAACTAATGATATCGAAGTTGTGTGTGTATGTGTGTTTATTTGTAACCCATATATATGTCTTCTGGACAAGTGTTCATTCACATCTTTTGTCATTTTTATTGGGTTCTTTGTCTTCTTAGTGAGATGAGACGTTCCTTATATAATCTGGATAGAAGGCCTTTACCGAGCAGTTGTTTTGCAAATACTTTCTCTCAGTCTGAGGCTTGTCTGGTCATTTTATTTGCAGTGTCTTAAGAAGTTTTAAATATTTTTCTTTAGGGTTTAAGCTTCTTAGTCTTATCTGAAAGCATCTTTGCCTAATCCAAACTTACAAAGATTTTTCTTCTGTTTTGTTCTTCTAGAAATGTTGTGGCTTTATATTTTATGTTTAAGTCTATGCTCCAATTTGACATTTAAAAAAATACTATGAAGGGAGGGTTAAGGTCTTTTGGGTTTAAAGTTATGGAAAGACCCAGAATGAAAGTATGGTACCCAGACATATATCAAATACTACCCTATGTGATGACTTTCTCCAATCAGAGAAAAGTGCTATTCAGTTCCATAGTGGTCTCTGGCTGCCATACTCTCCCAGTGAAACTACTATTCATTTTTCTTTAATAGCATGTTCAGCATCATCTCACCGTGATTACTGAGTTTACGCTGCTCACTTAGATAGCTGAGCCATCACCATAGCTCTTTTCAATTCTAGTTTCAAGCCTTAAAGGAGCAGTATGTACCTGTTTAAGTTAGTTACTCAATAGCTGTGGAATCTGGGGCAAAACTCTTTGTTTCCTCATTTCTAAATGGGCATGACAAGTGATTTTTCTGCCCCTTACTTGTACAAAATTTCTTGGTATACCGTACAGTGGGTAATGTAAATATTGTATGAGGGAGCAATGTTACTGAAAGAGCTTTGCTGTGATTTTTCCTCTGAGCTTTTAAAGTGCATTTTAAATGTAACAGAATTCAGCAAAACAGACCACCACACATAGGAACTCAGACACGGACTCTGGCATATGATCCAGGACTTAGGCTATTGGCAGGGAAGCCCTTCCGAGCGTGCTGACATTTCAGCAGCCAGTAATTTAAGTTACTCCGGCAAGAGTGCCCTTATCCCTTCCAAGTTAATCATAAAGAAGCTGGTGTGCCTTTCTCACTTCCATGTCCTCACAATATTGGCTTCCCTCCTCCTGCACAGTGTTAACAAGCAATACAATGGGTCTAACAGTTACAAAGCAGGGAAATGTCATGAGAAGTACAAAAACCTCAGAACTCAGTTTTTATTGTTTTCTTTTTCTCTATTAGGATAGAATTTTCCACCTTGCTATGTTACAAGAGGAAAAACCACACTCTCTCCTTTACAACTTGGCTTTTCCATCTCAGACACCGCCAGATTTTTATTTGCAGCCGTGTATTTCTTAATAACACTCTAACAACACTTCATAATATTCCACTTGCAGAAACTTGTTTTGGTGGACAAAACTTTTCTTGAAATGGGTGCAAGAGAGAATAGGAAGCCAGGAAGCAAAGACAGTACAAAAAAGATTTTGCTAGAAGAGGAAAAGAAAAATAGAATGATAGAAATGAAGGTTTTTAAAGATGGAAGACACCGGGTCATAAGGAATGGACAACTTTACTACATTCATTTGGTAAACTGATAATGTGAATAGTGTTGACGAGCAGGGCAGGAAACAGACTTGCACAGAACTAAACATCCAAACAACTTTTGTCAGTCACCAATGACCTGTACACTGTCAAATCCAGCCATCCATTCTCAGCCCTCGATTATTTAACCTATCTGCAGCATTGGCATGGTGGGTCATTCCCTCTTCCTTAAAAGACTTTTCTCACTGAGCTTTCAGGATGCCACTTTTTCCTTTTGTCTTCTCCTTCCCTGCCTGCTTCTTCTCTGTATCCTTAACTGGTTTCCCATTAACTCCTCAACTTCAGCCACTGGACTGCTTTTCTTCTTCCTCTGTACTCAAGCCCTAGGAGATCTCATTCAGTCTTATCAGTTTATACACCACCACTGTCGGAAGAAGTATGTCCCCCTCTCCAAAGATGTCCATAACTGAACTCCTGGAACCTATACACATGTTACCTTACATGGCAAAAAGGAATCAAGTTTGCAGATGGGATTAAGGTTACTATTAGTCAGCTGTCTTTAAAATAGATTAGTCTGGATTGTCCAGATGGGCCCAATGTAATCCTAAGAGTTGCTAAAAGTATAAGAGGGAGAGAGAAGAGAAGGTCAGAGTGATGCATGGTGAGAAACACTCCAGTCACCATTGCTGGCTGTGAAGATGGAGAAAGGCAGCCATGAGCGGAGGAATGCAACAGCCTCCAGAAGCTTTGAAAAAGCAAAGACATGAATTCTCCTCTAGAGTCTCCACAAAGTAACATAGCCCTGTCCACATCTTGATTTTAGCCCACTGAGATCTGTGTCAGGCTTCTGACTTACAGGTTTGTAAGACAATAAATCTGTGTTATTTTAAGACACCACATTTGTAATACTTGTTACAGCAGTAATGGGAAGCTTATACAACCGAATGAAAGTTGCTATCTTTTTATTATTGTGTTCAACTAGCCAGCATATAGTACATGATTAGTTTTTGATGCAGTGTTCAACGATTCATTTGTTGTGTATAACACCCAGTGCTCATTACCACACATACCCTCCTTAATACCCATCACCCCATGACCTCATCCTCCCACCCTTTTCTTTCTGTAACCCTCAGTTTGGTTCCTGGAGTCCAGAGTCTCTCATAGTTTATCTCTCGCTCTGATTTCTTTGCATTCAGTTTTCCCTCCTTTCCCCTGTGGTCCTCCATGCTATTCCTTAGGTTTCACATATGAGTGAAACCATATGATAATTGTTTTTCTCTGCTTGACTTATTTCACTTAGCATAATCCCTTCCAGTTCCATCCATGTCAGTGAAAAAGTTGGGTATTCAGAGCGCCTTGGTGGCTCAGTTGGTTAAGCAACTGCCTTCGGCTCAGGTCATGATCCCGGAGTCCCGAGATCAAGTCCCACATCGGGCTCCCAGCTCCATGGGGAGTCTGCTTCTCACTCTGACCTCCCTTCTCATGCTGTCTCTCACTCTCTCTCTTTCCTAATAAATAAATAAAATCTTCAAAAAACAAAGTTGGGTATTCATCCTTTCTGATGGCTGAGTAATATTCCATTGTATATATGAACCACATCTTATTTTACCCATTTATCTACTGAAAGACATCTCAGCTCCTTCCACAGTTTGGCTATTGTGAACACTGCTGCTATGAACATTGGGGTACATGTGCCCCTTCTTTTCACTATGTCTGTTTCTTTGGGGTAATTACCTAATAGTGCAATTGCTGGCTCATAGGGTAGCTCTATTTTTAAAGTCTTGAGGAACCTCCATACTGTTTTCCAGAGTGGCTGTACCAGCTTGCATTCTGACCAACAGTATGAGGGTTCCCCTTTCTTCACATGCTCACCAACGTTTGTTGTTTCCTGTCTTCAAAATATAGGGATAGAGGGAACATACCTCAGTATCATAAAAGCCATCTATGAAAAGCCCACATTCTCAATGGGGAAAAATTGAAAGCTTTTCCCTTAAGGTCAGGAGCATAACAGGGATGTCCACTCTCACCACTTTTGTTTAACATAGTACTAGAAGTCCTAGCCTCAGCAATCAGACACAAAAAGAAATAAAAGGCATTCAAATTGGCAAAGAAGAAATCAAACTCTCTTCGCAGATGACATGATACTTTATGTGGAAAACCCAAAAGACTCCACCCGCAAATTACTAGAACTCATACAAGTCAGGAACATGACAGGATACAAAATCAATGCACAGAAATCATTTGCATTTCATTACACTCACAATATGAATGAAGAAAGAGAAATTAAGGACTTAATTCCATTTATAATAGCACCAAAAAACCCATAAGATACCTAAGAATAAACCTAATCAAAGAGGTAAAGGGTCTATACTCTAGAAACTACAGAACACTTATGAAAGAAATGGAAGAAGACACAATGAGATGGAAAAACATTCCATGCTCATGGATTGGAAGAATAAACATTGTCAAAATGTCTGTGCTTCCCTGAGCAATCTACACTTTCAATGCAATCCCTATCAAAATACCATTGACATTTTTCAAAGAGCTGGAACAAATAATCCTAAAATTTGTATGGAACCAGAAAATACCAAATTGCCAGGGAATTGTTGGAAGAAAAAAAAAACAAAGCTGAGGCATCACAATGCCTGACTTCAAGCTATATTACAAAGCTGTGATCATCAAGACAGCATGGTATTGGCATGAAAACAGACACAGAGATCAACGGAACAGAGACCCCAGAAATGGACCCTTAACTCTATGACCAACTCAACTTCAACAAATCAGAAAAGAATATCCAATGGAAAAAAGACAGTCTCTTCAGTAAATGGTGCTGGGAAAATTGGACAGCCACATGCATAAGAATGAAATACACCATTCTCTTATATCATATACAAAAATAGACTCAAAATGGATGAAAGACCTCAATGTAAGACAAGAATCTATCAAAATCCTAGAGGATAACATAGGCAGTAACCTTTTTGACACTGGCCACAGTGACCTCTTTCAAGACATGTCTTTAAAGGCAAGGGAAGCAAGGGCAAAATGAATTTTTGGGACTTCATCAAGATAAAAAGCTTTTGCACAGCAAAGCAAATAGTCAACAAAACTGAGAGGCAACCCACAGAATGGGAGAAGATATTTACAAATGACATACAAATAAAGGGCTGGTATCCAAGATATAGAAGGAACTTCTGAAACTCAACACCCCAAAAATAAATAATCCATTCAATAAATGGGCAGAAGACACGAACACTTTTCCAAATAAGAGATACAAATGACCAACAGACACATGAAAAAATGTTCGTCACTAGCCATCAGGGAAATAAATACAAATCAAAACCACAATGAGATACCACCTTACACCAGTTAGAATGGCCAGAATTAACAAGACTGAAAGCTGTTATCTTCAATTATTTTTTAACCAGCCTAGATCTTTCTTCTGAACTTCAAGTTGTTCACTTGATAACTCTACATATATTTAATTCATAAAAACTAAGTTCAAGGCTTACCCCCAGAAATTGATCCTTCCATTCCAGTCTTCCCCCTCTCATTCCAGTCTTTTGCTCCCAGGCCAAAAGATATGTACTCATCTCTGATTCTTTCATACTCACTTCACCCCTCAGCAATTTCTATCAGCTCTACCTTCAAAATATGACTCAAATTCAACCACTCTTTCCTTTCTCAGCACAACTGTCCTTGTACCACTTCTCAAGCCACCATCATTTCTCAACTTATTGCAATGTCCTCCAAATTGGTTGCCCCTTCCCTCCCTTTCTCCTTATAGACTAATTATAAAACTTTGCTCCTTTTAAAATATCAGACATGCCACTTCTCTGTTCATGGCTTCCTAACTCATGCACAGTGAAATTTCATTGCCTTACCGTAACCTATCTTGTCCTGCATTATCTGTGCCTTTACATTCGCTTGTCCCTGTAACGGGAACTCCCCTCTCCGAGGATCTCTATGGCTTGATTTTTGCCTTCTTTTAGGTTTTTCTCAAATGTTAGCTTATTAAACATGCCTTCTGTCACCGTTCTGTATAAAACACTACCTCCCAACCCCCCATTTCCCACTGACATTTTTATAGTGCTTATTATCACCTGACATCTAACTTTTTCATGATTTGTTTAGTTTTGCCTCCCCCATTAAAATATAAGATCCCTAGAATAGGGACATGATCTGCTTCATTTCTTGTTATGGCCTCAGCACTTAGAACAAAGTCTGGGATGTAGTTGACTATTCAATACAGACCATTTTGTTAATTCAGTTAATATTCAGTTTGTTAAATGAATTAACAAAATGGTCATGTATATTAACGACTGGAAACAAGTTCACCTTATTAGAGAAGAGACATAATATAGGGAGCCTTGGAGTCAGATTGCTTTAGAATTGGATTCAGGTTCCTACACCTACTAGTTCTGAGGCCTGGGGTAAGTGAATTAACCTCTCTGAGCTTTTATTCCCTCATCTATAAAACGCAAATTATTTTAAGCATTGAATGATGGGAGACAAGTCAGGAGTTTAGAGAAGGGATTCAGACTGGTGACTGAAATTTGGAAAGTCATATGCCTACAGATGGTGTAAAAAGCCAGGAACATGGATAAGGTTACACGCTGGATGGGGTAAATGGACAAAATATCAAAATACAACCCTAGGCTCCTCCAAATATTTAGATATTGGGGAATGATATTGGGGAAAGAAAGGGTAAACAGCAGAAGAAAACATGGAGGAAGAGTAAGAAAGGAAGGAAAAGAGCTAGAAAGAGTTGTCACTCAGAAGGTAAAAGGAATGATTCACTGTACCAATGCTATTGATACCTCACAGTGAAGTATATATTAAGTACTTGATAAAAGTAAGTTACATACAATATATAATAGTTAACTATAGATACCATAACAAAATGCCACAGAGTGGGTGGCTTCAACAACAGAAATGTATTTTCTTATCATTCTGAAGGATCTAAGTCCAAAATGAAGGTGTTGAAAGGTATGGCTTATCGTGTGGCTTCTCTCATTGGTTTGCAGATGGCCTGCTGCTATTTACTGCTATTACCTCATATGGCCTATTCTCTTTGTCTGCACACTAGTCTGAAGGGTGTGTCTCCAAATGCAGTGACACTGAGGGCTGGAGCTTCAAAATATAAATTTTGAGGAATACACTGCAGCCTATCACAATGCCTATTTCCTCTAAGGGTACATGTGTGGGTTGATTTGCTTGTGTGTGCATGAGTGTATGAAATGGAAACATTAATAAAGACAAATAATGGTTATTTCTGGATATGGAGTTTTGGAGTTTAAGTGGTTTTATTTCCTAATTTAACTGTCCTGGAATTTCTAAATTTTCTGCAATAAACATGTATTACTTTTGGAACAGGAAAAAAATTTTTTTAAATATTACAAGAATTAGCATGACTGTGATTTTGGAGCAGAAAAAATGATGGTATTGGCCAGAGAGATATTCAAAGACAGTGTGAATGCAGATGCGGCTGACCACCAGAAGAATGCTAGGTGTAATTATAAGAAAACATCAAAATTCTTCTTGATCTCTTAGAATCCATGAAAATATTATCTACATATGTAAAAAGAACATAAGTAAATGTGGAATATTATAGTTGTAATACATCTGTATCACTCTGTTTTGGATACAAAGACTTCACTATTGATCTGCTCCGAAAGTGTATTTCCGAAATCCTATGTCTGGGGAATGTTAATAGGTATTGAAGGAACAAAGGTTTCAGTGCTCATGGAGGTTGATAAACTCCAGGTTTCCCAATTTTTTTACTTCAAAACTTTTCAGAGGTTTATTATGCGTACATAATAGGGTAAAATATATAATATTTTTAAAAAAGATTTGACCATGGGACCTCCATTCTTTTTAGTATTTTGTAGGGTTTTTTTGGGGGGAAGGGAGGAACACTTTGACAAGTACTGCTATACAAATGACTGAAAAGCTTCCCGATTTTAAAATATGTTACAAAGATATAGTGTGGTACTAGCATTGGCATAAAGACAAACATATACGCCAATGGAACAAAATGATACTACATCTGAGACTAAAGATGTTTTGTATGTTGGCTAATTGAATTTAGATTTAAAAAAAATAGAGAGCTCAGAAATATGTCCTTATGCATACTGTACAAGGACACCAAAAATACACAACAGGGAAAGGAGAGTCACTTCAACAAAAGGGGTTGGGAAAGCTCGGTATCCACATGTAAAATGATGAAATTGGACCTCTATCAACTCAAAATGGGTTAAAGACAAATGTAAGAATTGAAACTGAAAAACTCCTAGGAGAAAAATAGGGGAAAACTTTAAGACCTTGGTCTTGGCAATGGCTTCTGAATATAACACCAAAAGCATAGGAAATAAAAGCAAAAATGCACAATGTATACACAACAATGTAGTTCAAACTAAAAAGGTGATGCACAGAGAAGAAAAACAATCAACAGAGTGAACTTGATTCTTTTAAAACAAGTGATTCTATCCTGGTTGAGCATGAGAATCACTGTTTTACAAAATGGACCCTCTCTAGCCCCAGCAAGTTAGTAACCTCACAGGGATGCGGCTGGGCATCCCTAGTGACAAAAAGCCCAGAAATCTCTCTGCAAGTCATTGTGATGCACGTCCGCACTGGGGACTAATAGCTTAGACCTTTGAGCAGTATTAAAATGGGGATATCCCCGGAATAAATTTGTCAGTTCCCATTTCAAGACTGTGCTAGGAGTAAGTGCCACCTTAGTATACAAGAAAGACCCAGAAAGCAGGTTTTGATCCAAGGATGGATGGAAATAAGTTGAATGCATTCAGAGTCTAAATGACTAGAAAATAGAAGTGGCTGGGATTCAGATTCCCATACTAGGAAAAGTATGGGCTTTGTCCTGAGGAGCACCCAAGTTTGAATCCTGTCTCTGCCATTGCTGTATAACCATGGTCAAGTTACTTAACCTCCATGAGTCCCATTTTCCTCCTTATTTGTGGGAAGAGAGGTAGGAGAATGTCCACTTCCTCAGAATTCTAGGGAAATTGAATAAATGAAATTATGAGTGCCAAGCACATGATTTTGCCTTAACTATGTTCCTGAAAATTTGGAAGAAATGTTAACAGTGTCTTTTATGACAAGCATAAAATAACAACTCAAGCATGCAAACAACTAGTTTTCTCACCAAGAGGCAGCAGCTGGCTTGCCAGTTTCGTAATGACACAACCATGAAATATTAAAATTGTCTATGATTGGAAATTGCTAGGAGGGACACAAAGAGAAAGCATCCTGTTCTCAAGCTGAGAGTGAATAAAAGTGGAATTTGAGGCAGCTACTAGTAGTATTAAATAGTAAGTAATTCCTGCTTTTTAAGTACAAAAAATTATACTGTGGCAGTACATGTCCCTGCGGGAGATGAAGAAATAGTGAGAAAGCAGGGGCCTTCAACCACACAACCACAATGACATGGATGTTTTGAAGGAAGATACCTCATCTCTGGTTTTCAAGGGTATCAGAGTCTTTGGTTATTAATGTTCACTATTCCCTGGGAGTTAAATTCTTGTTGATGAAGCATCCATCAATTTTATTTATTTTTTATTTTTATTTTTTGGCAAGGAGGGATTTGGCACAAAAGCCAGCTACTTGGTGGGTATACTGGCATTGCTTTTGCTCCCAAATGGGGAGGCAAGAGCCATCTCAGTGCCATTTATGTAAAAGTAGAGTGTGTTTCACTCTCCATTTCTTTCTGGGTAGAGTTGAGTGTGGCAGAGCTGGCTTGTAAAGTCAGAAGAATGGGCCACCAGAGACAGCAATGTGGAGACTATTAAATAGACAGAGCTCATTTCCCTGGTTTTGATGCAGTCACTTCATCTGTATATTACAGCACTCAGCTGCTTTTCCACTTAATCATTATTCTGTCATTTGTTTAGCTGCCAATGCTTTCTCCCTCCTTAACCATGCCCTGTCATAGACTTCAGAAGCAACCATTTCAGGGAGCCAGTTCAGGGAGAATAAATAGACAAATAAACAAATGGGATAAAAGTAAAGTAACTTTTGTTTAACACCTTCTGCATTATCTTTCAATCACTAGCTACTAATCTGACCCCTTAAATAAATCCTGCCCTTCTGCCAGTTAAGATTTGAATGTGACTTGAATCTTTTCTGGTAAACCTTTTGGGACTGGCCAAATATAAATACCCATTGTAATTATAATTTGTGGTTTGTTCACTGGTGGGAACTACTTTAACCTCGGTCCTCATCCTTTCATATTCATGATTCTGGAAGCTTTAGTGAATTGTGGGAAAGAGTCAGTTTACATAATTAAGATGCTTTCCAGTTGTCCATTTTGCCATTTGGAAGCTTTTCAATACTTATCCTGGAAGAGTAAGTAGATAACCTACTGGGATGATGACTCCAGATTAATGTGACTGAGCCACTCAGCTTCAGGGATGGGGCTGTTCCCCTATGTCTCAAGTCTGAGAGATGGCAGTTTCCATGTCTAAGTGGCTATAGCAGACTTTTGTGATCTTTGTCAATGTCTTTTTCCCGTGTGATGAAACGACATTTTTTTGGGGGGGAAACAACCCCTTCCCACTCTTAGTTCATTTGGCTTGTGCAGCGCTGGTACCAACCCATGGGATGGGATGGGTACACAACCTAAGCTTAGCCAATCAGCACATTCTACCTACAGTCCGGTTAGTCATTAAGAGATGAGCAGGTAAGCCAAGGCAGGCCAATAATATTCAGTTCTGGGACTTGTCCCTGGGACTACAGGGTTAAAATACTGTTTCCACTATTTCAACTTAGTTGATAAAATATAAGCTTCAAATTGCTGGTGGCTATCTTGTCTGTTGGAGAATAAAGACAATAGAGAAGGAAAAAAAAGCCAAAAGATGGAGAGGTGGGGGGGGGGGGTGGAATGAGAATGAGAGCCAGAAGAATGAGATGCCATTTGAGCTCCTATACACAGCCTTGCCTGAAGGCATGGTGACCTTTGATTTTTCAAATACGTGAATCAATAATTCTTCATTTTTGCGTAAACGAGTTGGAGTTGGATTTTCAGTTGCTTTAACTAAAAGATTCCTGATTCCAAAGCCCAAGATGAGGATAAATAACATGTTGGAATTATTCTTTGCTTTCTCTCCCTTCCTTTTTTACTTGTGTCACTTTAGATAAATCACTTAATCTCTTTGCCTTAGCTTTTGCTTTTTATCAACAGGACATAATGGATGCAAAATATTTGCACTATTTATAGCACATATTGTGTTCAAGAAGTGATAGCTTCTTTACTACTGCTGCCATTTATAAATGAGAAACAGCAGTCCTAATAGTAATAGGCACCTTCTCCTCCCCATACTACTGTCAGCCCTGACAGGAGTACCCTATTTTGACAATGTGGCTTTGAAACTATCAGTTGCCTCAAAAAAAGCCCAAGGATATGATTATTTTTTCCCAATTGTATAAGGAAACAGACACCCTAATTTGCTGGAAACCACACAGAACAGTTCACTTCACGTGAATACACACATATACAGATATATGCGCACACACACACACACACACATCTTCTTTTCCTAACTGCAGCGGGGAAATCATCGTGGAGGCTAGACTCTAACTGTATATTTCTAAAACCATTACAAAAACATAATAAACTTTCAAAATGCCCCTTCTTAAAGATCATTCTTTGGGGATCAGATTTACATGCATGAATATTACAGTGATAAAGCACCAAAGAACACCTTATTTCACATCCTGTGTGGAAAGATTATTTGGGATTGAAATCTCAAATAGAGCATTACCTGTGGGCTACAACCTAGCATTCAGCAATTAGTAAATATACCAATTCATTAAGAAAACCATAAAATGCTAGGAATAATGCTTGAGACATAAAATATGCTTAACAAATATCATTTCTTCCCTTCTCATCTATCCATTCATCCATCCAACCAACCATCCATCCATTCATCCTGCATTCAGAGCCTAAATGCATAATACAAATAAAAGTATTCAGTTTTTTTAAACTTCCAATTGCCAAACAGTAAGTTAACTAAATATTTCCACTTTACTAGTTGTATAAGAGAAAATTTGGTTTATGTGGTGCTTAATAGGATCCTATGTTAATATATTAGCATTAGTTCGGCAATTTTGCATAAATCATAGGAATGCTAAGATATACTACCATATGACAGCCATGACAGTATATGATAGATGAGAAACAACCAAACAATAGTCCCTGTTGAATCAGCAGTCCTGTTTTCCTGCAAGATGACATCCTTATATTCTAGTTTTGATAGTTAATTGAATAAGAACCCAAATCCGCCCCTGTGGTATTTTATGTGCAATGGAGACCTCTTCTATTTGGAATGCTTTCAGAATTTCAAAATCAGTTTGCATGGTTCAGGAAGGAGAAACTAAAGACATGAAAAGATCTGTGATCAGAGTCTGTTTCTACTAATGTGAAAAAAAAAGACATTCTCTGTTTGAAGCAGAATTGAAGGCGCTCTTGATGTACAAAAGTAGCTTCAAATGTATCAAACACAATACTTGATTTTTCACTTGAAAGAATAGGAAAGAATACTTCTATCGCAACTTCTCTGTAGCAACCAAGTTTTCTAACTTCTCTTCTTCTTTCCTCCTTACCTTTTAAAACAGGTTTTCTAAAAGTATGCTCATAGTACAAGAGGAGAAATGACTAAGTGCTTTCAAGAAGGAACATTGTGTTTCTATTCAGACAAAATCTAAGGTGAAATTGAGAAGCTGGTGGTCTGTCCAGTCTTCCTCTCATTCGAAAGGTGTGGTAGAGGGAGCAGGAGTTCTAGACACACAGAGACCTGGGTTCAAATCCTGATTTTGCCTTTGAATGTCCACAAAGTTGGGCAAGAACATATTACTTAAATTCTCTGAATTTCCATTTCTTTACTTACAAATTGAGAAAATTAGATCTAATTCAAAGAGCTTTAAGAGAACTAAGGAAATACATATAAGAAAAGAACTTCACCTTCTCCTTGACAGCATCATTTGTGTCTTAGTGGACAGTTGCCTACCCAACCCTCCCACTCGCCTGACCCAGAATCCTATATTCTGTTATTTTTTTTAACATCTTTTCATGATGCCCAGGAAATGCACCTATCTTTTCCTCCATAAAAAAAAATTCAAAAAATCTAAAAATTCACTTGTGGTGTATTTCATTTTTAAACTGAAAATGAGTGGTAGAAGTTTCTGAAAGAAATGCAGAATAGTATTTGGAAATGAACAAAAGACTTAGTCACCACACCCCCTAGAGTGACTTAGACAACTGAACTACTTTGGATAAAGCAGGAGACTCATATTAAGCCTAAGCCTCATTTGCAAAATGGCAGTAATTTTCCCTAACTCATAGGGTGTTGTTTAACTTACATGTCATTCTGTGCAGGAAAGCACTGTATAACAAATGCCATGTCATATCAATATGGGAAACTATCGTCAGCTAGTAGTTACTTACTTTTTAGGTACACTAGTGTCTTTGCCTGGTAAACAGTGATAAATAAACAGCAGTTTAAAATATATTTCTGAAAATAAAATATCCTTCTGGACAAAAAGAAAAAAATGCTCAATAAAGCCCTATACAAATAAGGTAGGTTTGTGGTGTGGTAGCAAGAACCTACTTCAATTCCATTATGTTCTATCATTATGACTGTGGATATATTCTTTATCTTTCCAATCTTCACATTTTTTCACTTGAAAAAAATAGGGATTTCCCATTTATTTTGCAGATTTTTGTCAAGGGTAAATATAATTATACATGTAAAACCACCAGCATAGTGAATGGTACAAAGATACTCAATAAAAATTGCCATTTTAATGATATGGATTTTTGGCAATGTGTAGGTTGGGCAGCAGGGTGTCAGAATAATTCTACTAACATAGGCGCCTGTTGCTCTTCCTAGCTACATGAAAGTTGAGATTTTTGCTTACAATGTTTGGGTTCTCATGAAAGACAGTGTACAACTGATTTCCTTTGTACTGTCATTGAGGTGACCTGGTAGAAGACAGGATACTTCTTCATGTAATCAGTTGAAAATGAAATTGTTGGGTAATGTCATCGAAAACACATGACTGCCAGGGCATCTAGATGACTCTGGCTCAACTGGTTAAGCATTCGAATCTTAATCTCAGCTCAGGTCTTGATGAGTTCAAGCCCTGCACTGGACTTCATGCTGGGTGTGGAACCAACTTAAAACAAAACAAAACCAACAACAACAATAACAAGAAACAAAACATGACTACTGACTAACCCATGAGCTAGACCCGGGAACACTGAGGCTCCCCAACCCCTCCTCTGTCCTTGAAATGTGGGTTCTATTTGGCTTTTCTGCTCTCAGAGACTGGTCAAAGGACAAAGCCTTAAGATATGATGTTGAGACTACCTACGTAATTTATGTAACTGACCCCAGTTAGAGCCTCTTTATAAACTTAGGATTTGTTGTGTGGGTGTGGGATCCATTCATCTTGCTGCCCCCCAAAACAAGTCTTACATATAAGCTTCCTTTGCTTATTAAAACTGGCACCTACCAACCTGGAATGGCTTGCCTCTTTCTTTGGTCTCTCCTTGCCCTGTGAGTATGGGAGCTGGTTTTAGGTTACACTTGGGAAGCTCCGAAAAACAGAATGAACCAACAGTGTGCCACAAAGATCCCCTCCAGGTCCTGATTTTGGGAAACAAATCATAAAACGGTTACCTTCTTTGATAGCAACTAGTAAGAACTAAACACAAAATGAAAGACATCAGTCAACTGCAGGAATTAGCAGGATATTTGTAAGTATGGTTGTTAGGAGCCTTCAGTGTCTCTCAAATCTAGCCAAGGTAACAAAGGCAGATCATTAGTTGTGCTGACTGGTTTCTAAGTGGTGTACAGGTAGCTGTACATAGTAGTTCTGAAACTTGCCTGATAGGGTTAAAATGTGTAAGGTAAGAACAAGTTCTGCCCAAGGGTAAAAGATGATAGGATCATAACAATGAGAAATGTTTTGTATGGCCTAGTGAGATAGTCCTTCAGGTCATAAAAAAACCAAAACTTTGTTTTGTTCCATGAAACCTTTTGAAAACTAACTTTATTTCCTAGGTAAGTTTATACAGGTAAGGGTGTGCCATCAAGAGTGGAATTTTTATTTTTGGGTTTTCACTGTAAATTAAAATACTAGTATTCCAGTTCATAGAACAATCTTTGATTCTCTGGTTAGCATAAATAAGTTCACTAGTACTTAGAGAGTTTTGAGTTAATAGTTAAAATAAAAAGATAAGAAACTGCCTCCAAAATGATCAGGAAGAAGCAACCAAGAAAAACCATTTATCCATGAACTCATTCAAGACACTGCTGAATTTTTTCAAGGTTTACATTGGATTTTAAAACCTGAGTGAGTTCTTATGAGAAAGGACTGTTGAGGAGACTCCAAGTGCAGTTGTAAATAAATCTGGAAAAATGGGGGCAGTTTCAAGATGAGAAATACGTGATAAAAGTATGTGTTGAATGAGCTGCCCATGCCAAATTTTTAAGAGTTCCAGTTTATAAATACTATGACAGCTCAAATATATTTTTGTTAATAAGGATAGTTAGGGCAGTTATTTAGAATTGGCAACAATTTATTAGTATTGTGATTTTTGTTGTAGGTTCCTGATATGTGTTTAAAGTGTAAGCAGGAGGCTCTTATGGTCATTCTCTCCCCTGTGAAAAGCAAACAATAGTACAATGACTGAGAGCCAGATGGCCTAGATTTGTGCTTAGCTTGATGTTTCCTAGGATTGTGGTTTGGACAACTTATTTTACCTCTCCAAGCTTCTGTTTCTATTTCCGTAAAATATGGTATATTAGTTATTTAGTGTCATGTTAAAAAATTATTCCTAAACTTGTTGGTTTCAAACAACAAACTTCTAATATCTTATGTGTTTTCAGGGAGGCAGGAATTCTGAAGTAGCTTAGTTGGGTGGTTCTGGCTCAAGGTCTCTAAAAAGTCTGCAATCAAGATGTAGACTGGGGTTATCGTCAGCTGAATGTTTTACTGGGGCTGGAGGATCCATTTCCAAGATGACTGACTCATAGGACTGCTGCTGATTGCTCTATACGTGCATGTGGGAATCACTGTGGAATCTTGGAGGCTAGCTATGGTAACAGCTGATCTCATTGCTATGGTAAGAATTAAATAAATTCTGCACACAGACTGATCAACCTAGTGCCTGATACATGACAAGGACTCAATTAGTGGTTAAGTCCAAATAGATCTTCATGTTTCTTCCATTATAAGAGTTTAAGTGCCTAATTATTATTAAGTATTGACAATATATTGTTATGACTCTCATCTATTTACCAAAGACTTCAGCACTATAGTATCTGTGACAATTAGCAGATAATACCTCCTTGTGGAGATTAACCCACACCTCCAAACATAAGTACCCTTAGTTTGGTAGTAGAGAGAGATAGTTGGGAATTCTATACCCTACTCATTCATGCTAAAAGAGATCACTCCCTAAATCCTGCACATACATTAAGGTGCTTCCTTAATTTAATCCAGAAAGAAATATACTTTATTATGTCCTTGCCAATGTATTCTGAGTCTTAACGAGAGACAAAGAGAGAAACATAGAAAGAGAAACTACTAATTATATTCTAGTCTTCCATTATTGCTCTCAGGAGTAAAAAATGGTCATTTTTATCTTGTTTCATAAATCAGGAAACTAAGACCCAGGGGAATGAGGTTACTTGTTCAAGTTTCCCTAACAAATCAGATGAAGGGCCAAAATTGAACCCAGGTCTTTGACATGCTGTGTTCACTGTGCTTTTCTCTTTCTCATCTGTGATCTGGACCCTAATTAGAGCCTGGTTTAATGAGGGCGCTCTGCTAAAGAGTGCACTTCGTCCTTTTTTCTTCACTACTTCAATAAGGAAGGAATAAGAAAATGACATGGAAGTCACTAATATCAACTTCGCCCTAGTGTTATAGATAATGGTAACCCTTAGAAAGGTAAAAAGCAACTTACAGTCATAGAAATAGCTTCCATCTGATAGTTAGGCTCAGAAGAAGTGGTCTCATTTCCCAGAAAAAGAATGTGACTCGTCATAATTTGTATTTTGAAAGCTTGAAAGAAGAGCTATCCAATCCCCAGGGGAAGAAAAAGAAATCAGGGAGTAAATGCAGAGAATAGTTATGGGTTCTAAAGGAGCAAATGATCTGTCTGAAACCATCTCAACTCAGAGCTCTGGGGATGACTTACGGTCTTGTACAGCTGTATGTGTCCAAGTTGAAAGGGCTGATCAAGTTGATAGCGCTCTATGCCACCAACTTGACAGTAGTCCACTTAGAACATCTAATTCTGTCACCTCATTTTAGGCTTGACCCTCAAAAGGTTTTATTTAATCAACCACTAGATTCCCACACCTGTAGTCACTGTAGTTGATGACTTGTCCTAATGCAGCTAGTTATGAGCTAGACATTTGTCCTCCCTTCTGTCCTTCAGGCTCACTCTAAAAGGTCAGCTTCTCTTCAGTCCTCAGCACCTCTTCCCATGATACATGAGGAACACAGGGACTCAGAGGCTGATTTTGAGACCCAAGCAATGATTAATGCTTTGAAGATTCATGAAATATAATTCTCAGGGGTCAAGGAGTTCAGTTTGTCTAAAACACCTAAAGTGCCTTTCCCTCCACTGGAATGATTCCACAGTCGCAGCTTTGTTCTGCTTCTGTCTCTTTTATAGATCCAGACACTGTCCCTGCCCCTTTCACCTGCAGAGGAATTAGCATCAATGGAGGCAAGACGCAGCCTGAGTTTAAACTTTCCTCAACTTTCTGAGAAGAGCAGAAGTGTGGTATCCATGTGTATTGGTCTTATTACAAGAAATAACATGAGGCTGTTCTTAGGTAACTTCAACCCAAGAGTTGTTTTTATATTTACACAAGCATCTGGCTGCCCATGAATTGAGCTGCATCCTAAGTGGAAAAGGAGAGTCCTCTCCTATTACTCCCAGTGGATTGCCTCACTTTGTCCTGAAAAATCCCAGCGGTACAGGTGGGCTGCTGCAGTAATTGCTGAGCTGTGGTGCATATATGGTCTGTTTTATCTCTGCAAAAATATATGGTCTTGTTTTATCTCCCCAAAGCTACAATATAAACAGTGTGGAATTTCTCACCCTTGTCTATAAATGAGACTGAACGGTTCCTGAGCCTGCTCACATTCTCTGCACACTAAAGTGCATCTGTGTCCTCACCAATTTCTTCCTTTTCAAGTGCCTAAGTGTGAAGAGGGACACCTTATTTCACTGCAAAATGAACAGCAAGTAAACAGAGAGAAATGTGATTAAAATTCAATTGAATGCAGGCAGGAATTAAGCCATCCCATACGATCAGTCTATAACCTGCCCTAAAGAGGCGAAAAGGATAAGGAACAAAACAAAACAAAACCTCACCACAGCTCAGCTGAAAAACTGTTGGGACATTTTACTAACTGAATCTTGTTATCCTTCCTGCTCTTTATAACACAAAATGAGGTACGATGGACTGCGATGCTCTGGGGGTGGGGCTGGAGGTTAACAGTTGTCTTCCCTGTCAGTGTGATTCTTTGTGGGTTTCTTATGCATTCCCAAGTTCGAAAGCCTAAGGTAACTACTTTCTTTTACCTTCTGGGCCTTGTGGAGCCAAATATCAAAGATAATCCAATCAGCTTTAGGCAAAACGAGACAAAACAAAAAACCTACAGTGTTTTACCTACAGTTTCCATAGCAATTCTAGATCATGAACAGGATTGTATAACAAAAAGAAATGTAGCTTGGTTGCAATGGGCCCTAATGATTCAATAGGTATTAACAAGATCTCTCCTGAAATGGACCAGAAAATTATATTTCACAGATAGGAGGTGGTTGCTAACTGGCCTAGGCTAAGGCCAAGGGCAGAGTCAGCAGCTCTGTGTCTGAATTTAGTCTAGACCATTTATCAACTGTCGAGCTAACTTGGGACAACTTCTTCAACTTCTTTAAACATCTCCAAGGTGAAGTTTCCTCATCTGTAGATGCCATTGAAAAGCAGAGCATTGAAAGTGTTGCTGTAATGATTATAGAGCATAGTACATGCGTAATAAATGCAAATAAGAATTCTTGCAGGGAAAAAGACCACACCCAAAACAAACAAAGAAAAGGAATTCTTGCAGAAATAAATGTGTGTGAAGGTTAAGTGACATATCCAAAGTTATATAGCTGAAGAGTTGGGAAGAATAGCAATAGAAACATCTCTTAATTCCTTGACTATGATCATTTCCTATTTCTCTGTAGAGATGGATGCTGGGCAAGAAGTGGGTCTTTCTAAAACACTGGTTTCCCAAAACACAACTATCTAAAATAGACAGACAGAGAGACAGATAAATTTGGGCTTCAGTTCAGAGTTACCAGATAAGAACCATGTTTTTTCAGAAGCGTTTCCTACTGATTCTCATGAAACCCTTCCATAACTATCGATTGGGAAGAGTGACAGGGGCCTCCCGGGTGAGGATGAACAGTATGAGCAAGTGCAGATGTAAGAACATGAAATGCCAGTTAGAGAAACTGCAAGAACATGGGGTTTGGGGCTGAGGGCACCTTCCTAGAGTCTCTGGAAACTGCGACCAAGTGGTCAAGAGGAGCCACACAAGAGAGCCAGAATCTTCTCGGTATTACGATATTCCAAAGAATTGTATGGTCCTAAGAAGAAAAGAAAATGCACTCTTCTACCTGGTGCCCAGTCTGTTGGTTGGATGGAAATACCAATCAAAATAATAGCAAAGAAATGCTAAAACCAATGAAGTGATCAGTTTGGGTAGGCTCCACACGTATCTGTCCAAAAAGTGTCAGGTAGGATACAGCCTGAATTGAGACACATGGGCTACATGCTCATTCTTTCTTTTGACTTACAGAGTCTTAATGGAATAATTATCATAGTGTTTGGTGCTGCTCATCTAAGATTGCCTACAGAACTCGTTTAGTAGACTAGGCTGAACTCAATGATCATTTTGCTACCGTGAGTAATTTCCAAAAAGCATGGGATAAGATTATAGTTTCCTTAGAGGTCAAATCTATTTAAACTCTTGGGAGATTTTGAATTATAAGACCCAAAGTTTATAAGGCCCAAAGTAGTAATATTTTTGAGTAAAAGAGTCTGTGCATTTGGAATTTTATATGATTTGGTATTATATAACGTAAAATTTAAAAGAATTTGTCCTATTAAGTTAGCCTTATAATTCTACTGTAGTATGTGCAAATGAGCAGTTGATACAGAGTTGGGATTTCAAGTTGAAATCGTACTATATTTTTATGTGGCAGTGGAATACTTAAGCTAACTTAAAGTTCACCACAGTTACACATTTAATTTGTTAGATGCATAAAGATAGTCTAAGTATACAGGAAACAGATGATTGAAGAATCTTAGGGGCTCTTCCCACATTGACCCGGGATAAGCCACATCGAGTAAACCCCACTGGGCTCCTTGATTAGGACTTAAGAGGCACCGCATTCAGCTTTTTGAGGCTGTGCTAGGTCACAACTAGGGGTCTCAGAAGTAGATGGGAGTCTGGCTGGGGCCTCTGTTGAGGATTCTCTGTAATGGAATCACAAAGGCACTGAGTAGACATTGCAGAGTCATTGCCCCGGCTCTGCAAAATGAAACAAATTGCTAACCTTTATAAAAACTTACTATGAACCAGAGAGAAGGCTTTCTTTATCTGGTACTATTTCATTTAATCTTTAGTGTAACCCTGTTCAACAGGTATGAATGTTGTTTCCATTTTGCAGACAAAATATAAAAATTAAGTCACATATGTCTGTATAGGGATTTATAATTTTCAATTTATCTCTATTAATGCTTTTTTGAGTCTCATGAAAATCCTCAAAATAAGGTGAGTTTTCTTCCCAGTCTACAAGCTAAGGCATAAAAAATACGCTTAGAAAACAGGATAGCTACACACAAAAGAATGAAACTGGACCACCTTCTTATACCATATGCAAAAATAAACATAATGGATGAAAGACCAAAATGTGAGCCCTGAAACCATAAAAATCCTAAAGAGAACACAGGCAGTAATTTCTGGCCATAGAAACATTTTTCTAGATATGTCTCTTGAGGCAAGAGAAATAGAAGCAAAAATAAACTACTGGGACTACATCAAAATAAAAAGCTTCTTTTTTTTTTTTGAGTGAGAGAATGGGAGGGAGGAAGGGAGGGGGAGAGAGAGAGTGCTTGATGAGGGAAGGGCAGAGGGAGAAAGAGAATATTAAACAGGTTCTATGCCCAGCACATGGGGTTCAGTCTCATGATCCTGAGATCATGACCTGAGCTGAAATCAAGAGTCAAATGCTAGGTGCCTGGGTGGCTCAGTGGGTTAAAGACTCTAGCTTTGGCTCAGGTCATGATCTCAGGGTCCTGGGAACCAGCCACATTGGGCTCTCTGCTCGGCAGGGAGCCTGCTTCCCCCTTTCCCTCTGCCTGCCTCTCTGCCTACTTGTGGTCTCTTTCTCTGTCAAATAAATAAATAAAATCTTAAAAAAAAAAAAAAGAGTCAAATGCCTAACCAACTGAGCCACCCAGGTGCCCCGAAATAAAAATCTTCTATCCAGCAAAGCAAAAAATTAGCAAAACTAAAAGACAATCTACTGAATGGAAAACATATTTGCAAATGACTTATTTGATAAAAGATTATAAAGAAGGCATACAACTCAACACTCTAAGTACAAATAATCCAATTAAAAATGGGCAGGGGACATGAACAAACATTTCTCTAAAGAAAATATTCAGATGGTCTACAGACACATAAAAAGATGCTCTACATCACTTCTCAGGGAAATGCAAATCAAAATTACAATGAGATATCACCACACACCTGTCAGAATGGCTAAAATCAAAACTATAAAAACCAACAAGTATTGGCAAGGATGCAGAGAGAAGAACACTCATCCACCATTTGTGGGAATGCAAACTGGTATAGCCACTGTAGAAAACAGTATGGAGGTTCTTCAAAAAATTAAAAATAGAACTACCCTATGACCCAGCAATTGCACTACTACATATTTGCCCTAAGAATACAAAATAATTCAAAGGGATACATGTACCCCAGTATTTACAGAAGCATTATTTACGATAGCCAAACTATGGACACAGCCCAAGTGTCCATCAATAGATGGATAATGAAAATATGGATAAAAAATAAGGAAAAAAATATATGAGTATTATTCAGCCTCAGAAAGAATGAAATCTTGTTATTTGCAAAGACATGGATGGAGCCAGAAGAAATAATGCTAAGAGAAATAAGTCAGTCAGAGAAAGACAAATGCCATATAACTTCACTCATATGTAGAATTTAAAAAACAAAACAAATATGCAAAGGAAAAAGAGAGACTGACAAACAAGAAACAGGCTCCGAGCTACAGAGAACAAACTGTTGGTTACCAGAGGGGAGGAGGGGCATGGGTGGGCATGGGTGAAATAGGTGAGGGGGATTAAGAGCACACTTACCATGATGAGCACTGAGTAATGTGTAGAATTGTTGAATTACTATATTGTACCCCTGAAACTAATATAACACTGTATGTTAACTATCCTGGAATTGAAATAAAAAAAAAACTTAATTAAAAATTTCCAAAATGAAAAAAAAAATGCAGAATCATATGTCTCACCCAGAGCTCCTGCTTTTGAACTTCTAGATTCTAGAGAAGGGGTACAGGAATCTATTTACTGGAGATCTCCAAGTGCTTCCTATTCATGCTAGAACTTGAGAACTCGTGAGCTACATTGCAGCCTAGGTCAGAGATTCACTGGGGAGAAGTGCAACTGTCCCTCTGGGGCAGAAGGGGCCCGGGAGCAAGTATCAGCATTCAGAGAAGTATCTAGAGGTGTCTATTGCAAAGTGTCTTAGCCCATAACCATGTAGCATTTGTATACACCTTCAGAAGGCAGACTGGCAAAGTACAATATTTGCCTCAGAATCAGAGGAACATATTTTAACTAATATTACATTTTTAGGAAAACATAACACACATAATGGTAAAAACAAAATTCAAAGTGCACAAACTATCTATGAGACTCACCAACTTATTCCAAAGCCCCCACTGCATTTCCCTAGAAAAGGCCAATGTTTCATATTTCTCAGTCTTTCCGTCCAAAAATCTATGCAACCCTGTATACATATTGTTACTCTTCCCGGCCTTAACAAAGTAAATGATGTCATAAACTCTTCTGTGACATCTTTGCTCTGAAAATTGTTGCCATTGACACATATAGAGGACCTTTGTTCTTTCTAATGGTTGTTCTTCTGAACTCATCTGTCTTATTTGAATTTACCTACCATAGAGGTTGCTCCTGAGGTTTTGCTATTACAAGTAATGCTGCAAAAGGTACATCTATCCTTTGATATGTATGTGAAAGTATCTGAGGGAGAAATGTCTGCATTTAGCACCGGCCATCATGTTTGTCTCATTTCCCTCGTCTGATGACTTCCAGGGGCCATAATAACTCTGTGGACTATAGCTGTCTTCATACAGCATCCTGTTTCAGCAACATTAGAAAATGTAAAACTTTGTTAATAAAGAAAACAACTCATTAAACACACGCCAGCTTCTGCAGTGTGTCACGAAGTGCCACACGATACAGATCAGGACAAAGACGGGTGTTTATGAAGTTAGGGAAGGTAAAGCGATTAATGTAAAATATCCCCAGTCATGGATGATAAGCATTTACATCCCTTCTTTCTCCATGCTGCAAGTGCTACTTGTGTTTATAAAACCCCAAGGGGGAGGGTAAAAAGCATTAATTTTCTTCTCCCTTGTGTTGTTCAACTCCAGGTGTTTCCAAGAGTTCTACATGTCCTCAAGTTCACTAATGGCAAACAAAGTACAACTGGGGGTTTCTGTTGGCAGGGGCCTTTTAGAAAATAAACTTTTGTGCTTTTTTCCTAGATGTGAGCTCACAGCATCCAGCAGGATACACATATTCACACGTATATATGCTGTCACACACACATCACTGCTAAGACTGTGTGAGAAAATTCCACTACAAGAGGGTTATGGACGAGTTTTTCTTTCCTTTTTGGAAGATGGAAGACTCCTTGAGAAGGATTTTATTTTCATTGTGGTGGGCTGTCAGCGTGACCATTTATCATAGCCTGAATTAATGAGGAAAGAACAGAAGAAAGATGGCTTGCTGCCAAACAGCTTGGGGATGCTTGGGGCTGCACAGATCAATCAGCTGGACACCCAGGCTATTGTCTGCTCATCAATTCATTTTCACTGAGTTTCCGAACAGATAGCACCAGGCCTTTTTCCGAGGCATGATCCTCAACTGACCACCTATACTTGTTTTCCAGTCTAACCTTTTATTACCATAGGACACTCATCAAGGTGGCATATTGTGTTTAGATTAAGCTCCTTCTCTGGAAATCAGCTAGTGGCAGAGCACTGTTCCTTTCCACTGCCCAAATGCACAAAAGTCTCAACAATCTGTTGAAACAAATAGGCAAAAGAGATTCACATCAAGCGCATCCGAGATGCAATGGGAATCCTTTGTATACTTGTGACAGTGTAATACATTAAACAATAAAATGCTTTCTAAGGTACTGGGAGACACACAGGCCACAGAGGAAAACTACAATATAGATTGGCAGAGGGTTGGGGTAGCGGACATTCTGTTGTTTTCTTTTGCCCAGGATGCATTCCCCTTCTACCCAAAATGGTTTTCTAACTTTTTCTCAGCAAAGCATGCTCTCTGCAAGTTTCACATCTTATAGTTCTGATTGGGCTTCACACTTATTTTTAGTGTTGGATGACTTGACTTAGGTATGACTCTCATTCCCCAGATAATGGCGTTTGGTTTATGAATGGACTTATGATGCAACAGAGCCAGTGAGACATAAATACAGTTTCAAGGATTCTTGGGCTTTTCTTTTCTTTCTCTTCTTTCTCCCCCTTTTCTTTTCTTTCTTTCTTTCACTTCAAGATACTAACTACAAAAATGGTGAGTGTCCAAAAGCCACTATGGTTGAGAACTTCTGCCAACACAGCAGAAGAATGAAATGAGAAAGAAAGACTGAAACCAATCCTGATGAGATTTTGGAGTAGCTGCATGAAACCCCTCCTGAAGCTAGTATGCCTCTGGATTAAATGAACAAATATTGCTAGTTTTTAAAAAGTCAGTTTGAAATGGGTTTATATTATAATAAAAGGAATCAACTAATACAGGCAAAATTTATTGATTGGGTTATTGAATTTAGATCTGTAAATTCTAAAACCGAAATGGTCCCAAAGGTTTCTTTTTGGACAGAACCTAATGATTTTCACCTAAAAATCAGAAAACATGAAAATATCATATAAATGAATTCCCTCCATAAAATTAGTTCTACCCTCTGATATGAGAAGTGAGGAATAATGCCTTTGACTTCTGATAATTGATGGCAGGGCAGTGTGGACTAAATCTTTTGATGATGGTAACTATTAAAGCTACAGAAAAATAAAATAAGGGTCCTGGGATTCTGATAAAGGAGGGAAGATTTATTGGGCCAAAACCTAAGAGAAAGTGACACTTGAGAGATGCAATGTAAAGAATTTGCTATTCTAATGGAGGAATCTAAGAGTCTGAGCAGTACTTCTACAAGGTTATAGGAAGGGGCAAAAACCCAGTCTTGCTAAGGGGGGAATCAAGATAAAATCCCCAAAATTTGTGTTGAGGCCCTGAATGTCTGTATTTTAGGAGGAAGAATAAATTGGAAAAAGAAAATGCTTTTCACTTAGGCTGATCACAGCTAAGAGATATATGGATAATCTAGAAAAACAACCATTTCTGAAACTGAATTGAAGTAACCCAGATTAATAGAGCCCCACCACATGCGGCAGAAACAAACAAAAATCTTCTATGGAGGAAGATAACATCACCACAGACTACAAATTATTGCTATAATTCATAGAAACCACGGCTGGCACACAAGCGCAGATAACAAGACACCCAAGGAAATTAAATGGCATGAAAAAACTTAACCAGGGGGGAAAGCAAAAAAGAAAATTATTCACAGAATCTTCAGACATTAGAGCTAGACTTTAAAACAATTATGCTTACATTTCAAGGAGCTACAAGATAAAATATATTGACAGATAATGAGATACTATATAAGTGACAGAGATGATCTCAAAAGGATCAAATAGAAATTCTAGAATGAAAAAACTAAAAAAAAAACTGAACTACTGAAATGAAGAACTCAGTGGAAAGATTTGACAGGTTAGACCCAATTGAATAGGGAATTAGTGTCTTCTGTGGAAAATAATTTAATTTTAATGTAGTACAATTCACCAACATTTTCTTATTGGTTAGTGTTTTTTGCATACTTATTTAAAAATGGTGCCCTTCTATGAGGTCATGCAGATAGTCATCTAAATTATCTCCTAAGATCTTAATTGTTTTACCTTTCATATTTATATTAGCAATCCATTATAACTGTGGGGGGGGTATAAGAGAGAGAACAAGAGTTTTTTTTTTCTCCCACATTGTATCCACATATCCTAGCACTACGCTTAAAAATACCATCTTTACCCATTACTCTTCGGAGTAATTAGAAGATAATTCAGATCACTATCTTCATGACTTCATAGAAGATGACTACCATGGAGTGGTAGAAGATATTTTAAAAATATGTAACTGAGGGGCACCTGGGTGCCTTAGTTTATTAAGAGCCTGACCCTTGATTTTGGCTCAGGTCATGATCTGAGGATCATGAGATTGAGTGCCACATTGGGATCTGTGCTTAATGGGGAATCTTCTTGAGATTCTTTCTCTCCCTCTCCCTCTGCTGCCCCCACTCTCTCTCAAATAAATCTTTTAAAAATATATATAATTAAAAAAGGAATAATATACAAAATAATGAGTCTCAGTCATACAACAGACCACCCAATTTAAAAAAACTGTACAAGATACTTGAAGAGGAAATTGACAAAAAAGGCTATCCAAATTTCCTTGAATATATGAAATTCTACTCAGCCTCATTAATAATACAAAACCACAGTGAGCTACTACTACACAATTTATCAGTGTGGCTAAAACTAAAAAGAATACCAATTGATGTGTAGCAAGAGAAAGGCTTATGTACTGCTGGTACAAGTATAAAATTGGTACTACCACTCTGGAAACAGTTTGGTGATATCTACCGAAGTTGAACAAATGCATATCTGTAGACTCAGCAATTCTATTTTTAAACATATACCCAACAGAAATTCATGAATGTAGCAAGTGACAGAGACAAGGATTTTCATGGCAGCACCTTTTTGTAAGCCTCTAATTGTAAACAGACCATTAACATTAGAATAGACAAATATAAGGTGATATAAGTCTACAATGAATATATAGCCAAAAAAAAAAAAAAAGAACAAACTACTTACAGGACCAAAAGCTAGCTGAATCTCATAGATATGTTCAAAAGATGCCAGACAAAAATATTATATATCATTCCATTTATATAAAGTTCAAAAACAGGTAGACCTAATCTATACTGTTTAGTTGTTGCAATCATACATGGTAAAACCATTAAGATAATTACAACAAATGTCAGGAAAGTGATTACTTTGGGGAGAGTAAGAAGGGGAAAGTAAAGGGCTTCTGGAATAATGGCAATGTTTTCTTTCTTTCTTTCTTTCTTTCTTTCTTTCTTTCTTTCTAAGGTTTCAAATGTACTTTTTTCTTCAACCATGCCATGTTTTAATGGGTACACAGTGTTTTTACTTGGCATCAAATATGAGTAGGTTTTGAAACAATTAAGTTTTATACCAGCTGGGATGGTTATGATTTCTCCATTCTTTTAGATGATTCTGCCAACAGGGACAGGTTCCATTCTGTTTCAGTTTGTGTTGCTGTATATGCCCACACAGCAACACAGAAATGGCTTGACTAGATTATACAGGATTACCATATTTGTCACAGAAATCAGGTGTCTGTTTCTGGTGGTTCTGCCTTGTCACTGTTTGCTGAATGCTTTGAACTCAGAGACAACTTAGAGCAGTTTTGGCCATGGGAAACATTGTGAAGCTGAAGACAGAAGAGTGGCAACTGCAGCTGTTTTTTTGCTACAACTTTGTGCCTTGTCCCTTGCAAAGAAGCAATGATTCATTTCTTAATGTAGGTAGCAGATACATGAGTTTTTCCTTTATAATAATGTATTAATATTAATTATTTTTATGTATGTTCAATATATATATTGTATATCACAGTTAAATACCTTTAAAAATGTTGGCAAATGTCAACTGACCTATGCAACCTAATGCTATAGGTGCATGCCCTGTAGCATTTCCAGGGAAAAGTCTCTGGAGTCAGAAACCTGGGTTTAAATTCCAGGTTTGCTAAGTGATGTGTGGACATAGGTGAATAATTTAACTTTTTATTTTTTAAGTCCCCAACATGGAGCTCAAACCCATGACCCTAAGACTGACTAAGACCTGAACTGAGACCAAGAGTCAGAGGCTTAACCAACTGAGCCACCCAGGCACCCTGAATTTAACATTTTTTAAAAAAGATTTTATTTATTTAATTTTTAATTTTTTTTTCTCTCACACAGAGAGAGAGCACAAGTAGGCAGAGAGGTGGGCAGAGGGAGAGGGGGATGAAGGCTCCCTGCTGAGCAGAGAGCCCATGCAGGGCTCCATCCCAGGACCTGGAGATTATGACCTGAGTGGAAGGCACAGGCTTAACCCACTGAACCACCCAGGAGCCCCGAATTTAACATTTTTAACTCTTGGTTGTCTAGAGACAACCAAGAACTTTGGTTCTTAACATGTTGACAGGATGAAATTTGTTTTCATTTCTTTCTTTTTTTTTTTCTTTCTTTCTTTCATTTTATTTCTTTTTTCAAATCTGTTTTCATTTCTTTAGTTCTTAACGTGTTGACAGGATGAAATCAAATAAATCATGCAAAACACTTAGAAACATCCTGGTACATCAGTTAAATTCAATTTTTAGTCACCTAGAAAAATATTCCCAGTGTGAGTCAAATTCATATCTTGGCAGGACTGGTTTTATTTCACACCCTTCTCCATACAGCGCTTGCCTCTTTAATACCGCTAACATGGTTAGAGATAGAAATGGAGAAAATCATAGTTATATCATGTGAAAATGTGAATGCTTCACAGTTTTGCAGGCACTGCCCAAAAGATGGGCCCCTAGATCACTTGGCTCTGATAGCCAATAGGGCTTCCATCCACGAGTCCCACAGTATTATGACTAACAAAGGAAAAGACATTAACAGGCACAGGAGCACTCCTCTGTGGCTATACACACAGAGGCCCATCACAGAGAGGCAACAAAAAGTGCATCTCTGAGAATTTTCCTTAACTGCATACTTTTCCAGCTGCTGCCTGGGGATCCAGCTTCCAACCAGCATACATTTAAATTCTGAATGTGACCATACTGTTTGAGACAAAAAAGATTTCAGCATACCCTCAAACACTAGCAGTCACTAAAAACAAAGAGAGTAGCTTGGAAAATCACAAAGGTTTGAGAGACAACCAAGAACTTAGGCTGGGCTACATGAGAACACTGTTAAGACTGGGAGAAGTGACTGTTCTATCTAATGCATAGAAATCAACCCAGAGAAGTCAAGGAAAAAGAAGAAACAAAAAAATCTGACCCCAAAAAGGAACAAGAGAAAACTCCAGAAACAAACCTTAATGAAACGGAAATAAGTGATTTTCCTGATAAAGAGTTCAAAACAATGATCATAAAGATGGTTACTGAGATCAGAAGAGCAATATAAGAACAAAATGAGACTTTCAACAAAGAGGTAGAAAATATAATAAAGTACTAAATAAAAATCATAGAAATAAATAATATAATAACTGAGCTAAAAAAAATTCAGTAGGGGTTCAACATTAGACTACATCGAGCGGAAGAAAGGCTCTGTGAACTAAAAAACATGGCAGGAGAATTCATCCAATCGGAGAAGCAAAAAGAAAAACAATAGACAAGAGAGAAGAGAACTTAAGGGACTATGGACATCATAAGGCTGATCAACATTTGCATTATAGGGGTCTCGGAAAGAGAACAGAGAGCGAAAGGCGAAGAAAATGTACTCAAAGAAATAATGGCTTAATGCTCTCTTAACGTTGAGAAAGACATTCAGATCCATGAATCCTTGAGGGTTCTAATAAGGTGACTCCAAAGAGACCCATACTGAAGCATAGTGTAATTAAATTCTCAAAAGTTATGGTCAAAAATTATGGCCAAAAGTTAGGGCCAAAAATCTTAAAAGCAGTAAGAAAAAAAGAACTTGTTATGTACAGGGGAATCCCTGTAAGATTTAGTCAATTTTTCAACAGAAACATCACAGGCCAGAGGCATTAGTACTTGGGAGTATCACCAAGGGCTGGAAGAAAAATACTGACAAGTATTTTTCTGTACAAGTATAAGTACAGCTGTCCTTTAGAATTGAAGGAGAGATAAAGAATTTTCTAGACAAACAAAAGCTAAAGGGGTTCATTACCAAGGGACTGGCATTACAAGAAATGCTAAAGGGAATTCTTCAAATTGAAATAAAAGGGTATTAATAAGTAGGAGGAAAACAAATAGAAGTATAATCATCACCGGTAAAGGTAAATAGACAATAAAATTCACACTATCTTAATGTCATAATGATGACATTAAGCTGTATGAAGGTGAAAAGACAAAGGTATTAAAAAGATCTATAACTATAGGGGTGCCTAGGTGCCCCAGTTAGTTAAGCTTTTGCCTTCAGCTTAGGTCATGATCCTAGTGTCCCAGGATCAAGCTAAGCATAGGGTTCCCTGCTTGGTGGGGAGTCTGCCTTTCCCTCTCCTTCTGCCTCTCTCCCTGCTCATTCTCTCTCACTCTCACTCTCTCAAATAAATAAATAAAATCTTTTAAAGAAAGATCTATAAGTACAGTAAGTTGTTAGTAGAAGCACAAGGTAAAACATGTAAATTAAGACCTCAAAACATAAAATGTATGGGGGGTAGTAAAAATGTAGAACTTTAATATGCAAAGTTAAGTTGTTATCAGCTTAAAATAAACTATTATAAATATAAAATATTTTATGCAAGCCTCATGGCAACAATAAAGCAAAACCTACAGTAGATGCCCAAAAGATAAAGAGAAAGCAATCCAAGTAGTATACCATTACAGAAAATCATCAAATAAAAAAGCAAGAGATAAAGGGAACTATGTGACAGTCAGAAGCAATGAACAAGATGACAATGGTAAGTTCACACCTATCAATAATTATTTATTGATATTATTTTAAATGTAAATGGACTAAATTCACTAATCAAAAGGCATGGAATGGATACAAACAGGTGACCCAAAACACTCATTTTATCCCAAAGCAGTAGAATACACATTCTTCTCAAGTGCACATGTAATATTCTCCAGGACAAATCATATGATAGGCCACAAAACAAGCCTTAATAAATTTAAGAAAACTGAAATCACATCAGGCATCTTTTCTGCCTGCAATGGCATGCAACTAAAAATCAATTATGAGAATAAACCTGAAATATTCACAAATAAATGAAGACTGAATAATATACCAGTGAAAAACCAACAGGTCAAAAGAGAAATCAAAAGAGAGATAAAAAAAAATCTTAGGATAAATGAAAATGGAAATACAACATACTAAAATTTATGGGATGCAGACAAAATAGTTCCAAGAGGAAATTTATAACAAAAATGTTTACATTAAGAAAAAAGCCTGTTTCCATAGTTTAGAAATTGTAGATATTGGTGCTTTAACATTGGGGTATATCCCTTTGAATTAGTATGTTTATATTATTTGGATAAATATCTAGCCATGAAATTTCAAGATCACAGGGTAATTCTATTTTTAATTTTTTGAGGAATCTCCATACTACTTGGACTAATTGTCCATTGAAAAAATAAAAAATAAGTGGTATATATATATATACAAGAGAAGATCACTCAGTCATGAAAAAGAATGAAATCTTGTCATTTGCAATGAAATGAATGGGGAAAGAGAGTATTATGTAAGCAAAGTCAGTCAGTCAAAGACAAATACGATATGATATCACTTATATGTGGAATTTAAAAAACAAAACATGAGCAAAGGGTAAAAAGTGAGAGCAAGAGAGGCAAACCAAAAAACAGACTCTTAAGTATACTGAACAAACTGATGGTTACCAGTGGGGTGGAGGGATGGGTGAAATAGATGATGGGGACCAAGGAGGGCACTTATAATGAACACCAGGTGTTGTATGGAAGTGCTGAATCACTGTATGCTTGTGAAACTAATATTACACTGGTATATTAACTAAGTGGAATTTAAAAAAAAAAATTTTAAAAAATAAAAAAGGAAGATCTTAAATAAACAACCTAACTTACACTTCCAGGAACTAAAAAAGAACAAACTAAACAAAGTGAGTATATAGAAGGAAACAACAAAAATCAGAGCAGAAACAAATGAACTAGAAATTAAAAAGGCAATAGAAAAGATCAGTAAAACTAAGAGCTAATTTCATGGAAAGATAAAGAAAATAGACAAACTGTTAGCCAAATTTTCTGAGAAAAGAAAGAAAAGTCAAATAAAATAAAAAATAAAACAGGATACATTACAACTGACACCACATAAATGCAAAGCATCATCTGGGACCAGTATAAACATACAAACTACCAAGATGAAACCATGAATAGAAAACATGAACAGATCAATTACCTGTAAGGAGATTGAATCAGTAATCAAAAACCTTCCAACAAACAAAAGTTCAGGACCACATGACCTTCCTGGTGTATTCTACCAAACATTTCAAGAATTTATAACAATCCCTCTCAAGTTCTTCCAAAAAAATAGAAGAGGGAATACTTCCAAATTCATTGTACTAAGCAAGAATTAACCCGATACTGTATATCAATTCCTATGCCTATCTATCTCGAAGAAAATAAAACCAGGATATCAAAGAGATATTCGCATTTCCATGGTCTTTGCGGCATTATTCACAATAGCGAAGATATGGAAACAAAGTGTCTGTCAATGAACCAATAGATAAAGATGCGAGGTGTACAGCACCCTTCCACAATAGGATTTGTTCACCCATGAGAAAGAAGGAAATCCTGCTGTTTGTGGCAACATGGATGAAACTTGAAGGTAGTACCCTACGTGAAATAAGTCATATAGAGAAAGACAAATACAGCATGTTATCATTTATAAATGGAATCGGAAAAAAGTCAAAGTCAGAAAGAGAAAGTAGAAAAGTGGTTGTCAGGGGGTGAATAGGGAGAGGGTGGAAAACCAGTACAAATATGCAAGTGTAAGACGAAGTCTGAGAATCTAATGTATGAGATAGTAACTGTAACTGATTACACTGCATTGTATAATTGAAATCTGCTAAGAGAATTTACACGTTCTCACACACACATAAAAAGATAAATATGTGAGGTGATAGAGATGTTAATTAGATTGGAGAATCCTTTTCAATGAATATATACATGTATCAAACATGTACTTTAAACATCTTACAATTCTATTAATCACTTGTATCTCAATAAAGGTGAAAATTCTTAATGTCAGATGTATGATGATACTATTCTTCACGAGATAATAATTGTTACATGTTTTATTATTATTTGTTGTTCTGGGTATGATATATTGACCAAGGTACCTTTGCTAACTTTTAAAAGCAAAGAAGTTGTATAACTGTAATGGAGTGTATTAGATTTAAAAGCAGCTTAGAAACTTATCCCTGACCCAAGAAAAGAAATACTTATCTTTTTAATCTGGAATAAGCAAACTCCTTATATGGGAGTGCACTGTGGGTACAGCATGCAAGGCTACAGCCTTATTTCATGGCAAACAATTTAGGCTCTTGTTTTTTTTTAATTAAAGCAATCAGAGATAAATGGTAGACTGGATGTAAAGTTCATGACTTTTTAAAATAAAACAAATGTTCTCAAAGACACTTCAGATTTATGCTAGCCTTCTGTAAGCTAAGTCTCCAGAACTGTGAGGGTCAATCAATCCTTTGCACATTTTTGTTCTTATAGATTATTTGGTGAATAAGTTTGAGGTGCAGTGGATAAGTGATCAAAAGAAACAAGCCCAAATGGTAGAGACTGAATCGGAAAAACAGAAAGGTTCTCCTTCATGAACTCAATATTGCCACCCTCCTGTTGTGTTGATCATTTGCTTCCTGATGTTGCAATACAGGCAACAGTGTTGCCCTGATGGAGGATGGCTTCCAGTCAGCTGTTCGGCCATTTGGAACAATACTCAAGGTACAAAGCAGCAGCTTCTCAGTAATGAGAAGGCAAGATGGGTAATGTTCCCCTGGGCTCAACTTAACTTCTGGGTAACAGTTTATCTGTTAGCATTGCATGAACCCTTTTATAGAGTACAATCATGATGAGTTAATAGTTTTAAGAATGCAAATCTTGCCTTTTAGCTTGATCAGGAGCACCTTGAAAGCTCAAAAGTTTTGTATTTGCCATATGGCTTAGAACAGTGCTGGGAATAAAGAATTTTTTTTACCCTCTAGCCAGACAGCTAGACCCATTTTATTTTCCAAAAGTATTTAAGGTGGCTCCAGGCAATATAGACAATCCATAAATACAATTAATTTAAACCTGTCTCTGCTTTTAGATAATGAAATGTAACCTATGTCTTTTTCTGTACCAATTTTGACTAAGTCCTAAAAATTTAGGTCAATGAATAAGCACACATTCTAAAGAGAGATGCTTAACAATTCTCTGTGAGAATTTTACAAAAGATTAAATTCTTTTGTGACTACCTCCCCCATCTAAGTTGGAAAATAAAAAAAGGGGGGAGGGCTAGAGACTGGTGGAAGGAATTTTTTGAAATAAATTCATCTGAGGGGAGAAAGGATGGAGGAAGTTACTTACTACCTTTTCCTTTCTTAGTATTTGAAGCATCTGTGAGAAGGACACCTTACTTATTGACTAGACCTGCCCATTGTATCCTGTAGAAGGAAGAGGGGTCAGCAGTTTATTTTTCCACAGTTTGGAGGGGAAGACAAAAGTGAATTCTTGAGAATCAAGTGAACTCAACCATGCTGAGAAAATGTTAGTCAATATCTGCCTGCCTAAGTGTGGGGACCTCAGAGGTTAGAAACTGTGGGTATACCATGGGAGAGGTGTTCTAAAGGTCAGCTGGGGAATCTATCAATAGGGTCAGAAGTGCCTTTTGGGATCTCCAAGGAACACACTTGGGAATCCCAAAAAAGTGTCAGAATTTTGGTGACTGCTAAGACAGAATTTGACAAGTGAGAGAACTATAGACACAGTAAGCTAAGTAGATAAGCCTTTATTTCTTTTCCTTTCATCCTTCTGTCACTCTTTGTCTTCTCCTTTCCCCTTCCCAAATACCCTATCAAACCAATCTTTGAAGATTCAGAGTCTAAAAAATGAGAGTTGAGCAAGGAAGGAACATGAAAGAATGGACAGACCCCTTTTTCTTCCAACTTTGCTCTGGGTATTGGAGGAAGAGGAGAAGCTTTAATTGTCTGAGAGACTGAAGTCTTGATTTCTTTTTAAAGATTTTATTTATTTATTTGACAGAGAGAGAGAGATCATAAGTAGGCAGAGAGGCAGGCGGAGGTGGGAGTGGGGGAAGCAGGCTCCCCACTGAACAGAGAGTCTGATGTGGGGCTCGATACCAGGACCCTGAGATCATGACCTGAGCTGAAGGCAGAGGCTTAGCCCACTGAGCCACCCAGGCGCCCCTGAAGTCTTGATTTAGACTGGATCAGGGTTTTTAATTTCTCTATGTGAGAAAACCATGGGGTCAAAGAGCAGAGAAGAAAGATCCAATTCTTAAAGACAATAATTGAGAAGTCCAACTGATAACTAAGAAGTCCAATTAAGTCCAATTAATACTGATTAAATCCTACTAAATTGAACGGATTCGACAAAAGAGTTATAGTTAATGGCTCCAAAATATTAAAGTCCTTTGATGATTTCTCAATTAAATGTCCAGAGAAATATACTTAACGCCTCTCAAACCCTAAAATCAGGATAGCAGACCTTGTAACTGGGGAGCAGAGATTCATAGACTTTATAGAGGACAAACGATCGCTTTCAGTTTGACAAGAGCATTTTAAGCACAAGATTTATTTTTTTTTCTCCTGTTATTAGAAAATACAGAGTAAAACTCATATTGATTTTCGAGAAAGGTTAAAAATGGAGTTTGTACTATTTGTTATCACCCAAATGGCAACCAACAGTAAATAGGGCCATAAATTGGAATATAGACACACTGTGGAATCAGAATGAACCAAGGATTATCCAACAAGGTGCAACAATATGGATTAATATCAGAAGTGCAAATCAGACACAAGAGTGTATACCATGTGACTCAGTTTATGTAAAGTTAAAAATTTGGCACCACTAAGCTAAGTAAGACTGGTAGAAGTCAGAGACAATGGTTAACTTCAACGAGGAGTGATCGTTGCTAAGGACACAAAAGATCTGGAATTGTAATATTCTGTTTCCTCATCTGGATTTGTAGGTGTGTTTAGTTTGTAAAATCCAAGTTATATACTTATCATTTGTGTACTTTCAAATACATATGTCATAATTCAATAAAACATTAAAAGTTTTTTTTTCTACCCCTTCTGCCCTTATCAAGTATATCAACTGTTAGAAGTACATACAGGAAAGTGAAGGGATGAAGAACCATCTTTCATGCCAATGGCCCTCAAAAGAAAGTTGAAGTAGTGATTCTCCTATCAGATAACTTAGAGTTTAAGCTAAAGACTTTAGTTAGAGATACAGAAGTACCTTACATCATTCTTCAAGGGTCTATCCTCCAAGAAGATCTAACAATTGTAAATATTTATGCCCTCAATATAGGAGCAGCCAACTACATAAGCCAACTGTTAGTCAAAACAAAGAGTCATATTGATATGAATGCATTAATTGTAGGGGATCTTAAAATGCCACTCTCAGTAACAGACAGATCATCCAAACAGAAAATCAATAAAGAAACGAGAGCTTTGCATGACACAGTGGACCAGGTGGATCTCATAGATATATACAGAACATTCCACCCTAAAACAACAGAATATTCATTCTTCTCAAGTGCACATGGAACTTTCTCCAGAATAGACCACATACTGGATCACAAATCAGGACTCAACTGATACCAAAAGATTCAGATGATTCCCTGCATTTTCTCAGACCACAGTGCTTTGAAACTGGAACTCAACCACATGAAAAAGTTTGGAAGGAATTCAAACACTTGGAGGCTAAGGACCAACCTGTTCAAGAATGCTGGGATCAACCAGAAAATCAAAGATTAACTTAAACAATTCATGGAGACCAATGAGAATGAAGACACATTAGTCCAAAACCCATGGGACACGGCAAAGGCAGTCCTAAGGGGGAAATACATAGCCATCCAACTCTCACTGAAAAAAATTATAAAATCCCAAATACACCAGCTCTCTTTACACCTTAAAGAAATGGAAAATCAACAGCAAATCAAGCCAACCTGACGCATGAGAAGGGAAATAATCAAGATTAGAGCAGAGATCAATAAGTTCGAAACTAGAGAAACAGTAGAATGCATCAACAAATCCAGAAGTTGGTTTTTTGAAAGAATCAATAAGAATAAGCCACTGGCCAAACTAAACCAAAAGAAAAGAAAGAGGACCCAAATTAATAAAATTATGAATAAAAGGGGAGAGATCATGACTAACACCAAGGAAATAAGAAACAACCATCTGAAATTATTATCAACAGCTATATGCCAGTATGTTTAGCAACCTAGAAGAAATGGATGCATTCCTGGAAACCCATAATCTTCCAAGACTGACACAGGAAGAAACTGACAACCAGAATAGACCAATATCTAGTAACAAGATTGAAGCAGTGATCAAAAACCTCCCAAAAAAACAAGAGCCCAGGACCTGATGGTTCCCTGGGGAATTCTATAAAACAGTCAAAGAAGAAATAATACCTATTCTCCTGAAGCTGTTCCAAAAAATAGAAGGAAAACTTCCTGACTCTTTCTATGAAGTCAGCATTACCCTGATCCCCAAACCAAGCAAAGACCCCATCAAAAAGAATTTCAGACCAATGAATATGGTCTGATAAGTATGGATGCCAAGACTCTCAACAAGATCCTAGCTTAAAAGATCCCACAGCACATTAAAAAGATTATTCACCATGACCAGGTGGGATTTATACCTGGGATGCAAGGGTGGTTCAACATTCACAAATCAATCCATGTGATAGAACAAATCAATAAGAGAAGACAGAAGAACCACATGGTCCTTTCAATTGATGCAGAAAAAGCATTTGACAAAATTCAGCATCCATTCCTGATTAAAACTCTTCAAAGTATAGGGACAGAGGGAACATTCCTCAACTTCATAAAATTTATCTATGAAAAGCTGACAGCAAATACCATTCTCAACGGTGAAAAGCTGATAGCCTTCTCTTTGAGATCAGGAACATGACAAGGATGCCCACTCTCACCACTCTTATTCAACATAGTACTAGAAGTCCTAGCAACAGCAATCAGACAACACAAAGAAATAAAAGGTATCCAAACTGGCAAAGAAGGAGTCAAACTCTCTTCGCAGATGACATAATACTTTATATGGAAAACCCAAAAGACTCCACCTCCAAACTCCTAGAACTCATACAGCAATTCAGCAATGTAGCAAGATACAAAATCAATGCACAGAAATCAGTTGCTTTCTTTTACATTAACAATGAAAATATGGAAAGGTAAATTAGAGAATTGATTCCATTTACTGTAGCACCAAGAACCATATAATACCTGGGAATAAACCTAAGCAAAGAAGTAAAGGATCTATACTAGAGGAACTACAGAACACTCTTGAAAGAAATTGAAGAAGACACAAAAAGGTGGAAAAGCATTCCATGCTCATGGATCAGAAGAAAAAACATTGTTAAAATGTTTATACTGTCCAGAGCAATCTATACTTTCAATGCCATCCCCACCAAAATTCCACCGGCATTTTTCAAAGAGCTGGAACAATCCTAAAATTTGTATGAAACCAGAAAAGACCCTGAATTCCTAAGGAAATGTTGAAAAAGAAAAACAAAGCTGGGGGCTTCACGTTGCCTGATTTCAAGCTATATTACAAAAGTGTTTTCACCAAGACAGCATGTTACTGGCATAAAAACAGACACATAGACCAGTGGAACAGAGTAGAGAGCCCAGAGATGGACCTGTAACTCTGTGGTCAAATAATCTTTGACAAAGCAGGCAAAAATATCCAGTGGAAAAAAGTCTCTTCAATAAATGGTGCTGGGAAAATTGGACAGCTATATGTAGAAGAATGAAATTTGACCATTCTCTTATACCATACACAAAGATAAACTCAAAATGGATAAAAGACCTCAATATGAGGCACAATCTATCAAAATCCTAGAGGAGAACATAGGCAGTAACCTCTTCGATATCGGCCACAGCAACTTCTCTCAAGATATGTCTCCAAAGGCAAAGGAAACAAAAGCAAAAATGAACTTTGGGGACTTCATCAAATTAAAAGGCTTCTGCACAGGGCGCCTGGGTGGCTCAGTGGGTTAAAGCCTCTGCCTTCAGCTCAGGTCATGATCCCAGGGTCCTGGGATTGAGCCCCACATCTGGCTCTCTGCTCAGCGGGGAGCCTGCTTCCCTCTCTCTGCCTGCCTCTCTGCATACTTGTGATCTCTCTTTCTCTGTCAAATAAATAAATAAAAACCTTAAAAAAATAAAAAAAATAAAAGGCTTCTGCACAGCAAAGGAAACAGTCAATAAAACAAAGAGGCAATCCACGGAATGGGAAAAGATATTCGCAAATGACACTATAAACAAAGGTCTGATATCTAAGATCTATAAAGAACTCCCCAAACTCAACACTCAAAAAACAGATAATGTCAAAAAATGGACAGAAGACATGAACAGACACTACTCCAAAGAAGACATACAAATGGCTAACAGACACATGAAAAAAATGTTCATCATCAATAGCCATCGAGGAGATTCAAATCAAAACCACATTGAGATACCACCTTATACCAGTTAGAATGGCCAAAATCAACAAGACAGTAAACAACAAATGCTGGAGAGGATGTGGAGAAAGGGGAACCCTCTTACACTGTTGGTGGGAATGCAAGTTGGTGTGGCCACTTTGGAAAACAGTGTGGAGATTCCTGAAGAAATTAAAAACAGAGCTACCCTATGACCCTGCAATTGCACTACTGGGTATTTACCCCAAAGAAGCAGATGCAGTACAAAGAAGGGCCACATGGACCCCAATGTTCATAGCAGCAATGGCCACAATTGCCCAACTGTGGAAAGAGCCAAGATACCCTTCAACAGATGAATGGATAAAGAAGATATGGTCTATATATACAATGGAATATTACACCTCCATCAGAAAGGATGAATACCCAACTTTTCTATCAACATGGACAGGACTGGAGGAGATTATGCTGAGTGATATATGTCAAGCAGAGACATTCAATTATCATATGGTTTCACTTACATGTTGAGCATAAGGAAAAATATGGAGGACATTGGGAGAAGGAAAGGAAGGATGCATTGAGGGAAATAGAGGGGGAGACGAACCATGAGAGACTCTGGACTCTGAGATATGAACTGAAGGTTTTGGAGAGGAGGGGCATGGGTGGTTGGGCGAGCCTGGTGGTGTGTACTAAGGAGTGCAAGCATTGCATGGAGCACTGGGTGTGGTGCATGAACGATGAATCTTGGAATACTGAAAAAATAAAATTAAATTAAAAAAAAAAAAGAAGTATATACAGGCTTTACCTTATGCCTCGGGGTAGTGACTACAAGGCAGTCTGAGGAGGCTCCTGAGGTTCTTTGGATATGTTCACTTTGTAATATTCACTGAGGTGCACACTTATGTCATGTGTACTTTTATTGTGTGTGTGTTATTTGATAAATTTTATATTAAAATAATGGAGTTCTTGAACCTGAAGTTTCAAACTTTATGTCCTGAATAAGACCTCAACATCTTTTTTTCTACTTTATTATTTCATAAAATTTACAAGTTAGCCCTTTGCCAAGATAAAACTTATCAGCAATAATTGAGTATTTATTGATCAGAGGTCCAACTTCAGATCTATGAAATATTTCTTTGGCCTTCTAATTGTTTTCCCATTGGCCAGTTGGGATATTAAAACAACCATTCTATTTGGGTTGGTGACAACTATATCCCACCTTGCATATATTTAAAACACCGTAGTCACTACATGTGATCTATCCATGTGGCTCACAGTCTTCCTGCAAGTCTTGCAAATGTATCAAATTGGAGTCTCAGGCACAGCATCTCTATCATGACTCCCAACAAGGCAGGTGAGTTGTGAGACAGCTGACATCACAGGACTTAAAAACCAGGGAAGCACCTGGAACAACAGATGGTCCATCAATATGACAATCGGAGGCAGTCTTAATTTTCTGGGACTAAAGATCCCAGGTCTTAATCTGCTAACTACATGGAGACAAGGGGGGGCAGTGAGAGTCATTTTACCAGATAACTAAGAAGATCTGGTAAATAGAATCATTTTACTAACTACATGGTAAGATTTATACTGGCAAAAAAAAAAAAAAGACTTAAGCTGGCAACAGACATATCTGTTGTCATTGGGTAGTTATCATTTTAATTATGCTATCTTTTTAATGAGGAAGCTATTCAGAATATAGATGAGCTTTAGTGAATAGGGATAGGGGAGATAAATACTACGTGTATCTTATTAACTTTTCCATCAGCAGAGCTAAATCTACTCAGTATGTGCCATTTGAAATCAGAAACCACTGCATACACATGAAAAAATGCTGGGTTGTAGGCTCTATTTCATTCACAATTACATTGAAACAATCACAGAAGGACAAAATGGTACACTGTAAAATAGAAATGGTGCTGTTAATTACCGAGCAGTAAATAATAAGAAGAAATCATGGAAGGAATAAGAGTAGGAAAATTCTTCTTGTTTCTGCCTTAAGCAATACATGCTTGGCAGCTGGATAAAATGTTTGATGTCAACCACATATAGCATGCCTTCCAGAATAATCTCAGTAAGGAAGAGGAAAAAAAAAGCCAAGATCACCAATGTGATCTTGAATTTTTGTTTTTAGGTAAAATTGTTATAAAGGTTATAACCATTAGTTTGCTTTTGTGTTTTTTGGTTGTTGTTGTTTGGTTGGTTTTGGTGAGGGTTTTTTTTGGTTTTTTTTTTTTGCTTGTTTGTTTTGTTTGACATAAAGAGAGACAGTGAGAGAGGGAACACAAGCAGGGGGAGTGGGAGAAGGAGAAGGCTTCCCAACGAGCAGAGAGCCCAGGATGCTGGGATCATGACCTGAGTGGAAAGCAGACACTAAACAACTGAGCAACCGAGGCTCCCCTGCTTTTAGGTTTTGATGATAAGAAATTTAACTGGCCCCTAAAGTGTATCATTAGAGGACGCATTTCATTGTGACGAGGAAAAAACGATAGGAGAACATCGCTTTTCTCAAGTTTTCAGAGCTATGTGGTTCAGAGGCAGGCAATAGTTCAAGCAGTTACTATGTCTATTATCAGGGAAGTCAGTGAGACATGAAACAAGGATGAACCCCATTTGCCTGGGCAAAGAGCCCAGGGAGGAATAATTGCTATTTGGGGAGCAGCTGCAAAGAGGTTGATCAAATCCAAAGATCAAATGCTTATTTCATTCTGACGAAAATCATTAAATCATGAATCAACTTACCCCCTACCCCCAGCTCCTCTACTCTCACAAAATGACTATGTATACATCTGCATGTAACTGTCCCTTAATACATTAAAATGGTAGCAGTGGCTTTTGTTATGAAATCCTTAGATACAGACAATTTATCAAAGTGCAAGTAGTCATCATTTACATTTTATGTATCTACCAGAATGAGATTCCATGTTTCAACTCGGCACGGGAAATTTCAAAACAAAACCAAAATGTGGGAGAACTAAGGTGCCAAAATGAAGTTTGCTTCCAACTTTTAAAAATATAGTGTTTCTCATGGGGCTGCTCTTTATCACATAGTACTGACTATAGAAAAACATCCCAAAAGGTTACTATAAAGCATATGATATAAATAGACTAGTAAAGTGATAAGGAAATATTTAAGAATTAAAGAATATTTCTTCACTGTCAAAGAATTCATAAAATGTCTGTGAAGAGGTATCTGATGCCTAGAGCTCCAGAAGAGAGTAGCTTAAAAATAATTCTGTATTATTTTTTATCTAAAAAGTTGACAATAGTTGTGAAGTTTGGAGTTTCTTCCATCCAAAGACAGGATGAAAGGTTTTGGTTTTACACACACAGCAAACTGATTCCTCTTTGTTTTCTGCTATCAGCTTTAGTTACTACCAGTGTTCAGATGACTTGCAAATCTTTATCTACATTCTCCATGCTCTTCTAACAGCCAGATTCTACTCTACATTTCCTTTTGAGTGTCTCAAAGATGGCTCCAACTCAATTTGTTCAAGACTGAACTCAAGGTCAGCCAACCTCTCTTGTTTGTCTTTCTTCTCCCTGCCACAAAAACTTTGCTCACTCTGGCCTCTGCTGTTCCTCCTTCACTTACTTCACTTCTCTTTCAGCCCTCAACTCAAATGTTATTTCCTCAGAGAAGGCTTTGCTAACCGTGACAAGGTTAGATTTCTCTCTATATATAGTCATATCTCTGAAACTTCTTCTTAGCACTTATCACAGTATTTTACATTGTACTGTTATTTATGTTGACTCTCATATTAAATTGGCATTGTCTCTTGTACATAATACACAGTAAATGTTTTTTGAATGCATGACAGAATGAGTGAATGCCTACATTGCTGAATTGTGCTTTTAGTCTGTGGAAAATGCCAAGCTGGTCTCTACATTTGGTCCCTATAGTCATGGTGAAAATGTGTCTCTTAACTCTAAGTAATAGATAGCACATTGATGGAAGGTCCCAAATGCTGGGCTCTGAAATCCCTCACTGTGTGTGCATCCAGGCCATGGCTCTACCAGGTAGTTCTCTGGCAACAACAGAGCATGACTGGGAGACCCCAGCAGCCCCATTCCTGGGAGATGCAGAGCTCTTCTTATAAGAGGTAATGACCGGAAGACTCCACAATGACCTTGCCGAACTATCATATAATCTTTCCTCCCTGTCCTTCACAAGGGTCAGACCTGAATCATCATCTGTCTTTCCTCATCCTCCTTCCCATTTTCCCTCACAGAAATTTATCCTGGGAATTATCTTTCATGTGTAACTGCATCGTGGTACATGTTTCTCATAGAACTGAGATTAACACAGTCTGACAAAGACTGTGTCCTATGTGGGAATGCAAATGTGCTAATACCGTATGGGAGATGCAGTGCTGAAGGCTTTGTGCCTTTGCTTTGGTCTGTATTTTGAAGAATGTCATTTGTGGTATCTATTCAATATTTCACACAAAGCTACTGCATGATACTGAATTATATGGTAACACCTTTGTACCTCAGGCAGAACCTACACAGTAGTGTGCAATTAAATGAGATATTTAAGATGAAAAACAGTATGATACCCAGCATATAGTAAAAACACAGTAAATATAAGCTATTTTGCCATTCACAGGGTTATTCCCATCATTACTGCCACTTTCCTTTTGAGAAGGTTCTGCTCTCCTTCAAAGCATGAAGCTGGGTGTGCAAAAGGATTTTACCCATTTAATTGGCCTCCCTAAAATAGTCTATAACTATTTCTGATGATGGAAACAACTGTACTCAATACTAATGAAATCTTTTTTTTGCAAACTGCCTTGTTTGATCCTATTGTTGATCAAACACAAGCCCAATCAAGCAGATTTTCCCCCCACTTGTGGCCAACTTAAGTTGATCAAAATTTACAGCTATATTAAGCAGATGGTAACAGTTTGGACACAGGAGATGGAGTCCTGTTAGGATTCACCTTGTTACAGAGCAGTTTGCCTGTGATTTGACCCTGACTTCTGAGAAGTTGCATATTGCTTTTGGAACACTTGGTCACTGTGGAATATGTCCAAATATATCTCTCCAGCTGTGCTGGAACATTGTTCAAGAGCCATAGTTACTAAAACTTGCTGCTAATTTTTGTAATCTATTTTAGTAATGTCAGAAGAAATATCAGAGCTCAGATAAAAATGTCAAAATGACCATTATTTCAAGTGAAAGAATCTCACTGAAAATATTTCAGCCTTTTAATGTTTTCTGATCTTCCTGCTTCTGTGTCCTCAGACCTCTCCCTTCCAAAGGCTCAGTGATGTTGGCACAGAGCTTGGAGCTTCTGATCAGAAAGGGAAGATCTGCTTTTTACTATGTGCTTGTAGAATATGAAGGCATTAATTGAATTTCATCTTTTTAAAGTCCCAGGGAAATGAAAACATTTATAATAATTTATTTTTCTAATTGAGAAGATGGTGAATAGGAGCATCCAGAAGGATTAAGATAACTGGATTTGAAAAGTATAGAGACAAAGATTTGTTTAAGAGTTTTTTCCTCTTGGTTAGAAATATGCATGTTATTAATTAAAATCTTTAAAATGTTAAAATTGTTATCAGTGGATGGTAGAAAAATGGGAGTTACTTTTTCTTTCTTCCAACTTTTAATATTTTAACATATAAGTCTGGAAGGTAGCATTATAAGGTTAAGTGAAAAGAATTGATATTAGGACTAAAAATTAGAGATTAACATGATTCAGGCTGTCACATTAGCTTTCTACTCTTTTGAGGGTGCTAGAAGAAAATGTCTGATGTCAAGTATGGCCTCTCTGAAGCAGCTGTCCAAAGCTCTGCTAAATCCAATCTCCAAACTAGCCCTGTGGCTAATGATATGTGTTTTTATCCTGCAAATGCTTTAGAACTGTGAATTGTATTTACATTGAAAAATCACATTAAATTTTGAAAAAGAATGGCCAATTTACATGAATGGATTTTAATTCAGGCTATGTTGTGCAGGTAGAGAAAATATTTCACTTCTAATTTTTTCTAAAAATCACATTCATGTTGGTATTATGTAGATATAAAATATGTGCTACTAACTCACAAGGTTCTGTGCATATTATAATATTCATTAATTAGGAATAAGGATCATGAATCAGTAATGGTTTAATTATTGGTCTCTTAGAATAAAATATTACCAAACAACAGCTTGGAAAATGCAAGGATCTCACTTAACTCTTGACTCAATGAGGAAATAGAAATAACATCAAAGACTATGTAAGAAGTAATGGCAATAAGGAAGACAAAGCCTATAAATACAAATAACGCTATACTTGGAAGAAAAATTATAGATCAACACATTATTAAAAAGATAGAAATAAAAGAATGGAGTTTTTAGCATTGAAAACTTAGGAAAAACAGTCACAAATTAAACCTAATGAAAGCAAAAGTAAAGGAATAATAAATAATTTTTTTTAATATAAAGAAGAAACTAGAGAGGAAGACATTTCAAAAGAACAGGGTTTTTCTTTTTTAAATCCAAGAACTATTTTTTTTTAAACCAAACTAAGTAACAATGACCAGCAAGGAGTAATAATGAATAAACCACTGGGACACAAAGATTTCAAAATGAGAGAAAACATCAATTTGGGAAATGGCTTAAGATATAATGCAAGCATAATTACATATATTTTAAACTTTTAAGCAAAAAAATTTTATATCTGACTAAAATGAATGATTTCCCAGTAAAATATAATATATAAAATTAGCACTGAGAGAAATAGATAAGTTTAAGAGACCCATAATGATAGATACAATTTAGAAAATTGTCAAGGATGAAAATATCTCAAAGCAGTAACAAATAGGACTCAGCATTAAACTTAAAGTATGATGAGTCTCAATCCAGCAGGTTTATCTCGGGAATCAAAATTAATTAAACCTAAAGAAATGTAATAATATAGTTTATTATATTAATAGGCCTAAAAAGGAAAAATATATAATCATCTCACTAAATATCAAAAAGTCAATTGACAGGGGTGCCTGGGTATCTCTGTTAGTTAATCATCTGACTCTTGATTTTAGTTCTGGTCTTCATCTCAGGGTTGTGAGATCCAGCCCCACACGGGGCTCTGTACTGGGCACGGAGCCTGCTTAACATTCTCTCCCTCTCCCTCTGCCTCTCTTCACTTCCCACTCAAAAAAAATAAAGTCATCTGACACAACTCAACCACTGATTCAAGTGTGTGTTTAATAAATTATGAATTTAATGTTTCTCAATGAATTTATCATTAATATACTTAATGAACTAATACTTAATAAAGTAATACTAAAGATCATCTGTAAAATAAACATGTGAAAATATCCAGGATAATTCCATATAAATGAACAATAGGGCTTTGTCCTATAAGAGAGAATGACATTATAGAATGGAATAATTAAAATAGTTATGTACTATGGAAGGAACAAGTTGAACAGTAGAAGTAAAAAGAGAGTCAAAAAACAAACATATCCAGAAATTTAGCACATGATTAAAGTGGTATTGCGAGTCAGATATGAAAAGATGGGTGTGGCCTTTGTTAAAACAAGTGGAAAAACATACTGCATCATTCCTTCACTTCAAAATAAATTCCAGGGAATGAAAAAGATATTAGGAAAAAACTCTTAAAACATAAATTAAAATGTCAATGTGAATTTTAAGATGGACTTCAGAGTAAATATGTTTCCAGAATAACTGAATCATGAGTTCTTTGATTTTAAAAAAGATACTCAATTAACCTTGCTGCTAATTAAAAAACATAGTTCTTCCTCAAGGTTTTAAGACAAACCTAAAATTATCCTGTTAGTCTACTAATTAAATACATTTTAAGAAAGTTTTTGCACACAAGCTCAAACTTTATAACATTTTAAGTTGTATTTATAAATTTGATATATTGAACTACATTTTTAGAATCTTACAAAATGAAATCATCATGAGTTATTAATTAAATCTTATAAACACAAGTTAATTTTTAAGTGTGTAAAGTCATATGCTATCACCAATGGTCCAAATGATCTTACTATAATTTCTGCTTATGATCAAAACTCCAGGTCAATAGATGAATCAACTAAACATTTTATTGCAAGTACAGGGCTAGTTTATGACTCTAGTAGGCCAGATTCATGCAAGTGAGTCCTTAAAACAAAAGCACTGCTATTTTAGAATATATTTACTTCATCATCTCTATGCTTAATTTTACAATCCCACAGAATTTAAACATGCTTTTCTACTAGAGAAGCCATGTGTCAACACATTTGGGACAGCCTAATGAAGAAGAATTTTAGAGGATATTATTTCAGCTGACTGAAGATGAATATTGCCCAGAGACTGGGGTGATCTGGAGCTGCAGAGACCCAAGGCAATTTTTCTTAGGATTATAAGAAAAAAAAAATGAAGCCAAGTGTAAAAATTTTTAGGCCAAAAGAAAACCCAAGTTCATGCCCTCTCTAAATGAGTTGGTCTGCGGCCAATGTCCCTAAGATTCAAGTCATCCAGTATTAATTTCTCAAGGTGTGATGAGGCTATATTCCTTCAAAAAGTGTGTTATCTGACATTCTTCACACCTTGGATTGGACTGTGCATTTCTCTAGGTCTCTTAAGATATTGAAATGATATCCTCATATCTCCCTGGCTTTGTGTGGTTTCAGGCCACCATTTCCAGGTCTCCTATCTTCTCATACATGTGCTTTCCCACTCTACTGGAGCATCATTTCAGACATTTTTGTTTTTGTTGTTCTCAAGCACTCTGCACTTCCTCTACCAGCTTGACTCAGAGCTGAAGATCTTCTTTTTCCCTGAGAAAAACGAAGTGATCAGATGAGAACTTCGAGACCTCTACCACTATAATATTCACCATCAAGCCCCTGCCTCCCAAATCCAAATTAACTACCCATGATGTCATTCAATGTCAAACCTTTTCCTCTGGGCTACCCAAGAATCACTTTAGCAATTCTCTCTACCCTCTTTCTTACATCATTTCTTTCTCCACTAGATATTTTCCATTAGCATCTAAAAATGCTGGTATTTTTCCCACTTAAAAAACAAAACAAAAACAAAAGAATGATCTCAGCCCTATTTCTGGTGCCAAGCCAACTATTTCTTTATGTCTTTACTTTGCTACAGCAAAACCCCTAGAAATAATTGTTTGTATTTGCTGTTTCCATTCCTTCTCCCCTTATTTTCTCTTCAATCCATTTTAATCAGGCTTTTTGCCCTCAACATTCCATTTAAACTTCTCTTCTCAATGTAACCAGTGACCTTCATGTTGCCAAATTCACTGATCAACTGTCTTTATCCTATTCTTTATCAGCATTTGATAGAGCTGATCACTGCTCTCAGACACACATTCCTTCATTTACAGGACACCATCTGCTTTTGATTATCATCCCACTTTACTAGTTGCTTTTCCTTAGTCTCATGAACTATTTCTTCAATTGTTCCTTAATATTGTAAAGTTAGAGTAACAAGGTCTTGTTCTTGTCTTGTATTTATCTACATTAACTTTCTGAGTGATAGCATCCAGTCCAAAATTAGTCTCCTCATCTCTAGACTCATCAGTCTACCTGCATCTGTGGGACCACCCCTAACCAGAGGGCTAATAGAGGACTATAACTCACTGTGTCCAAACTGAACTCCTGAGTCTACCCCCAAAACCTACTCTACCCATATCCTTTTCCATCTTGGTTGATTTTAACTCCATCCTACTTGCTGTTCAGGCCAAAAATCGTAGAATTGTGCTTGACTTCTTTCTTTCTCTCATATCCCACACTTAATTGGTCAAGAAATCATGTTAGCTCTATCTTCAAACTTTATTCCAGAATCTATTTGTCTCCTGCCTGTGTTCCACCCTATTCTGAGCCATTATACAAATGACTGAAATAGCCTTTTAAAGTATCTCCCAACTTTGACCATAATCTCCACATATTTTGCTTCTATTACTGATTGATGCTACTAAACTTTAAGTTCTATTAGTGGCTTCTCACTTTACTCAGAATAAAATCATCACACAGACTTACTGGGTTCCATATGATCTCCTCCAACCCCTTTGCCCCATTTTTTACCCCATTTCCTACACATCTCCTCCTTGAAAACTCAGCTCTAGTCAAACCTCGTGCTACCAGGCAGCCTGAGGTCCTTTGCTCAGGCTTTCCCTATGAGTAGGCTACAACCCCTTAAATGTCCACTTGATCAAATCTCTCACATCCTTCACACCTCAGCTCAAGTCTCGCTTGCTCAATGACTATCCTGCCCTTCCTATTTAATATTCTGACCTGCCTTTACCATGATCTTCAACCCTAATTCTCATTACCTTGCTCTACCTTTCCTGTTCACATAGCATTTGCCTTTACTATACTGCAGAACTTGTTTATAGGTATCTGTTGTGCATCTTTGAGGACAAGCTCCATGAGGGCAGGGGGATTTGTCCTTGTTGTTCATTGAGGTATCATAAGCACCTAAAAGCAGTATCTTACACAAAGTTGGCACTTTAAAAATGCATTTGCTAATTAATCAGTTAATCCCAATGAGAGAACATTTGACACATTAACTTCTAAAAAATTTAAATTTCTGTGGTAAAAACTTAAAATAAATGAAAAACACCAATGGCAAGCTGGCAGGACAAAGGATCAATTCCCCCCCCCCTTTTTTTAAAGATTTTATTTATTTATTTGACACAGAGAGAGAGAGATCACAAGCAGGCAGAGAGGCAGGCAGAGAGAGAGGGGGAAGCAGTTTCCCTGCTGAGCATAGAGTCTGATGTGGGGCTTGATCCCAGGACCCTGAGATCATGACCTGAACAGAAGGCAGAGGCTTTAACCCATTGAGTCACCCAGGCACCCCAATACCCTTTTAATAAAGAGTTCTTACAAATCAATAAGAAAAGGGCAAACATTCCAATGAACAAATGGGAAATTAAAGAAGAATTTCACAGAAAAAGAATATAAATGGCCAATGAATAAAAATATGATCAAACCATTCATAATTTAAAAATGAAAGATAATACAATGATATGTTACTTATTTTTTTCAGCAGAAACAACAGATTTTTTTAGATGATCAAAGATCTCATAGATGAAAATCGACGGTATAAAATAAGCATGTATCTATGTTTAACTGAAATATATGAAATAAGCATGGTTCAATGTGTAAATGAAATGTAAACAATAGGAAAAGCTATTAAGAAAGCCAAGCAAGCCAAGCAAAACTATTGCAAATAAAGATGGTGGAGGAGCAGGAGAGGTAGTGTCGGAAAAAAAAAATGTGCAAATGACATGGAGCTGAGCTATTGGAAGTGAGGTAACAAGTGGCGAGAGAACTTGAGAGCTGGAAGCTAATTCTGAGAAATTACACAAAATAAGCACATAGCAAGAAATGGTAAATATAAAGATTAATATACATAGAAAATATTTTCTCTTTCTGCTAATTTGATCAGCTAGGTATTTAGATCAACTTTTTGCTAACAATTAAAATATTAAGGTAATATTTTAAATTAATATTGTAAGAATCTTTGTAAAAGAAATATAGAGCTGACACAAAATTAATGAATTATCAGATCTAAATCTAAGCAAAGGCAGGAATCCCAGGAGGTGAGGAGAGCACTGACACCATTTGTTCTGAGAGTTTGTACCAAACTTGAGCAGTAGAGCTTAGATTTTTGACAACCTTACATGGTTTAGGGTACAGTGATCAAGAAAAAGGGCAGTAATGTTGATTCTCCAAAAGGTAATTCACTCAGGTAACAATAAACTGAAATAAACTTCTCCAAGCCTACTCCAATCCTAAGTGACTACTAAGAAAGTTGCCTTGAATCTCACAAAAACTTCATAAACTGTTGTGAGATATCCCTTTTAATATCAGACTAGGAAATATTTGAAAGTTTGATAAAGCTGAGAGTTGAAATTGAGAACAAACAGTCATCCTCAGAAAAACACAAATTGGTGACACCTTCCTGGAGAGCAATTTAACACTAAAACAACTTTAAACTTATATCATATGGACTCAAAAAATTTACTGCTAGAAATTTATCCTGTCTACAGGATAAATATACAACGGTGTTTCACGCAATGTGGTTTCCGGTTTTTGATTAAAAGAATCAATGAGTCAGACTTCTCCAAAGAAGACATACAAATGGCTAACAGACACATGAAAAAATGTTCATCATCTTTAGCCATCAGAGAGATTCAAATCAAAACCACACTGAGATACCACCTTACGCCGGTTAGAATGGCCAAGATCAACAAGACAGTAAACAACACATGCTGGAGAGGATGTGGAGAAAGGGGAACCCTCCTCCACTGTTGGTGGGGATGCAAGTTGGTGCAGCCACTTTGGAAAACAGTATGGAGATTCCTCAGGAAATTAAATATACAGCTACCCTATGACCCTGCAATTGCACTACTCGGTGTTTACCCCAAAGAAGCTGATGTAGTACAAAGAAGGGCCACATGCACCCCAATGTTCATAGCCGCAATGGCCACAATAGCCCAACTGTGGAAAGAACCAAAATGCCCTTCAACAGATGAGTGGATAAGGAAGATGTGGTACATCTATACAATGGAATATTATGCCTCCATCAG
>CM052799.1:39724792-39777053 GCA_028533885.1 Nasua narica
GGGGGGGTTGGTGAGCCTGGTGGTAGGTATTGAGAAGGGCACGTTGCATGGAGCACTGGGTGTGGTGCATGAACAATCAATCTTGTAACACTGAAAAATTAAAATAAACATATTTGGGGAGAAAAAAATAGAAAAAAGAATAAAAAAGAATAAAAAATATAGAAAAGATTGTAACAGATATACAGAATAAAATGTAACATGTATCTTTAGAATTTTAGTAGGAGAGAGCATGAGGAAAGAAACAATATCTGAAAAGAGTAATGACTATGATTTTTCCAAAATAGATAAAATACAGCAAAAATTGCTAGGAACCCCATAGGTTCAAGAAGTGCTGGGGACCCAAAGTAGAATAAATACCTGGTCATATCACAGTAAAATTACTCAAAAATCATATAGAAAGAAAAAATCTTAATGGCAGTTATTAAAGCAACAAAATCTAACCTTCAAAAAAGGAATGATAAGACCAATATGTGACTTTCTCAACAGAAACAAAAGATGCTAAAAAGGCAATGGACATTTAAAAAATGCTAAAATGAAAGACATCTCAACACAGAAATTTAAACCCTACAATGAAAATGAATAAGATTTTTAGATAAACAACACTTGGAAGAATTTGTCACCATTAGGACTATGGAGAAGGAAATACTAAGGGGAGTTCTTTGAAGAAAAGAAAATCAACTGAGATGTAAACAAACACATAGGAGGAAATTAGGAGATACAGAAAGAGTAAATATGAGGGTAATCTCCTATGAGGGTAATCTGTACAATGAAGTGGTAAGTATAATGTCCTATAGGGTTTAGGATACTTCTAGAATGAAGTCCATAAAAATAATAGTACAAATGGGCAGGAGAAGGTAAAGGCCCTCACACTGTATGGTAAATAGCCAAGTCTCCAATTTATCTTAGACTCTAATAAGTCAATATGAATGCCGTAATATTTAGTGTGATCACTCAAAGAAGAATAAAATGATGGATAACTAAAAAGCCAATAGAGGAGAATATGGAATATTAATATAAAAGACAAGAAAAATAGTATTTCTGAACTGGTACAGCATATGGAAAACAAAAAATAAGTTGGTTCACAAATTCAAATACATCCGTAATTACATTAAAGGTACATAGGATATTTCAATTCAGAGACACCACTGTCAGATTGAATTTTTACTTTTATTTCATTTTTTAGACTGATTTTCAAAATATCTAATTCTATGTTGCTTAGAAGAGTGTGCTTTAAATCTAGATACAAAAAGGTTGAAAGTAGAAGGACGGCATAAATAAATGAATGAATGAATGAATAAATAAATAAATAAATAAATAAATGCCATATGATTTAGAAAGAGCTATACCTAAAATGGATCTTACAGTGATACTAAGTACAAAGCAGGATATAAGGGAAGAAGTCTTAGTGGAGATAAAGAGAGGCATTTCATAACCCTGAGTGCATTCACTAAGAAACTGCAAGAATCCTCGACTTTTAAGCACCAAATTAAACAGTCTCAAGAGTAGGCCAAATGTGACAGAAAATGAAAGACTGAGAAGAATAACAAAAACAAACACTTCAACAGTGTTGTACACTTTTATCAGTATGAAATAGGACAAGCAATCCCCTAATCAGTCAGGATAAAATACTTAAGTAACACAATCAACAAATTGGTATAATTGTCATATAGAGAATGTTTCTACAAATACTGCAGAATATGTATTATTTTAAAGTACATGTAGGGGCACCTGGGAGGCTCAGTGGGTTGAGCCTCTGCCTTCAGCTCAGGTCATGATCCCAGGGTCCTGGGATCAAGCCCTGCATCGGGCTCTGTGCTCAGCAGGGATCCTGCTTCCCCCTCTCTCTCTGCCTGCCTCTCTGCCTACTTGTGATATCTCTCTCCCTCTCTCTCTTTCTCTCTCTCAAATAAGTAAAATCTTAAAAAAAAAGTATAAAGTACATGCAAAATACGTATCAAAATTTACAATATGCTGACCCATAAAGCAAGGATCAATACATTTTCAAACACTAAAACCTCCAGTATACTTTCTCTGACTACAGAAGAATTAAACCAAAAATCAGTAATAAAGATAATGAGGAATTCTCTAAATATTTGGAAATTAAACCTGATTATTTCAATACCATTAAGTAAAACAAAAATGATAGAAACTAGAAAACATTTTGAACTGAAGGATAATAAAAGACAAAATATAAAAAGTTAGGAAATGCAGTAAAAGTCACTTGTAGAGGGGAATACATAACTTGGCTATTTATATAAGAAAAGAAAAAATAAGAAACTATTATGTAAATCCTAAGAAATTGATAAGGAAGGAATAGCAAAATTGACACTCCTCAAAAAAGCTGAAGGAAATTAGAAACATAAGTACATTTTTTAAATTATTTTAATTAAATTTAATTTTAATTAAAAAATAAGTAATTTTTTAATTAATTTGTCAGAATCAACAAATCCAAAAGATGGTTCTTTGAAAGAACTCAATAAAAATGACAGTCCTTGTAAACTGGTCAAAGTCAAATAGGCAACAAAGAGCAGCATGCATAAAATATCAGGAGCTCCAATAAATATGTAAGAGAAAAACACCACCCAATTAAAAAAATAGTCAAAATATTTGAAAAAGTGCTTTACATTGGAGTATATTGAAATAGCCAATAAGCAAATAAAAGATACTCAATTAGTCACTGGGAAATGCAAATAAAACCACAACGGCCTATCACTTGAAATCCACCAGAATAACCTTTGAAAACAAAACAAGTAAACAAGAATGCTACTTGACTATATCCGAATTTGGCAAGGATGTGGAACAATTATATTTTGTAGGTGGGAGTAAAGCCACATTAGCACAATGGCTTTGGAGAACCAGTTGGCAATATTTGTTAAATGCTGAACATGTGCATCACCTCTGACTTACATAGTTCACTCCTAAGTATATCAACAAAAGAAACAGATACTGGCATGTCCATTGCAGCATTATTTAACCCCCTACTCCATGGAAACAATACAATGGCCCTCAATAGAATGTATTTTTAAATAATTCTATCTTTGACATACTTTGTACATATGATCTATATCTATATAATAGCTTATTATTTGAAAAACCCAAAATTACAGGCACTCTTTGCTTTGTGTTGTAGTACAGAACTGTAAAAATGACAGTACTAACTATAACCGTATAATCAAAGAAAATAACCAATGTAAAAAATGATAGACTTTTATTAAATACCAACTATGGGTCACATATTTTGCTAGGTGGCTGAGAGTCACAAATCAAGGAAACAAATATGGTCTGTTTCCTCAGGGAGCTTACTAATTAGTTGCGAAATAGCTGTATTACCTTGGACTACAGAATGAAGTCTGATATTTGCCTTTATTCGCTATTAATATTCATGTCACTCATGTTGTGCCCTCTTAAAATCAGCCATGATTTCAGTCCTTGCTGATTTACTACTCAATGGAATGAAGCACGATGTTCTTCTGTTCTCATGGCCATGGAAACATTTTGCAGAATGTGAAGCCTCTGTTCATTCGTAACCTTGATCCTATACTCTATTCACTTACAGCTTTCTGTGATCTTACCTAATACTCACCAAATTGCTTTCTAACTGAAAGATTATTTGGAGCAGGCCAGAGAGTGCTAGAACGGCAAGTTCCAATAATACATGCCACATGGTCTTTGTTTATGCTGTTTCTTCCCCCCAATGCTTTTCCATTAGGTGCTTTCCATCTCTTTCGCTTAATTAATGCCAACTTACTCTTTAGAACTCTGATCCCTGACCCTCTAGTCTAGGTCAAGAATTCCCACAGATGGTCTTATAATACCATATAACTTTCTTTCCAAATATTCATCAAAATTTGCAATTACATATTATTCGAGTGAAGATTTGATTAACGTCTCTCTCTCTCAAGAAGTACTCAGCTCCATTGTACCTGGCACACAGAGGAGGCACTGAACAAATATAACTGAATAAAAGAGCTTGGCTTGTGGTTAAGCCAAATTTTAGAAATAGGAATGTGATAAAAAAAAAAAAAAAACTATTCTTTGACTTTCAAATTTACTTTCTGATCATTGGCATTCAGCCAGAGTAGAGCTGGTGTCTGAAGAGATTTTGTCATTACATCATTTCTGGCCTTTATCCCATGACCTTATTTCTTTCCCTCTGCTCAGGAGAACATATTGTATAAGGTCAGTAAGATGGATCTGGAGAACCAGTTTAATGTCTTTGCTCGCCAAAAAGACTGCTTCTGCTCTGGGGCGCACACCTGCTTCTCCCTTCTCTGCCAGCTCTGTGAGGTGAGGTGAGTTAGAAATGCTCTTCTTCCCAGGGTTGGTGGGATAAAAGCCTCCCGTTCTTCATACCTCCATCAAATGGCAAATGTTCGATAAGCACTCACCATACACACTGCACAAGACCAAACACAACAGGTGATGGAGTTTTATCAATTATGAACTTAGTATATGGGAGGGGCAAGGTGGATTGCTATCAATCAACAATCCTGTTGATTTAAGTTCCAGGACACCTTGCCAATCAACCCACTTCTGTCTTTATCATCACTACTCAAGATCAAGCCACCATCTTTCTTTGCCTCTGTCTCTTTTTTGTTGTTGTTGTGGTTTTTTTTGTTGTTTTTTTGTTTTTTTGGGGTTTTTTTGCCTCTGTCTCTTAAGACATGTCCCAGCATCCACTCTGGCACTGTCCGGCTGATGGTCTCACTGAAACTTAAGTCATGTGTCAAATGGTAAGTTGGATCATTATGCCTCTCTTTACCCTCTACCCTCACACTTGTTTAAAGCCCTCCAATGTTCTGCCATTGCTCTTAAGATAACAAATACCCACACCATACCCCACAAGGCCCTAGAGGTTCATGCTCCTGTCTACTCCTTCAGTTTTATCTCATGCCACTTTCACCCTTACTCTCTGTGCTCCAGTCACTGTGCCTTCTTCTTCAGGCTTCCTGAAGGAGTTACGCTCCCACTCACCTCAGAGCCTTTGCACATGCAGATTCTTCTGTCAGAAGTACTCCCCTGCCACCCCCAGTTTTTCAGCTAATCAATTCCTCTTTCACTTTCAGTTATCATCTCAAATATCACCGATAAAGATAACAATTGGACATCTAATCCAGGTTTGTTTGTCTCTAAAAGCTGATGCTATTCCTACCATACCCTGTTTCCCATCAATAAAGAAACAGGGCATGGTGGGCAAAACGCAGGGGCCACATGCTAGTTCAAACCTAGGAAATACTTCTGGTCTAGCCTCTTTATCAAGATCTAGTTTTATTTTCTCCTAGGCATAGCAGCTGTTAGAGGGGCCATTTCTTCCTTCCTTCAACATCTTTTCCACCCAGGAGTTTCCCTGCCTGGATCATGGCAAGACAGGTTTCATGAGGGTTCATGGAAGGACTACAACCCTGGGTGTCAGGCAAAGTGGGTCCAAGCACCAGCTGTGGCACTCACCAGCTGTGTGAACATGCTCAAGTGACATGATCTTGCTCAGTGTGTCAGACTGGGTCCTCCAAGAAATATTCCAAGACAGATGTGGACATGCAAGAGGTCTACTGGGGAAAATGCCCATGCAGGTTAAAGGGGAAAAAGCCAGAGTAGGTAGAGAGTTTTCAATTCAAGTCTGACATCTACAAAAGGATAGGGAAAAGGAAGGAGAATTGAATCTGGGTTCAAGAAAGTTTAGGCTAGGGTGAAGGGGAGTCTTCTAGCTCAGGTCCTTGGTAGAGGGTCCCACACCCCAGATGAATGGACTCTCACTAGTATCACCTCCTGGTTTAGATGTTGGCTGAGAACAGCCCAGGGAAGCATGGCTTTTGCATGAACATGGGGTCGATCTGGGGGACAGTGGCTGGGGATGCCCATCAACTATGTTTCCCTTAGAGGGAGATGTGAGTGGTATATTATCACCTTCTACCTCAGTTTCCTCATGTGTAAGATGAAGGGAGAATCCTTAGTGATACATGGGGTGGCTTCTAGCTCTGAAACTATGAGATTGTCTATTTGCTTCCATATTGTTTTATTTAACTCTTCTAATTTTGAAGTATTTTTTTTTCTTTTTTTTTTTTCTGGTAGTAACCAAAGAAACAAAAATGAATAATCTTAAAAAACGGGATATTTCTAATAAGCCTGAAAAATAAGTCCTGTTTTTTTTCCTTCCTTCCTTAACTCAACTTTTAGTATAGAGGCATAAGGACTTTAAGTCTTATGTACCCTTGCATTTTCAGGACCCAGCACAATGAACGCCATATAATGTCACATAACAGAGACTTTTCCTTGACTGAATGACCGAAACTGAATGGAACTAGGTCTGATTTTAAAAACAGTCATTTACTTAACTTCGAGGTTTTCCTTCTGGGGAAAAAACATTCATTTACTTAGCTTCTAGGTTTTTCTTCCAGGAAAGAGTACTGTGTAAATATGCTTTTTCTCCTATTTTTGCAACCAGAGTTCCTAAATCCCTCCCCCCAGGAGCATGCTCACTTTCCTCATCCTTGTCTCCCTCTTAAAGGCTCAAAGAACATTATTTTCCCATTTGAAAATCTCCTATCTCAATGTTCTCCAATCTTCCTCCAGAAAAAAAGTATTTTTTTTAAATAGAGAGTTTTTTTAAAAAAAATAAATATTTACTTATTTATTTGAGAGACAGTGAGAAAGCAGCAGAGGGAGAAGAAAAAGAAGATTCCCCACTGAGCCCCATGTGGGTTTCCACCCCAGGACTCCAGATCATGATCTGAGCTGAAGGCAGATGCTTAACTGACTGAGCCACCCCGGTGCCCCTAGAAAAATAGTATTTGATCATCTCCCCACATATGGTCCCTCCCCTCAAGGAACTCAGAGTATAGTTGGAAAATAAGACCTGAATCAGTAACAAATTCAAGATATATCATAATCATGACTATAAACACAGCAGCAGCTATTCCCAGGCATTGTACTAAGTGCTTTTCATAGTTGGGACCAGGTAAATAAATGAGGAAAGGCAATTGGATGGGACAGACGGATGCTGGAGAGCTTTGCCTCAGCTGAGTTGGGGCAAGAAGGAGCCACCATTCTCCCCACGGAGGGTAGGGGTGGGTGGAATGCAGACCCAGTGTTGCCTTTCTAAGGGTGGGTAGAAACAGGAAATCAGATTTCAATATGCAGTCATTCCATTTTATAATAACAGGAAATAATTCAAAAGTTTTAAAACGTGGTGTTGGGAAAATGAGCTCATTTGATTAGCAAATCTAGCTCATGCATATACTGGGACCTGTGAAATAAGTAACAGCATTTAATAATCACTGAGGGCTAAATATAGAGTTCACATACTGGAGAAGTTGAGAAGAGGAATTAATGATTTTGTCAGAGAAAGTTTAGTAGAAGAGGTTAGGACTTAAGATGATCAATGAGAAATGAGTATCAGATAGGCAGAGGGGGCATTTCAGGCAAGAAGAAATAGGTATGTGATGAAGTTCTAACTAGCAGGAATGAGGAGGACATCTTTCTAGTGACAAAGAAAATAAGATCAGATCAAGTTGGAAAAATATTAAGAAAGGTACTGTCACTGTAGCCTATGGGAAACCATCTTTGAATGGTCTGTGGAGCCCCACACATGGGCTAGGTTCTAAGGGAGAGAAGGCTGAGACCTATCTAAAGCCGAGGAGATGTTGAGCGGAGGAAGGACATTTTCTGCCAGAGTACCAAGGGAGTAGGAACTTAGTTCTGCTGAAAGGAAAGGCCTCCTGCACTCCAGATGCTCAGCCAGTATTTGTCAAACAGAATGGAACCCAGGGGTAGTAGGGCACAGAAGACAAATTGTCCTCTGGAGTCATTTAGTAACCTACTTTAGGTTTGTCAGTCAGTGTTTTTATAGCAAAAAGAATGGAAAAGGAGATCAAGCCCTCTGAGTATAAAGATGGACAAGTAAGACTGATGTGGGTGAATCTTAGGGAGAAAGGGGAGACTATGGTAATGAAGAAAACAACAGGGAAACACCGGAGTGAGTAAAGGGCAAGCTTTCACTGGTGATCTAGGAACTTGAGATGGAATACAGCAGGATGATTTGGCCTTTCTGTATATGTACATGAAGACATCTGAGAGTTAAATCCCGTGGTTCCTGTATGTGTGCTGGAAAGCAGAGTGAGGGAGGGGAAGGAGAGGAGGAGGACAAAATGGAGATGGAGAGAGAGAGAAGAAAGAGAAGATGCCAGAGGGAGCCAGAGAGAGGGAAAATGAAGGAGGAGGGAGGCAAAGAGGGAGAGAGAGATTCTAGTGGAGGTAATTTCAATGGCCATTCTACCTCAAGAGCTCCTGTCCTAGGTGAACGTAGGTGGTGAAACATCCATAGGCTGGTATTTGCTGCGGAGTTCATTACCCCTTGTTTCTTACACTATGAGCTTCTTGCCATGCCAGGTGTGAAATCACGCAATGGCTACTAACCAGCAAACGAATTAATTCATCTGGTGTCCAAATAAGGAAATGGCTATACGTTCCAATCCCGAAGGGCAATCTGGTTCCTTTGAACCTATTGAGAGTGGTATGTGGTCCCCAATGTGAGATTCTCAAAGTTAAGTTTGACCCTACATGGTACTTTTCTTTATATAAGAGCTGAGAACACAATTGCTTTACAGAATGCAGCTCCACCGAGGAACAGAATGTCCACTTTGGTAGGGCCAGCCATGGAAACCTACACTTCTGATGAGTAATGACAGGGAAGCAGCAGCCAGTCCAAAGTGGGCACCCAATACTTTCATAAGAAATGGAGTCTGCAGGGAAATGATGGGAGCTAAGGAGAGATAATTGCCAGGGAGAGAGAAGAGTGGAGGCCAGGTCAGTAGGTTCAAGAGCACTGACTCCAGCTGAGCTGCAAGGAGCCAGCAGCAGGCCCACGAGGGCCCTACAGACCAGAAGAGATCTGTCAGACTGTCTAGAGAGGCTCATGAGAGGCCAAGAGCAGCTGCTAGAGAGTGAGCTCATCCATCCGTAGGGTGGTAACGGTCCACACTGAGTCTAGAAGTAGAGGAGCCATTTCCAGGGAGAGGAAAGTACACTCTCTGGAGGAAGAAAAATATCAAGAGGAAATTTGCTTTTCAAAGGGAATAATGCATGTTACTTAAAAAGAACGCAGCTGATGGCTCGCACTGTTATGCCGTCTGCTGTCAGACAGTTTCAGCAGAACTCATCTCTCTCCCTGCTCCATCGGGCAGGAAGGGAGCCAGAGCCTTTCTCAGAGTTGATAGCATGGAACTTCTTCCATCTGCCTTAGAAATTACTGTGACCTTAGAAATTCAACAGACTCTATCGGGCACATGCAAGCCACTTAATCATGAGGAACACAAGAAAACATTTCCACACCCAGAAGACACACCGCATACGAACACCTTAAGTCTTTTCCAACAAGCAGGGGAAAAAATGCATGTGTGCACAGACGTAAGCAGAGGAGAGATGACAAGCCCGTGAGCGGCAGAGATGGAAAAATTTAAATTTAGTTAAGACGTGGGGTCCCATAATGAATACTGAACCAAGTAAACAACACTATCGAGCACACAGCCTCATTCATGACATTACAACGTGGCCCCGACCGAATACACTGTTAGACTGAAAATTGGTCTCTGGACGTCCTCACTCTCCCCCACAACGATACATGTCTCAAGCCATAAGCCTCTCAGTGGAAGCTGGACTTCCGGAGCTGGATTCTCTCCTTGTCCTAAGTCTCCGCACTGCTGCACTGATACAACAGGAAAGGGGACATAAAGGGTGATTTCTAACATGACCTGCTGACAAGTGGCTTGTGGTACGGATCACCCAGCCCAGCCCAGCCGCTGTCCTGGGGTGATGGGGGAGGAGGGAAGATATGTTGAAGGGGCTCAGTCCCTTGCTTCTGAACGTTGAGTCCGGACAGACTGACATCATCCAGTGACCTGCAAGTCACACACTGCCCCTGCATCATGACATATCAGGAGTCTTATTCACACAAAGCTGAAAGGCTCCTTGACTCTGTCTGTTGCTGGAGCCTAGCCTGCGGGGGCAGCTGCCCGTAGAACGAGACACCTGGTGAGTCGCTCTCATTCCACGAACCCCACCAGATGTTGCCCATGAACCCTAGTCTACCAAGAGAACACTCATCAATTCGGTGGGGCAGCACTTCTACAATATAGAACTGGTTTGTAAGGATTTAGGACAAAACTCCTTCATGATTGCACCTAAGAGTTTAGGAATGGATGAGTAGAACATTGAAAAAGAGAACAAATTCACTTCTTGCCTATTTCAACCCTACACATCTTTTTAAATCCCGGTTTAAATGCAAACTACTACACCAAGCTTTAACCTAAATTCCTATCACAAAATTATTACATTCGTTCTGATATACTCTAGGGCTCCTACATCATGCTGTGTTTATGTCTATTAACACAGTTCTAGAAACTGTCATTTTCTTGTCAGTTTCCCCTGCTACTTGTATACTTCTTGAAATAAAGTCTAATGAAAAAAACTGTGTCCATCCCTTAACATGGAAAGCAGAGTAGTGCTCAACATGTTTTCAATGATTTAATGAATTCATTTTGACATAAAGAAATAGATCCATAACCAGAGTACTGTTACCTTGCTTACCACTAAAAGTACTGAATTCCAAAGCTACACAAGCCTTAGAGAAAACATTCAGATCTTCTTTACTTATGTATTTTTTTTAGTTTTTATCAGCATCTGCTCACTGGGCTAACTAAAATAACAGTCCTATTTAACCTCCAGTAGAGGACAGGGTTTGGAGAGAGAATTGGGCTAATGGAAGTAAATGTTCAGAACAAGTATTATTTTATTTAACCTTTCTTTGTTCATTGGGCTTCTTAATTGGTACTCCCACTAATGGTATTTCTTGTTTTGGTTCTCAAAGAAAAACAAGCAACCTAAAATAGCCAGACACAGTGGAAAGCCATCTAGATTCTCAGGCGCCAGCTTCCTCCAGGGAGCGATGCTCCGATGGATAGAACTATGCACAAAGCATCACAAACTCTTCCTGTGAGAAACTGATGTTCCTGTATTAAGGGTCCGGTGAGAGAAAAAAAAAATAATCCTTTTAGGGGGACTCACATGTAAAAAAAAAAATGCGTAGATAAAATGAATATAGAACTCCTTACTGAATCCTATGCTAAGTTAATCATAAATTTGCAGCACATATGTAGCACTTTTCATCTTCAAAAAGAAACCTTGCTGCTGGATTTCAGAAATATCCTCGTTTTTTAAAAGAGAAGTCCTAAGGAAGGGTTTCCTAGCATTGCCACACATATAAATGTCATCCTCTAGGAGTCTTAAAAATCTAGCTTTTCCAGCCCCGAAGAATTTGGTGTCATTTCACTAAAGAATTGTTCCGTTATCATTACTATGACTGTTATTTTGTTGCTATTTATTAGTCTTTCCAGCATCCTCCACCCTTCTGAGGAAAAAATACTTCTTTTCCATAGGAAACCTATCCCATCTAATTTGGGTGAGGCTCGACCCTCCAAGCCACGTGACATGCAAGGTATGCTCCACACTCAATGGGACCGAGGCCCAGGCAACCACAATACTCTATTTCTCTGATTGTTGGGATGGGCAAATGACTTACACAGTCAATTATAAGCTTCCCTGAGATTTGTAATATAGGTACTTACAGAAATACTAGCTTCTTCCTTTAATCACTGATCATGACGAGGTGGGTTTGAGATTATCCAGTGCCCTATAGCTCTGTAGATGGAAATAATCTGCCAGAAAATGGAGTCGACCTATAGAAGTGAGTAGGGTTGAGAAATGGAGAAAGACTCTAAGCTATGAAGATGTCATAAATAGGTCTCTGAGTCTAGTTGGGTTTGAGATTTAGTTAACCTCATACTTCATAGTCCTATCACCCAAAATGTGACCCCTTAAGTAAATTTTGATTTTATAATCTGTGATATGCAACACAAAGAGGTCTAATCAATAATCCATATTTTGCCAATTTTACGAAAACGATGCAATAGGGAGGCTCTGAATAGTCCACATCTATAGCTTTTGGTGGTGCTCCTCTCCCTGTCTGAAACATTTCTCCTCCCACCCATTTAAGTCTTAAGGTCCAACTCAAGTCCGTTTCTCCCATGAGCTTCTTTCCTTCATTTGTGGGGGGAACTTCTTATCTTGGATATACGATCCATGTAAGAACTTCTCAAACTAGAATCCAAGAATCCCCAGGATCCTCAAGTTATCCAGGAAAGGTTTTTGTTATTCTATGTTAACTGTTTACTGAGCAATTACTTTGTACCAGTTTCAATCTTAAATATTGGGAACAGACAAATGAACAAGACAGACAAGCTTTTTGATGTAGTTCATATTCTAGTGAGGGATGAGTGGTGGGCAATAAATAAACAAATATCTGGTAATAGAAATAAACAAGTAAGTAAGCAAGTTCCAGATAGTGATAAATGCTATGAAGATAATGAAGCAGGGCCGTGTGTTACAGTGTCTGCGGGAGGAGGAGGCTGTTTCAGCCAGGTTGGGATGGATATTTAAACACACTTAAGCAGAGTACCATAATCAAAAGAACAAGACAGCGCTAAAAGCAAGCAATAGGTTTTTTTTTTCCTTTTAAAAGGGGTCCCCAAAATGCTAAACATAGAGTTACCATATGGCCTAGCAATTCCACTACTAGGTATATACCCAAGAGAAATATAAATATACATTCATACAAAAATGTATACATGAATGTACAGAGTAGCATTACTCATAACAGCCAGAAGTAGAAACACCCCAAATGCCCATCAACTGATGAATGGATTAAGAAAATGGATTATTTGCTTAGAAAAAGGAATGAAGTACTGATACATGTTACAATATAAACGAACCTTAAGAACATGCTAAGTGAAAGAAGCCAGTCACAGGAGATCATATGTTATATAATTCTATCTATGTGAAATGTTCAGAGGAGGGAATTCCACACAGGTAGAAAGTAGATTATGATTGTCTGGGGCTGGAGAAGTGGGAATGGGAGTGACTACTAATGTGTACAAACAAGTCTCTTTTTGGGGTCTTGAAATAGCCTAAAATTAGGTAGTAGTGATGGTTACACAACTCTTCACAAGGAAAAAAAATCACTGAATTGTATACTTTACTTTTTTCTTAAATTGTATACTTAAATGGGTGAATTTTGTACTATATGGATTATAGCTCAATAAAACTATGAAGAAAATCTATCAAAAAAAAAAAATCTATCATTTGGGTGTGAGGGACACTAGTGTATAGTTCTGCATTAACTTAATCAAATATTGCCTTGTGTTGTTACTTTGTGTTTCCTAGGGTTCTATCATTTGGCCCCAACTAGATCATAAAGCTTCAGGAAAGTAAGGAATATGCATTTCATTACTTTAATACTTCTTTGGCATGACTTCAGAGGTGTGCACATAATAGGGTTTCATTAATACACACTTTCTGATGGATAGAGGGGAGCAAGCATGAAGATCTTGAAGTCATGGTTTTCCAGGGCTGCAGGAACAAAGTACCACAAACTGGGTGGCTAAAATAAGAGAAATTTGTCCTAATTCTGGAGGCTGGAATTTTGTTCATAGGGATGGTTCCTTCCGAGGGCTGAAAGGGAAAGATCTGCTCCAGGCCTCTCTCCATGGCTTGTAGATATCTACATATTCACATGGCATTCTACCTGTGCGTGTGCGCATGTATGTGTATCCAAATTTCCTCTTTTTCAAGGACACTAGTCTTGGTGGGTTAGGGGTCACAAGAATGACCTCATTTTAACTTGATTACCTCTGTAAAGACTCTATCTCCCAAGGAGATCACATTCTGAGGGAATGGGGATTAGGACTCTGACATATTGTTTTTAGTGGGATACAATTCACCTCCTAGAATAGTCAGATTTTAATTTCTATTTAAATTTTTACCCATGAAGTTCATGATTTTGTAAATTCCCTGACAGCTCCCAGGCCAAGGTTTTTAAGCCATGCCTCCAGTAGTGACTATTATTATGTCTCCAAAGCTGAACAGAAAGTGTCTCACTCCAGTGACCAGGCTGTAATTCAGCCTTTTTGTTAAGACTTTCTAATTTGCAGTCCACTACTTTGCCCTATCACTAGATGAATTCATTTGGCTTAGCCTTATTCTTATGTCCACCAGTTTCTTAATGTCAAATAAAAGGGCAAGCCAAGTGAGGCGCTCAATTTTTCTGAAATGTACAAAGCATTACTATTTCTCAAATCACTGGGAGGTAGGCCAGTCTGAATGACTAAAAATCTTGGAAAGATAAATAAATGTACACCAAGTTTGAACTGAATTAAATCCCTCTGTACATATCCACACATTCAGCACCCATCCACAGGGACTGGGTTTAAACAAAATTTTAAGATAGTAACATAGTTTTCTTTTTTTTTTTTAAGATTTTATTTCTTTATTTACTTGTTTGTTTATTTAAGGGAGAGAGTGAGAGAGAGGCAGAGGGAGAGGGAGAAGCAGGTTCCCTACTGAGAAAGGAGCCCGATGAGGGGCTTGATTCCAGGACCTTGGGATTATGAACTGAGCCAAAGGTAGATGCTTAACCAACTGAGCCACCCAGGTGCCCAACAACACAATTTTTAAATCATCTTTCACTTATTTTATTTATATAATGATGCTTAAAAATCTTGAAAACAGAAAATTTTTGTTTTGTTTCTTTCTTATAATTAGGGAAATCTTTACCTTTAAACTTTCATACACTCTTGCTTTGCTCAACAAACAGTAATTTGTACAAGTGAAGGCTTCAGGGTGTTATACACTTTGGCCTGCAAATCAGAACATCTGGGTCCTATTCCTGGATCTGTCCCATCTTAGGTAGTGAATGGAGACATGCCCCTTAACCTCCTAGAGTCTTACTTTGTACATCTTTAAAAAGAATATCATACTACTTGGGTAGCCCACTGGATTACTGAGAACCAATTGACTGTACTCTGAAGAAATTAAAATTTGATAGTATTTGTGATGGAGGTTAAATTGTTCACTGTTTATATGTTTATTGACTAGAAAAGCAGCACCTGACACAAACTAGGTGCCTCTCAAATACAGGTTAAATGGATACAAAATCACAGATACTGCTCTAGAAAAACAGAATTTTAAATGACGTTAATGAAATGTTAAATTTCAAAACCAGATTTTTGACTTTAAAATATAGTACTACTTTTTTTTTTAAAGGTTTTATTTATTTGACACAGAGATAGAGAATACAAGTAGGCAGAGCAGCAGGCAAAGGGAGAGGGAGAAGCAGGCTCTCCGCTGAGCAGGGAGCCTGACGCGGGGCTCGATCCCAGGACCCTGGGATGGAGCCCAGGACCCTGGGATGGAGCCCAGGACCCTGGGATGGAGCCCGACACGGGGCTCGATCCCAGGACCCTGGGATCATGACCCGAGCCAAAGACAGCTGCTCAACAGACTGAGCCACCCAGGCGCCCCAATATAGTACTACTTTTGAAGCTTCTTGTGAATTTGCAATCATTTAAAAATAAAAACGTCAAAGCAACAGAGACAAAACCAAGTCTCAGTGAAATGGAAGTGTTCCCATGGAATATCTCTAAAGAGAATGTCAGCTGTCATGTGCAGTAAGCCACGAAAAATGTGAGGATTTGTGGCTTAGCACAAGTGCCACCGCCTAAAAAGGACAGATACAAAGGGTCCAAAGAGAGGAAAGAAAAAAATGAAATAAAGAACAGCTCAATACACAAGCATGTGCACACACGTGCTATAATAATTTGTAGGGAAACAAAGATTCCAAGAGGGTTTTTTTGGCTTTAGATACTTAAAGTGGCTAAATAAAATTATGCATGGCACATGGATTATTTTTTAATATTTGAAAAATTTTAACTAGATCTTTCACATGATCACTAAGTTGGGTTACGATGGATCCAAATTAAAAGGCAAAGATTATATCTGCAGCTGATTTTATGTTCAGAACATATAGGGGGAAATTTTCATTATTCAGTTATATTATGCAGAACTTACTTGAAATACAAAATTTATAGAAAAATTGTTTTATTTTTACAGGAGTTAACTTTCTCCAATGGTTTTGTTCCAATCCCAAGAGAACTGTGAATGCTGAAAGCTACAATGTGTTATTATTATCATGCTTTTGTCAGGAACACATTACAATACCATTTAATTCTCTTATTTTTTCAAATAAATTCAGTAGTGTGAAAAGCATGATGTAGGTGGTTAATTTTCCCCATTTATAAGCTTTTTTTCCCAAATGATGAAAAATTTAAAAAATAATTACACCAGTGAAAAGTGGGGAAAACTAGATTACAGATGGTCTCAGACAAGTAACTCCTCTACACTGGTGTTAGTTTTGTGGTGAACTGCTAATATCTTTGGGAGACATCATCAGAGACAAGAATTCGTGTAAATAAGAGTCTGTGCTACAGGGCAACCAAGTGTCTATGTTTATAACAAATATGACTGGTATTGATCATAAACCCACTAAAAAATGTAAAGCACAGCTATGACAGAGGACTAAAGAAACAGCCTAAGACACCACAAGACCACATAACTGGAAGGAGGGATGTAACACATTAGTTTAGAGACTGAGGAAAGAGAGCTTGGGCTCAGGTCTGAAGAGTAAGTAAGAGTCAACTAAGCAATACCCAAGAGAATTTAAAACATACGTCCACACAAAACTCCACAGGCATATTCATAGCAGAATTATTATAGCCAAAAGGAGAAATAACTTATATGTCTATCAACTAAGGAATGAATACGCGAAATGTGGTACAGCTCCATGATGGGATGTTATTATCGAGTCATAAAAGGAAATAAAGTACTTATTCATCTTGTAACATGGATGAATCTTAAAAACATGATGCTAAGTGAAAGAAGCCAGATACAAAAGGCCACCTATCGCATGATTACTTTTTGTGAAAAGTCCGTAATAATCAAATCCACAGGGACAGAAAGTAGATTAGTGCCTGTCAGGGGCTGGTGGAGGGGAATGGGGACTGACTGCTGATTGCTACAAGGTTTCCACTGGGGATGATAAAACGCTCTGAAATTTGACAGTGGGGATGGTTGTGTAACTTTGTAAATATACTAAACATCAGTGAATTGTACACTTCAAGTAGATGAATTTTCCAGTATATGAACTATATTCACCTACCCCCCCGCCCAAAGAACTAACTAGACAAGGAAAAATGTAGTGGCAAAAGCCTGACAGGTAGAAGGAAGTGAAGGAAGCCTAGTATTGCTTGAGCAGGAAGCCGAGGGGACACGGCAAGGAAGCTGGCAAGAAGGCAGGCTTCAGACCAGACATTGCCTTGGGCACAGTTGCTGGCACGCTCTGCTTTTAACCATTTGCTGCTGGTCTCCATTATGAGTTTGCTCCTCTTCTCTTTCGATGGATATTCCAACGTAATTCGATCTCAAAATGTTTGTGGGAAAAATGTTTGCCATTTTCCCCACAAAGTTCTCTCCCCCACCTCAATCAACTCAAACTCCTTATCTCTGAATCATACCAGGTTCTTTTCCGTGCTGTTCTACACCTCAAATACTTCGGTCTGACCTGTTCTGCATTCTAGGAAGAGGCAGCCTGCATGCCACTACTGGGCAGGTCTCCTGCTTAGCCTAACACCTGGATGAACACCTCGCATCAATGGAATGATATTCCTAAACACAGTGGTGATTCGTCAGATAAAAAAGGAGCTAATGTCCTCTGAAAAATGAAGTCACAGAGATTGAGCTTTCAAAGTTTGCATTTTGAGAATTTGCAGATAGGAGAGAATGGAAGGGGCTATCAAGGCAGGATAAATATTAAAAGAGTGAAGTAAGACAAAGAGTGGGGTCTGACCCTGAGGTGACCCTGTAAAGGATTAGCCTTGCATTTTCCTTCAGATTCTGGAATCAGCCATATTGTATAAGCAGCATCAAGTCTTTTTTCTTTTTCTATACTATAGTTAGTGTGGTTAATAGACCCAAGTTTTAGTGAAAAATCACAGCTGTGACTTACTCATTGATTGTTGGCTGGCTCCTGTGGTTTCTTTCTTCTGTGGTTCCCTGAAGTTAATATACCAGTCTCTCTCAGAGCCATTCCAAAGGCAGAATGAAAGCAGTCTGGCAGATAGAGTCTAAAGAAAAGAATACAACCCTTCATACAAAACCTGTTTATGAGTACCGTCTATGTACCAGACCCATTTCTAGATGCTCATGATTCTGGAGTATAGAACACAAATCCCCTGACCTCACAGAGCTTCCTTTACATATGCCTCTCAAATACTTACTGAACATCTGCTTGCCAGGCACCGGGCCATGCAATGGAATAGAAAAGAAGAAACTCATAAGGGCCTTTGGCAAATCTTGCCCATCATTTTGTGAAAAACTAGAGAGAACAAAATCTATTGACCGGGGGTGGTGGCGCAAATCAGCCAAAGTCCCTAAAAGAGTGGCTACAGTCCTCAATTCTGGGTCTCTTAGCAAAGATACACGAAAAAGCATTCTTAACATTTTTCAGATGAGAGCAACCATCTCCTATCCCCCATCCACACCCTTGAGGGTGGAGGAAATTGCATCATTGGCATCCATCTTACTGGTGTCAGAGGTCAATCTCCTGAGAGGCAAAAATGAGCTGACAGACTCATCTGATGCTGGCATAGGCTGAGAACTCTAAGGGATTTCAAATAGCTCAAATCTGCAATGGGGCTCAGTTTCCTCCTCAGAAATGTGGGTGACAACTGAGCTGTACAGTGTGTCATGGGAAAATAGTGGACTTCTCAAAAATACGTTTTATTTTGAAATAGTTTGACTTGTAGGAAGTGTCCATGTACCCTTCACTTTGTGTCCCCCCAACTTAGAGAATCACAGTTAAGTTGTCAAAACCAAGAAACTGACATTGGCAAAATACTAGTACCACAGATACAGACCATATTCAGATTTGGTCAGCTTTTTCAGGTACTTTCCCCCGAGGACATATAGCTCTAGGACATTTTATCACATATGCAGATTCTGATAACCATAACCACAAAGGATCCATCACCACAAAGGATCTCTCTCACACTACCACTTAATAGCTGTACCCTTCCCATGATCCCTCACCTCTGGCAACCGCTGGTATATTCTCTATCTCTCTAATTTTGTCACTTTGAAAGTAATGGATTTTTTAAAAATTTTAAGCTCAATGTCCTCCTTAAAGGAAAATAAGCTTAATTATATTTGGGAGTACTTTGGGGGGGCTTATAATTAATCTTATTTCCTACCACACAAACTCTCTTCTCCTTTTCTGCTGTTCTCCCTTTCATAGTCTCAATTTAAAACTCTCTGAAGAGAACTTCACCCCACAGCTAAGTCATCTTATGGATTTCATATTCCTTTATTACTTTAGTGTCTCCACCCTGTCACTGGCCCCAGCACAGTAAGAAGGAAAAGATTAATGTATGTTTCTCTCAGGCCCCAGAGCTCAACATGTTCATGTTACTATGTGGGGAAAAAGAAAAAGAAGAAAAGCAATCTAGACATTTCTGCTTTAGGTCCTCTTCTGGCCACAGTAAAACCAAGATAGGGTCACCTCAGGCTCTAGAGATTTTGGAAAAATCCTCAAAGTTAAGACCATGAAGATAGTTCAGAGACATTTATACATGTAGCCTGGTTCACATACTATCCCTAAGTTGATGTGGTATATGATTTCTTAAAAGTAATTTTTTAAAATGTGGGTTGAAACCAAACCAAACCAAACCATGAGTATACACTACTGTGGAACTTCTAGTATGTTCAGTGGAGTTACTACCACTCCCCAGAAACCCTGTGGAAATAGTCCTAATGTTCTGTAGTTGCTAGATGTAATCTAAAGCAAGATGCTAAGGAAACAATTTCACAAAAGGCTATGTAATGTCAAAACTCTTCTGACCACGGAGAAGCTGCCTGCCTGAAAAGAAATTATTGCTAGGGAATGCTGCCAAAAGTGTGCACATCTAATACATTTCTCTCAATTATTATTTAAGTATTTGGGAAGGCTCGCTGTGAAATGAAGAGGCTAAACAGAGTTTCTTAGTCCTGTTCTCTTGTATAAATATGCTTCTAGAAAATGAAGAACTAAATATATAAGTGCCAAGAAGTAGGAGAATATGCGTTAAATTCTTTAAATGAATTAAATTTTATTTACTTATTTGACAGAGAGAGAGATCACAAGTCAGCAGAGAGGCAGGCACAGAGAGAGGGGGGAAGCAGGCTCCCTGCTGAGCAGAGAGCCTGATGTGGGGCTCGATTCCAGGACCCTGAGATCATGGCCTGAGCCGAAGGCAGAGGCTTTAACTCACTGAGCCACCCAGGCACCCATGAATTAAAATTTTAAAACTTTAGGGGCACCTGGGTAGCTCAGTCGGTTATGTGTCTGCCTTCAGCTCAATTAATGATCTCAGGGCCCTGGGACTGAATCCCACTTTGGTGGTGCTGAGTGGGGTGTCTGCTTCTCTCTCTGTGCCTCCTCCTCTCCGTGCCCACATGCTCTCACTTACTCTCTCAAATAAATAAAATATTTTTAAAGACTTTAATTGCACTTATTAATTCTCTAAATGAATTAAAAAATAATTGTACTTTTAATGTAATTTTTTTAATCAACACATCTGTTAAGCTTTGTTTCCATGCAGCTTAACCATGTGAGGAATGCCTACTTCCATGTATCAGATATCATTCGACTTAACCATGTTCCTCTGGAAGCCAAAAGGAAAGGACACTCTCCTGAAGGTCTACAAAAATCACTCATGGACCAGTAAAAGCAATGAGACGAATACACAAGGAGACAATAGACCTTTCTACTGCTGGGCCATCCTACATGGAAGCTTGGGTTCCAGACCTCTCACGGAAGCAAAACCTTTGCCTCATTTCCCACCTGCTATGCAAAGAACGAAAACTCCACACTGGACATTCTGTCCTGATAAGGATCCTCTGAACGTTTGCTGTCTCTCCTACCTCTGCCTCTTTGGTCCTCACCTTCTTTCCCTATTCTCAATAACAATATCCTCCATCCTCTTCATGATCCACCTAAAATTTTCAAAAGAGAAAAAAAAAACTTTTTGAATCCCTAATACCTTTAGGAAAACTTTCTTGACTTCTGTCCAGCTCCGTCTACAGCATATCCACTAAGAGTCAAGTATGTTACTGTGTATTATGTACTTTAAGCCTCACCCCAGGAAAGGTAGGCATTATTCTCTTTAGAATGAATACAAAAAATTGCTCAGAAAAGCCATTCTGTCCTTATTTTAGTACAGCTGGGAGTAGTCTAGCCCCTGAATTCTAATTCCAAAGCCCATGTGCTTTGCAGAGGTCCCCTCGTTTTCTACTTCTCTCAATTACAGCCTCTTCCCCCACCTGGAATGTTTACTCAGCGTTGGATATATCTCTATTTAGACTATGAACCACTTTAAAGCAGGGACCCCCATCTTCCCAAACCTTTATCACTCACAGTACCTAGAGTGCTCTTTGAATAGGAAATACTCAAAAATGATTGCTTTGTTGGTTTTTTTTTTCCCCCTTGGTTCTCTTTATTCAACTCCAGATTTGCCTGACAGATTAATTTTTTAAGTAGCTAAACAGGCACCATTCTCAAACACAGGAAACTAGAGTGTGATGTGCACACGGTGAGAAGGAAATACCCAGCTGCTCAGGTAAGGGGGTGGGTAGTGACGCCCCAGACAGAGGCAGGTCGGGACAGGGGCTCCCCGGCCTGCGTACTGCACTCTTCGTTCGGATCCACAGGAGAGAAGAGTTGTGGAGGCAAAGGGACTTGAGGAAATCTGCTGCCAGTCCCCACATTTTACAGATGAAGAGTTCAGAGCCCAGGGAGATAAAAGTGGCTCAGTGGAGCCTCCCAACGGACTCTTTATCTTCAGAGCCCTGTTCTCCAAATCACTCATTTTCCCCCTAATTATAGAAGCATGTATACTCAATACAAAAGTTGTGCAATGTGCTGAAAATTATGACAATGAGGAGAAATGTACCAGAAAGCCAACAAGGCAGAGATCACCACACTGGCTGGCTGGGCCTCTGCATGCCTTGACCCCTGGCCACATTCCTCCCTTCATCTCACAGGCTCCCCATGGACTCCACAGGCCTGAGAACCTTGTTTCCGTTCTTTCCAAGTGCTCTGCTCTCACTCACCTCTCGTTCCTACCTGAGGTGCCCTTAGCCTTTGTCCTACCGCCTCCCACCCTGCATCTTCCTCCCCTCCACCCACCAGGCTTCTCATTCTCAGCAGGATCATGGCTTCCTCAGGGCCGCTGCCCAGTCTCCCAGGCTCGCCCAGCTTCCCTGATGCCACTGCTGTGCACTTCGTATTTCTTCTTGACTGAACTCCTTGGCCCTCTCATTACTTCTTTCCTTTATGTCTTTCCTTATGAGGCTGCTGCTTTTGACCTCTAGTGCCAACCACTGTGCCCGCTAGGCCTGCCAAAGAGATGCTTGATAACCGGTTGCAGAAAGAATGAGTAATTACTAGGACTCTCAGTCCTCTTCTTCCCCTCTTCCCTCCTTCCCTCTTTCCCTCCTGCCTCTCCCTCTCTTTTACACACACACACACACACACACACACACACACACACATATCTGTTTAATTATGAACATAATTCATTCAATAAAACTTCACGAAGGCCTGTGAAAATTTGCATACTGTTTTTTGTAGGTAACAGCATGAACAATTTACCATTGCGAAGGGTTTTTTTTTTTCTTTTTTGGTGAAAGGCATTTTTAAATAATTGTATACTCTAGTTATAGAAGTGTAATATAATTTACATATTTTCCCTTTATTGGCCATTTAAGGTTTTAAAAATTTTTTGAAATATAAATAATACTTCAATAAATGTGCAAATAGCTGTCTGCATCTCAGATTCTTTTTTGGATGGATTTCTAAAAGTAGAGTAACTGGATTAAGGGAAAAAAACATAAAACAAAACAAAACAAACAAAACCCCCCCTTGAAACACATAGTCAACAGTTTCCAAAGAGAAGTTTATTCTTGCACCAGCATGCAATTCTTCATATCGAAGTATCTGTCCCTGAATGGTCCTGAACAGTATAACTGACCTTGACATTTGCACTTAAGAGGCCAGTGTCACCAAGAGCAAGCTTGAAGGTCAACACTGTTGATCAAAGCTAATGAAAGTATTTTTTGCTACCTCCCAAACTTGGCTCTTGCCATTCTGTCCTCTTCTCTGCTTACTCAAGCGATATATACACTTCAAGGTGTGGTTTAAATCTTACTTCCTCTTTCAAACTCTCATTGCCTCAGCATTTGTTATCTGCATATTCTTAGATATCTTTGTTAGCCTCAAAGTTGAGGAGCATGTGATTGAAGCTTGTCTAACACACACTGCTATTTTCCTCTGGGGCTTAGCAGAATGTCTGGTACACAGAATTCCTTAAGACATCAAGGTTATTAGATGTTGTGGACTCCTGTTACTTTTAGAATACCTAATAAGTTCTCATTTGGGGAGCCTTCCCTTCTCTGCCGGCAGAGAACGGTCATTCTTGTGGTCCTAGGTTTCCTAACTCAGGATTAGACATGTAACAGTTCTAACTCGGATTCCAATTCCAACATGTGGGGTTTTCTCCATATCAAGCAATTCCCCAACACCATCTGGCTGTCTTACAATCAGTTTTGACCCTACCTTCTCGGGGATGGCGACAGAGCCCACAGGTTCAGGGCTCAGTCCTACAAGATTGCGCCCCTGCCCCCCTCCAGCCCCACCACTTCAGATGCCAGTCACAACCTTGTACTCCAGCTATCAACTGAAGGTACCAACCACCCTTTCCTTGGGTTTGACTAACTTGCTAGAGAGGCTCACAAAACTCAGAGGAACATTTTACCCACTAGATTACTGGTTTGTAAGAAAAGGATATAACTCAGGAATTGCCAGATAGAAGAAATACTAGGGCAAGGTATGGGAAAGGGCAAAGAATATCCACACTTTTTCCAGATGCACGCCTCCCCAACCAACCTGGAAGCTGTCCAGATCCTGTCCTTTTGGATTTTTGTGGAGGTTTCATTAAGCAGGCATGATTAGTAAATCATTAGTCATTGGTGACTGAACTCACCTCAAAGTTGGGAGCCCTGGGTTGCACTGAAAATTCCAACCTTCTAATCACCTGGTTGGTTCCCTTGGCAACCTCCCACAGCCCTAGGTGCTTCCAAAAGTCACTTCATTAACATAACAAAAGACACCCTTATCACCCCATCACTTAGGAAATCTCAAGTGTCTTAGGAGTTCTGTGCCAGAAAAAAAGGTATGGAGACTAAATATGTATTTCTTATTTCCAATTAAAACAGAACATGATACTCAGATGGACAAATATAAGCTCTTCCTGGGATTTGTGGTTGAAGCGATTGAGCAAAAGCCTTTCTGCTAAGGATACCATGTAACTTAGAGCTGATTGCTAGTCAGATTTCCTCCCCTGGGAGAAAGTCTGCCCTAGAATAAAAACTGGAGGGGAGGGGGGGGGCGAGCCTGGTGGTGGGTACTGAGGAGGACATGTATTGCATGGAGCACTGGGTGTGGCGCATGAACAATTAATCTTGTAACACTGAAAAAATAAAATAAATATATTTGGGGAAAAAATAAAATAACAGCAGGAAGGAAAGCAGAGCCATAGAAAAGAATCTAGAAGACATCATCTGAGTACCCAAATCCAACTTTCACGAGGCACTAGCTCCGCCCTCTTACACGAAATTTTAAGTTCTCCTTCCCTCCTTTTTATTTACTTAACTTAGATTTGAATATTTGTCACTTGCAACTGAATGAAACCCACTTCACAACTCCCTGGCTGTGTGACTATCCCAGCTCTACTTGTAATAGTAATTTACTTTGAAATAAGCACATCATCCTGTGTATTTAGTTGCCATTTTAAATTCAGGACTGCTCATCTTTGGAATGGGAGTTACCTCCTAATTCCCAAGAAAGGTTAATTTTTATGAGTTTGTAAATCCTTAAGAATAATTTTTCATCTGATGTTTGCCTCTCCGCCCTGGTATTTCCCTCAAGCCATCTTGCTCCTATTTGACTTTACGAAAATGTAAGTTAGTGATTTCAAATTACATTTTAATTATTTCCTTCATAATAAACCAAAGTGCATTTTAAAAGCTAAAGAGATTTTCTGCTCTTGAACTTAGAGCTGTAGCTTTTAATGAAATCTGCTGTACTTTTTAAAAATTTTAATAATTTTTTTATATTTTACCATGCAGCCTATCTTTTTTTGAAAGAGATGATCAATGTTTAATTTTGCTTTAGTATGATACTCTTTTTAATAGAGTCATAGAGAAACTTCTCTTCTGCTTAGGTATTTCCTCATAATACATGTTCTAATTTATTCTCTGACTCAATTGATTCCAGTGAATTGAGTATTTCTTCCCTTTGAGATATTCTAAATTCACTGAAGAAATCTGACTAAAGTCTTTCTCTAGAAAAATCATATTAATTTGTGAGGTGCTCATGACCTAAGCCAAAATCAAGAGTGGGCTCTTAACTGATGGAGCGACCCAGAAGCCCCAAGAGGTGTTTATTTTGAAATATTGTCTGTCTAATACCACTCTATCCAATGCAAGCTTGTTACATTCCTCATGAATTTGTCTTGACTTTGTCTACAGGAGATAAGTTTACCCAAACTTGCTAATTACCCAAGTGTTTCTTTTCAACAGGCAGAGGGAGAAGCAGGCTTCCTGCTGAGCAAGGCGCCAGAAGAGGGCTTGATCCCTGTACCCTGGGGTCATGACCTGAGCTGGAGGCAGCTTAACCACTTAACCTCTTAACCCCTTAACCAACTAAGTCACCTATTTGCCCCTGGGCTTATCTTTAAATGGAAATACCTAAAACAAATATTTTTATTGCTTTTTTCCACTCACACGTAACTTTTAAAAAATATATACAATATTCAAGTGTGTAAAATATACCTAAGAAACGTCAAGAAAGTACCATTAATTTTTGTATTTAACTTTCTTGACTTTTATGCGTGTTTAAACATAGAAACATACTTTGAATCAAATCTTACATATTGTTCTATACTGCCCACCCCCCAGCAAGGTACACACAGCACATCATGGTTATTTCTGCAATATGACTTTATGCAGATTTACTTCATTCCTTTTATGGTAGCTTAGTATCCTACTGGATGACTGTATGTTGAAATAACCAATCCTCTTTCAGTGGACATTAAGGTTGGTTCTAGGTTTGTGCTGTTATAAATAAGGCCTGGAAACACTACATTATCTATATCCTGACCCAATTATCTGACAATGTCCTTAAATATTCAACGAAAACTGTTTTAGAATTTTAAGTAATGCTGCTGGATTAAAGGGTATGCTTATTTAAAATTTTAACACATATTGCCAGACAACCCTCCAAGAAAGTTATATGAAATTACAACATCACCAAGATCACACAAGAGGGCCTATTCTCACTATTAAAACCTCTCGGCCAGTATTTCTTAAGATACGGTTTTGGTATAACCCTCAGCCTTAAATGTATACACAGGAACATCAGTGGGCCTCACAGCCAGTCTAGCTGATAATAATTGGACTGAGCCTAGTCCACAAAAATCTTCATTTTTTCAAGTTTGGGAAACATTATTCTGGCCATATCATTTTAGAAGGCATTTACTAAACAAATGGTTAAAGTTATGTTCTCATATTTTAAACTACATTTATCTGGGTATATCTTTCCAAATATTGTTTATTTCTCCATCTGTCAAAACTGTCAGCATATCTGTTCTATCCTTTTTTCATCTGGGATCAGGGTTTCATTTTTTATTGATACCGTCTTATTATATTTTAAGTATATTAACTTTCTCCAAGTCATATAACCTATAAATGTGTGTTTTTTATCTTGTTTCTTGTGTGATGGGATTTTTTTGATCATGGTACAATTGATAATTTTTGCAGAGTAAAATCATTCAGTCTTCTTTAGATTCCCAGCTCTCCTCCAATCCCCTACCCAATATTAAAACCATCTTTCAGATTATTGCTTGCTACTTAAAAAACTTTAACCTATAACCTATTTTTGATATATTTATTTTTAAATAAAAAGTGAATTTCTAATCATTTACTGAACAGTCCCCTAATTCTGCCTTACCTGAAACACAAAATGCTAGCAGTCTGAGGCCACTGATTTTTTTTTCCATACCTTTAATAACATTATTTTTTTTTAATTTTGAAATTCAGAAAGACTACTAGGGTAAGAATACTTTCATTTCATTTAAATGACACTTAGAAAGCTTGGTCAGGATTTTTTTTTAAGTTTCTTGTCCTTTTTTTTTTTTTTTAACTCCAAAGATATTTTCTAATAATTTATTGAAAATAATTCTTTCATTTATGCTGTTCTCTGTACATGTTATATCATATAGAAGAAATTTGATGTTATGAGGCTTTCCTCTGCATCAATTTTATTTCTAGAAGTTTATATATAAACTTTTAGGAGGTAGCATTAACAGAACACGTTTATATACCTAAGTACCTAGCTATGTGTTATTATATAGTATTATTTATACTCATAAAAAAGTGGAAATATTATTCAATATTATTCTTCAGCCAGTAAATAAAATATGGCATCAAAAGCTAAAGATAACATAAGAAAATATTCTGTGTGAATGTTCAGAGGAAAGGCAGGGTGGGGAGGGGGTGGTGCACACTTGTGTACAGTAAGATTACCACGACATAAAAGAGTTGCCAAATCCATGCAAGGAAATACATAAGCTAAACTGTTGCAGTTATCACTGGGATAGGAGAACATGAATGACTTCTTCTCTATGTATTTTGAGTGTTCCAGTATGCTTTGGGCTTGGTTTTATAATGGGAAACTCAATACAGAGTCTCACTTTGAAGCTACTCTTGAGAAAATTGGCATCATGGATTCCTCTGAGTAGAAGAAACAGCCACCATGGTGGTCTGGGAAGGCAATTAGCTGCCATTGCAGCTGGAGTACATGGGGCTGGTAGGAGTAAAGGGGCTTTGCAAGGAAGAAAAAGAGAAAAATTGGAAATGCAGCCCTGAAAATCCCTGAGACATCTCAGACATGATCTTGAATTGTCCACAGGGTGCGTTTCTCCTCCTTTAGAGCTTGGACATTCTATGGCTCTTCATTTTATTTTTATTTCTACCTCAGGCAAGAAGAATAGCTCTTAGCAATTTTTGTTTTCTTGTATTTTATACCATTTTGGGACTTTCACCAAAAGAAGACAAAGTGGCAAAGACCACATTATGTGATAACAAGTTATTTGATATTAATGTTTTTATCTTTTATACAGAAGGAAAATACTGTATTTGGCTTTTATTCATTTTTGCATGTGTTTTATTTTTTACAATAAAATTCTAAAACTGTTAACCATTTCTCTTATTCACCATGACAAACCTCTTATATAGAAGTAGCTTTTCTCTGCTTAAAAAATATTCTCTTTTTTTAATTTTTTATTTATTTATTTGACAGAGAGAGAGAGATCACAAGTAGGCAGAGAGGCAGGCAGAGAGAGAGGGGGAAGCAGGCTCCCTGCTGAGCAGAGAGCCCGATGTGGGGCTTGATCCCAGGACCCTGAGATCATGACCTGAGCTGAAGGCAGAGACATCAACCCACTGAGCCACCCAGGCGCCCCTTAAAAAATACTCTTAAAGTATTAGTGATGCTTTTAATCAAGATGAAAAAATAAGTTAATATCTTAAAACCCATCTGCTTGTATTACTCAGAAGGCTCACGTATAGTCAAATGACGAATACTCAATGTCAAACAGTGTAAGACGCAGTAAGTTTTTGCTTCCTATTTTCAAACTTCTAAAAGGATAAGGGATGAAATCAAGGACTCAATTGCCTTTGGCATACTTTTTTCTTTTCTCTTTTCTTATTCAACATTCCAGGTCCGTTGGCTCAGTCTACGGACAGACTCCATCTGCGAAAGGATATTTTATTCTATCTCTGACCAGACAGAGAAGGAAAATACTCCCATATTTCCCTCAGAAGAGAACTGAGGAGAGAGCCCAATTAGCCTAGTTTGGGTCACATGTCCATCCACAAGGCAATCACTACTCTCTGTGAAATGGGTACCACAGTTCCTAGCCCTGGTCTTGACTAGGGAGAGAAACTGTTTCTTAGCAGGAGAGAGGTGTGAGAGAGGGCTAGGTAGATACAATCAGCCATAGTCAGACTGCCTCCTTTCCACAGCAAAAGACATTTTTAGAGCTTTATCTGATTCTACTGGACATGTATCCAAATGTGCTTTTGGGTAGGTTTGCGTTCAAGTGTAGAAAAGCTTGAATGAAAACACGATTCTGTAGATCAGAGGAATATTCCTGGAAAAGCTGTTTGCAAAACAAGTATGTGTCAAAGTTTTCCACCTTTGCACTAAGGAGCTGGTTCCCTGATAGGTATTCAAATTCTTCCACTACAAAACACTGACCCCAATTCTGTATGGAGTAAGTGTCTGTAACTGGCATGCCTCTTAGGTTAGCAACCTGAGAACCAACCTAAGGAAAAAAAAAGCAGTTTTTTAGGCAAACTAAATGGGTACCCTACCAATTCTGATTTGGCAGAAATGAAATAATTTTGAGTCTAAAGATGATGTTCAAATAGCCATTTAGTTAAAATTTTATCAGTTAGAAAAACAAATTCCTTGAGCACACTTCACCAAGATGGTGTTTTGAATGATTATTTCCAAATTGTCAAGGAGCGGATTTCTTCTATCTGTCATGGGAAACTGGGACACTCTTTTCTGCTGGTACTGTCTCGAGATGCTACAAGAAGGCAGTAAATGTTATGACTACGTCTTTGATCAAGATGGTCTGTCTACCAGGTTGTCTACATCAAGAACACATTTTTCTGGGTGTAAGGCCAAACAACTGGTGATACAGGCAAAAAGTGCTCATCATAGATCACATTCTCCAGTCAGTTTTAACTTTCTCTGGCTCAGAAAAGCCTTTAAGGCTCTTTCTGGCCTCTGTTTGATGTCCAGATTGAAGACAGAATTAACTATGTTATGCTTGCACATGGGGTGTCCTTGAGTGAGAAAACTTTGTGTATCATCTTTCTTTTCACAGTGTATTTAAGAATCCAAGTGCTTATTGGGTTATTCTCATAAATGCGTTCAAAAGATGTGTTACAATCTAAAAGGTATGTTGAGAAATGATAGCCAGAGCTTCGTAAAAAGGAAAAATGAATGAAAGGGAATATAAGTGCTTTGACATGTTTTCATTTCAAATTGACAATTTCATATGTGAAGAAAATAAATGAGAATAAGGAGTCTGTAGGTAGAAGACAATATACACAGGCTCAGAAATAATATTATATTCAATATACAGAAAAAGACCCCACTAAATTCTGAAGGGATAGGTAACTTGCTCATCATATTTAAATACACCTAGGAAACTTCTATCCAAAGTGACATAACAGGAACTGCATTTACTTTCTTACTGGAAACAATAAAAAAAAAAATGGCCAAAATACACGAAAGTGGTTTTCAAGATAATGGACATCAGGCAATGAAGGACGGTGATCTCTCAAAGACGGGAAACAAACAAGCTGAGCCCTAGGATCATGTCAGCTTACTGCCCCAAAGAACTTCCAGGTCACAATACAAGAAGGGGAGACTGAGTCAGGGTCTGATATACATACTGGGTTAAGGAGATAGTGCTAAGATTCAGGGCAGGACAAAGATGGCTGGAGTTCACAGGACAGAGTGCTAAAGGCAAGAGAGCTGTTCCAGAGGAAATCCTGGGAATCTACCAAGGAGTCACTCTTGAGTGTTGAGCAAGAATTGGGAACAGCGCACAGGTGTCAGAGAGCTACCTACTCAGGGCTCCTTGAAAGAATCACCCAAAAGAAACAGGGACAAGTATTCAGTGCTTACAAGGAGCTGGGAATAGCACAAAGCTTCCATTCATCATAGTGGTTATTCCCGTATCAATGAAATGTTTTATGCTATAAAATGGAGACACTGAAGCAGAGGAACACTTTGTTATACTGGTATTTAGGCCAGATCCTAACCCACAATGTCACAGATCTATTTTCCAAGTGTCACAGAAAATGCAAACAGGCCTGTATTTGCAGTTAGGAGAAAAGGGCTCCTCTATCCAGCTCCTTTTACAAGCTGGAGAATGGAAAATCTTCTCATCCTAATCTTAGAACCCTGCAGGGAAGTGACGTGACTTATCCAAACAAAAATTGGTGTAATCTAGGGCTCTGACTCTAAATCCAACCATTTTTCCTTTACTCAAAATTGTTTCTTCCTATCATTATGACTAGTGTAAAGGCAACACAGTGTCAAATGTAGTATAATAGACCCCTCCTCCCTTATCTGCAGTTTTGATTTCCGTGGTTCCAGGTACTCAAAGTCAACTGCAGTCCCAAGCAGATGATGCTCCTTCTGACATATGGTCAAAAGCTCCATAGTAGCCCGACACGACATCACAATGTGTCTATCATTCACCTCACTGCACTTCCTCTCATAGTTGTTTCACCATCTCATACCATCACAAGAATGAGTTCAGTACAGTAAAATATTTTCAAAGGGAGAGACCACATTCATATACTTTTATACAGTATATTGTTACAATTGTTCTATTTTCTTATAAGTTATTAATCTTTTTTTTTTTTTTTCAAGTAGGCCACATGCCCATTGTGGAGCCCAACATAGGGCTTGAACTCAGGACCCTGAGATCCAGACCTGAGCTGAGATCAAGAATTAGATGCTTAACCGGGGTGCCTGGGTGGCTCAGTGGGTTAAGGCCTCTGCCTTCGGCCCGGGTCGTGGTCTCAGGGTCCTGGGATTGAGCCCCGCATCGGGCTCTCTGCTCAGTGGGGAGCCTGCTTCCCCCTCTCTCTCTGCCTGCCTCTCTGCCTGCTTGTGATCTCTCTGTCAAATAAATAAATAAAATATTAAAAAAAAAAAGTTAGATGCTTAACCAACTAAGCACCCAGGTGCCCCTGGTTATTCTTAATCTTTAACTCTGCTTAATTTACAAATTAAACTTTATCCTATGTACATACAGAAGTGCTGATAGAGCCCGAGGAGGACGGCTTTGTGGACTTCTCTGTCAATATTACATTCAAAGGTTTAAAACGATATAAATGAGACCACACTGTTGCAGAGATCACTGCGGAGCACTGTGGCCCATTTTCCCCCCTTCTGTTGAGTCAATAGCTCAGCTTCATTCCAGCCCTTCATGGTTAGGCGGGGTCATGTGACTAGATTCTGGCCACTGGAACAACTGCCTCTTTGAGGTGTGGACCATACAATCTCCCTCCTCATCATCTTCCTCCTTTGTCATCTTTCTTGGATACAAAGGAGCCACATCTGTAACGTGAACATGTCGCAAGGAGAACGAGCTGGAGGGCCCTGAATAACTATGGAGCTCAGGCCTTCCCCTTCACCCTGCTCGATACTCAACGGTGATGTAAAAGAAGGACAAACTTTTACTATGTTAAATCACTAAGATTTTGGAATCATTTATAAAGCAGAAAATCTATTGTAAAAGACATATCTATTCTGTATTAGATCAAATAGGTGAAGTACATCAGTTGGTGGGTGGCAAAGATTTTTATGTATTACCTAGTAAAATTAGCAAAGAGTCATGATTAAATTTCCTATGGAAATTGTTAAATTTAATGGCCATTTATTCTTAAAACTTGGTATACAATTTTGGGTGGTAATTCTTTATTTTATACTTTTACTGGGTAGGGGAGACTGCTACTAAGGAGAAACATGTTCTGCCCTTTTTCATTATCTATCTAAAGCTCTTGAAAAATTCATAAAACCAATAGGTCTCTTAGCTTTTTATCATTTTTCAAAAGATAATTTCTTGCTTGGAATGATTAAGATTTGGAGCTCACACTGTGAGGAGTTCACCAAGACCATTTTTTACTGAATGCTGAGCACTTAGTGGTCAAAGAATACACTCTATCAAAGTTAGGTAGGAATGACCTTGTTAACTAACAACTCAGAGAGTCAAATAAGGAAATTAAAAGGTAAGATTTTTGCTTGGATTATGTTATTTCAATGAATTACCCACACAAAGTAAACTGAATTTCATACACTATTTCACTCCATAATTGTTACTGTGGCAGGGTGGGTTTTCCCCCCTTATTTCCTCCTTCTTCTTTTAAGGGTAAGTATAAAACAAGAAACAATGATATAGTAGCTGCTCCAGAATTTCTGTGGAAGAGGGCCATAATGCTTATAATCTGGAAGGAAAATGGGGCTCATCACTGACATTGCTTCACAAGGGTGCTATTTTTATTTTTATTTAAGGGGATTTACTATTTATTTTTATTGAGGGACTATAACAACAACAAAGTTCACTAAAGATGTCTTTATTCCCATGTTATACATTGTACTGAGAAAGTATCAATCTCTGTAAATGTATATTTTTCTTTGGGGTGACCTGAGGGAGCTGATATTTTTTAAGTGAGAGATAATAGAACTCCACAGTTGTTACTTTGTGGGCATTCAATTATGAAGTATTTACTGAGTACTTGCAACATGCTAAGCACTGGTCTAAGCACTGGAGACAGACCAGCAAACAAAACCCAGATCCATTCCTTCATAGAATTTACATACTTGTGGGAGACACAGGTGATTAAAAAATTGCCTAAAATGTATACTATCCAATATAGGAGATGAAATAGAAATATATGTAAGATTGATATATGTATATGATGCCTAGCATACTATAAAAAAAGTGACAGAAAGGACTAGAGGTATTAGGCGCAAAGGAAGAGAAGAGACAGTTTAGACTTTTGGCAGGTTGGCCAGCCAGATCCTACAGTGTAGGTCTCAATGAGATATTTGAGTTGAAACCTAAAAGAATTGAACTATGTGGGTATCAGGAGTAGATAATTCTAGGTGGCAAGAATATCAAGTGCAAAGGTCCAGAGGCAGGAACTTAATTTGGTCTATTGAGGACAATGTAAGCTGATCATAGTTATCAAATTGCAGATGCCATCTGTGAAGGTCAAACCACTGGGAAAAGGCCTTTTTTTCCTCCTTTCTCCCCATGATCCTGACTGAGCCCTGAGGGCACCAGGGAAACAATGGAGCTGAAGTATTTACAGAAGGCCAACACAAGGAAGATGTGCCCCTGAAGCGGGAAAACTGGCAGAATGTCATCAAAGGAACCAGACGGTGGGTTGGGGACTGGTGCATTGTGTCACTCCTGCCTGTCTGAGTTCTCTCGAGTCAAGAACTGAGACTGGGCCAGTGAGAAAAAGTGAAGGAAAAGAAATAGCTCTGTGGAATGTGGCAAATGAAACCCAACTGTATTGATCTCTAGCTTTAAAAGGTCTCCTCTCTTAGAAATCCAACAAATTAAAAAAAAAAAAATTGTTTCTTAGCAAGAAAACTAAAACGACCTAATAGAATCATGAACCTTCAGAGAGGTGGGAGCAAACTTAAAAATTGCCTAATCGAACTTACTTCTTTTATGAAAGAGAAAGAGAGGCCTTGCTAAGGAAATTGATTTTGAGAGGTTAAATGACATGTCCAGCATGATAAAATCAGTTGGGAGCAAAATCGGGTTGTCTGGCTGCCTTTTCAAGGCTGTTTCTTCAACAGTTTAAGTGATGTTTCTCCCTTTTATGTGTGATTATCTTTGAGATTCTATTCTGGAAGGAATTAGTGCTTTAAAGCAACACAAATGGCTACAGGCAACGTAATAGGGTGGAGAGCCTTCTGACTCAGCCCCAGATTTAAGTCTTGGTTCTAAAGGAATGACCTTGTTAACTTGGTGTCTGGGATGCTATCACTTTCCTCCTGGATTTGTTGAGAAGATTATATGTGAAGTGCTCAGCACACAGTAGGAATTCATGAACTGTAATGGCAAGAGGCTTGAAAGTAACTTATCTATGGAGGAATATCATATCTTGTCTGATGGCCTCCAAATCTAAACATTCCTCACCCAAGTTTGCAGAAGTACATTAATAACCACAATGCCTGCCAAAGGATCTTATTCACCTGACCTCAGACTACATGGGAGAATGCGGCACACTGGCCTCGTAAGAGCATCAGAAGGCTTCCCAGGAGGCAGACAAGCAGTGTTTTGAAAAATCCATACAAGTCAACCTTTCGTGAGAGTCCATACCCATTGCACTCCCGCTCTATTAGATGAAAAGCAAGATTGGGTCTCAGAGTAGATGTAGGGAAGTCCACAAACACCACCGTGTTTCCAAGACAACAGTGTGTGAAATGATGGTGAAGGCTGCAATCACCAGACCGGTGAAGTACGGGTTTGAATACAGGATCCTGTTACAGACTTATGAGCCGTGAGTTCTTTCCATCTAAGCGCAGGGAAAACACTATTACATTTTGGGGACAACCGTGTGTGAAATGATAGTCCTTGTAAAAATAGCTGGAGTGCGGAAGCAAATGCTTTAAGGTAAAAAGCTTATTACGGACTTATGAGCTGTTAGCTTTGCTTCCTTCAGGCAAGGGTCAGTTGATGTCTGGGAGTTCAGTCTTGTTCCTGACTTTGGGGACCCTAGCACACTTGCATGGACACAGAGAGGGGTGTGGGTGGTTGCTGCCCAGGTGCTGAGCTCTGCTTACTTTGTGACCATCCCCACAGGGCTCAGCTCTGTGAATAACTACTCTAGTGAGGCTCCTTGAAGTAGTTTTGTCCTCTCTGTGCGTAGGCAAAAGTGCCTGCAATTTCAACATACAATTCCTTTTGAGGCATCCTGCCATTTAAAAGATAAATATACCCCAGGGCGCTTTCTTCACAATGGGAATTAACTGACCAAAGTATGTTTTCCCACACTTGAGGACAAAGTCAGAGCCTTGAACCTGCTTTATAGACCTTCAAAATTAAAATATGGATGAATAGGAAAAATACCGAGAGAGCAAGAGCCTTGGAAAGTGATTGTTTTTCTAAAACAAAATCTTCCCATTTGGAAGTTGTTGTATTTAAGGTTCCTTCTCATTTCAAAGATAATTAAAATTGAAAATGACATAGTTTCTAAAGGTTTTCCTAGAAAAGAACACATACAAGTCCTGGGAAAATGGATTTTATTAGATCAAAACTCATGTTCTTCTCTTTAAACAGCCATGTACAAAGACTGCTCGTAGAGCACAGAAGGCAACATCAAAGTTGTGCTTCGCTGTGCCTCCAACTCCTTTTTGCACCATCAGAAGCTGAGGGTGTTCCGTTTTCCTGATTTAGAGGAGCGGGATCCAAATTAGAAGTCAGATGTGCTCACTTTACTATTCTATATCAGGCTCACAAAAAGAATTCTGAATTGTGATTAAAATCTGACTCTATGACAAGACACTAAGAGATGGAAGGAGATGAATTTTCTCCAAATGATTCATGTGAACCCTTGAGATTTATTAACAGTTGGAATTATATGGCTTATTGTCACAAACCAGTAAATCTACTGAGGCTTCCATGGTGTTCTCCAGACGATGGGAAGATACAGATAATTATAAGACATGATCTCTGCCCTTAAGGAGTTGACAATCTCCTTTAATAAATAGAAATTAAGAATTTTAATTAACTAAAAGAAAGTATAGCTAAATACTGAATTTGCGAATTACTGGGACTTATTGAAGTCATTCCAGAGCTGTCAGGGGAAGCTGCGAAGATGAGGAAAGAAAAGAGAGAAAGTCCTGGTGGATCTAGTGGCTTGAGAAGGGAGACTTTCAAGTGCAGGTGAAACTTAGAAATACAAAGAGGAGAGTACAAGACATTCCTCAGTCTAAATAAACGCGACAACCCTCAAGTTTAACTAAATCTATTGATGTGCAAGAGTGACAGACTCTCTGAGCAAAGAAACACCATAGGACACAACGTCAATGATTTGGAGAAGCAATACGACTTAACTTTATCCAACTAGAATGATGGACAGTGAACAGATAGAAGGTACAAATGGTTTCTTAAGTTCTTTGGGGGCGCCAAGCAGCTTAACTGTCCCTCAAACAATGTACTGACCAAACGTGCTGGAACATTTACTGGCAGCAGGCCTCTGGGGGAGAAGATGATATATGTCCTTGAAGCCCTAGAAGGAGCAGCTGGGAATGCCCTCCTGCTTCTTTTTTCTGTTATCTCCCCTTCTCCAGAGATCACCTGCAGTTAGTTAGATGATCCCTGTAAATGTGTTTACTCAACCACAAATACGATACTGCTTGAACGGGCATATCTTGCTTATCTATAATCTCCTTCGACTCCTTTGTTGATTGTTATCTTGTATCTAATAAATAGAGGACTGAGGAGTTGTTCAGGTGGCAGTCTTCTCAACTTCTGACCCTTGCTTCCCCACCCCCCTCTTGAAGCTGACTTGTTTGTGCCTCATTCTTCTTCCCCCCGGGCACTGTTGGAAAGCGGCAAAGCAGATCATGAGAAGGAGGGGAGCAGGTTACGTCTGAGAACTTAAGGGGTGGTGGCAACTCTCGGCAACTGTCTGTGCCTTCCTAAAGGCAGTCAAATAAGAGCATTTGACAGGCAATGTAACAGTGGGCTCACAGCTAAATTGCACCAACCTTCGTAATCCCTCTGAGCTGTGTTTTGCCTCAATCTAGGATTTTCACACACTCAATATTAACAGAAGCATTTTCCTGAAGACTGAACTTGGGACTCCCGATGACCCCCTAGTTACTTCCCCAGGTGTCTCCTCCACCCCTCCACTTCACTAACTTATGCTAATGCTGAACTAGAACATTTTGTTCCCTGAAATGATCCTGAGCTTTTCTATGTCTTCCTTTTACTCTCCTCCCTTCCCTCTGTCTCAACTATTCTTCTCATCAAAGTCCTCCCCATTTTTGAAGGCCATGTTAGTTATGCCTCAGTTTGCAGTGGTAAAAACCCAACCCAAACGAGCTTTACTACAACACAGAAATTGCTTAGCTCAGCATTTGAAGTCTAGGTGTTTCTTTAGCCGTATGGCCTGGAAGGACTCTGCTCTTTATCTACCCAATCTCTTGCAGCTCTGTATTTTGTTTTCTCCCCCCACTCCCCATGGATTAGCATCATTCTGTCTTTTTGTGGCCATACTTCTTCGTGTGAGTGTGTGCGCATGCGTGCGGGGGGGGGGGGGTGTGGGAGGGCAGTCAAGGGGAAGGTGGAAAGCAAAGTAGATTCCGAAGTACATCATTCTAGCTTAGTGACCCTGGAGGAAGGAACACTCTTACTTCCAGCATCTACGGATAAAGAGTATCAGAAATCACCCTGCTTGGCCTGATTTGCTCATTTGCTGTGGCACAGGATACTATGATAGGCCAAGTATCAGCTCCATAGTCCTCTGTTAGCCAGAGGTACCACATGGAGTAGGAAGATGCCTTTCCACAGAGAAAGGGAAGGGAATCTACCCAAAGGTGTAAAGGGATTCTGAGCAGTCGTAACCAACAACCACCACCCTCGGCCACACCAGCTCTGTTCTAGGGCCTTACTTCAGGAAGCAGTATAACCTTAGCAGGAAGAGGAGAGAATTTATGAGACCAGCTCTGTTCTAGGGCCTTACTTCAGGAAGCAGTATAACCTTAGCAGGAAGAGGAGAGAATGTATGAGACAGCCTGAGTTCAAATTCTCATGCTAATACTTTCTGGCTGCATAAACTTTAACTAAGTAACCACCAGAAACCTCTGTTTACTTGCTAAGTGGCAGTGACAAGAGCTTCCTCTCCCCCTGTGCTAAATGTGTTGTGAAAGTTAAATGAAACAGTACATGCAGTGTGCCCAGCTCAGTTCTTGGACTGTAGGAAATGCCCGATATAGAGCTGCTGCTATGAGGTTGATGAAGCCTATGGTCATCATTACTACTTTCCCTATTAATGCTACTTTTCTACTCACTTCCCCTTCATCCTCCCATTTCTTTTGCTCTGAGCCAAAAAAGATAGATCTCTTTTCCCTTCATCTGTGGACAAATTTTAGCATTTCTAATTCCCTTTTATTACAGCTATTTTTCACACATGTGACAAGGACAAAAGACTTGGAGGTACTGAGTACTTGTGAAGGTTCTCAGTGTTTTTACGTTCCCTCTTTCTGCTGAATAGAATTTCTTGATGTCTATTCCCTTGCCCCCATCCACCATTCTCTTTGTGTAGTCTGGTTCCTGGATATTTGCGTTTGTCTTTATTCATTTTTTTATTCAAGTATAGTTGACACACAGTGTTAGTTGCAGGCAGGCAATTGTATACATCACTCAGTGTTCACGATGGTACGTGCAATTTTAATTTCCTTTATCTGTCTCACCCATCCTCCTCCACCACCCCTCTGGCAGTCATCTGCCTGTTCTCTGTATTTGAGTGGGTTTTTTTGTTTGTTTGTTTTTTCCTGTTTATTTTGTTTCTTAAATTGAGAATCAGAAGATAAGGGTAGGAGGGGAGAAGGAGAAAGGAGGGTCAGGTAGCCCGAATTTGGGAACGGTGTGACTAGGGGGTTGTCAGGAAGGGAAAAGTTCCTGCGTGGCTACTTGGTGTGGGGAAACAGGAGATTAAAGAGGATAAAATGGAGATGAAATAGAAAGTTCTATTCATATTTTTTCAAGATTTACAGCCTATATGCATTGAATGCATTTATAGTCAAATTTATATCTACCTACCTAGATACACTCCCCAAAGTATTAACCACCAAAGGTGTAAATTTTTTGCTGTCGTAGAATTTGTGGATTGATTACAAGCATGGGTTCACAGAACAAATGGATAAAAGCTTGGGTGGACAGTTTTAAAAAATCACATCTTTTAATGGTATTATTTGTGTTTATTAGCTATCAAAGTCCATGTCCAGGAACAAATCAAATAATTACAAATAATGACCCTTTATCACCATCTTCCTTGAAGCTAACATCCTCACACAAGGCATAGTCTATCCGGGGATTGGGCAGTAAAGCTGTGGTTATCTGATTGGATAAAGGGCTTTGCTGCCTCCATTCACACAGCATCCGCAATGCGGTGCTTCTGCATAAGCACCTGCTAGAACATGGGCTAGAATCAGAGAGGAAAAGCCCCCTTAACTATTGGTGATGACATGAAAATTCTCCAAGACATGTACAACATGTATTGCTCACGACTCGATCTTCTCATCCCAGAGAAAGAAGGGGAGTTATACTAAACATTGATAAGTCCATTGAGACAAATGCCAGCAATTTCTCAGGTGGTCCAACTGACTTATTTTAGAGGGCTGGGGCCACCTTTCTGCCTTAAACCTAACAAAGAGGAAACACTTAAGAGATGATTGCTGCTGACTTTCTAAATGTCTTCCCACTTCCATTTGTAGAGTTACTGGAGATTCAACGCTCTGAAGGTTAACAGAGAACCCCTCGCTGACTTTTTCTCTCTTCTTTCCATGTAAGTTGCAAATATGCACGTTGCCAGCTCTTAATCAACTAGTGCCCTCTGCTCCCTAAAGTAGCAGCCCGAGATTCCTGGGGGCTGCCGGGACCAGAGGAGGTCAAGGTTGGTTCTCCCCTCCCTCCATCATCCAGACCACCTACCTAGGTTTATTAATCTAAGTTTCATCAGATTACACTTTTACAAAGATAGAAGACAATTTTTCTTAAAACAAAATTAAAAGAAACATTAAGATAGATTTTAAATGGTCCTATCCTTTGGGTCAAGGAAAGTAAACAAGTATTATCTCCTCCTCATTCCAGATGGGACAGAGGATGGAGGCTACAGCACTGAGGAAAGTTTTCTGACTCTGAGGCTCTATCAGAGGAGAGAAGTCCTGGAAACGTGTGTTTTGGGAGAAGGGCAGACATTGGCCCCATCCACAGGATCCTGGCCCAATGTTAGAAGAATTTCACGTGGTGTATGGTCTTAGGATACACACTGAGGCTGGATGAACTGTGGTTTTGATGCTGCTGTTGTCAGTGAAAACACCCACAATGAGAGGCAGCTGGAGTGAGCAAAGCCCCCTGGAGAGTGGGGTAACGGCCCTCACCAGTGCTGTCATGTGCGAAACAAACACGTGATGCCGGGGGCCAGTGGATAGATGCACGGAAGTCTTTGCTCTGAGTTCGGGGCCTGCTTTAGTCCCACAGTTCCAGTATCACTCCAGTTTTGAGAATAAGGGCAGAACTCCTCATTAATACTGGTAAATGAGGTTTCCAAGCTGGATTTGGCTACAAGCTATCAGAAAGGAAATCTCTCACCCTCTTACTACCAAATCTCCCAATGCATTCTCTCTCTAACCACATTGTCTACCACCCCCCATCCCAATGGATTTACCACTCATGCTCCTACTTAAAGCAGCCCCTCCATTTGTGCAGAAGACCCACTAGTGTCTCCTCTCCTCCAATCAAGGACAATGCTCCAGCTATGCTCTTTCCTGTACCATTAATCCCCAACCCCCATAATTCCCATCAGCAGGGCGACTTGCTATAGTAATTCTCGCCATAAACACCTGCCCTCTTGATTCTAGGTCCTCTTCCAAATGTGCACCGTCTGGCCACTTCCTTTGTGGTGAAACTCTGCAAGATGGTTACATACACTGCAGTCCCTGCAGTATATTGTCACGTCCCCCGCTCTGCCATTCTTTCCTCAACCCACTCCAGTCAGGCTTGTCTGTGCATCGAAGTCACTAGCAGTTGCTGCGCTGCCAAATTCAGATATCATTCTCCAGCCCTCACTCTCCTCTGCCTCTCACCAGCATGTGATATTGATACACTATTCACTTGCTCCTTGAAGGGCTTTGGTGCCTTGGCTGCTGGGATACTCTCCCATTCTGTTTCTTCTGACACAATAAGAAGCCTGCTCTTCTTCATTCACCTCTCTTTTCTGGGCTTTCCTTTCCTTCCCATTTCTAAGTGTAAGAATACCCCGGAGGTTAGTCCTAATATCAATTCACACTCCGTCCTCCATAATCTCATTGAGCCCCATGACTTTAAATGCTATTTCTATGCTAATCTAGCCCAGATTTAATCTCTAGCCTCCACTTCCCCTGAACTCAACACTCCAATTCCTACTCAGCATCTTTACTCACCAACTAATAAGTACTTCAAAGTGAATATATCCTATATTTAACTCCTTATGCCCAAGCCCACTCCAAATATACTAATACCTAAGGGTTTTCTGTTTCATTAAATGGTTCCAACATTTACTCATCATTCAGTTAAAAAACCTAGGAGCTGTCATTGTTTCTCTCTTGTTCGCACAGTTTCCATCAAGTTTATTAACAAACCCAATTGGCTCTACCTCAGGGAATACCACTTGCCACCATCGAACCACTATCTTAATCCAAATTTTCATCATCTTTCTCTTGTACTGTCCTTTTTATTAGTATGTATCATTTTTAATGCTGCCACATATTCTCCATATGAGTAACACTTTTAAGATTGTTTATAAGATCACAACCCTTCTCAACTCAAAATTCCCCAATCGTTCCATAATATTTAGAATAAAGTCAAAGTAATTGACAAAGTACCTAACTGCAGACCCTGTGCGACTTGGCACGTTCTTGCTCTCTTTATCCCTCTCCTTCTCTTTCTCTCACATGCTCGTGTACATAGAACCTATGCACACACTTTATTCTCTTCTATTCTTCCCTGATCTATGTTTTTTGAACACATCTGCCATGCTCCTGCTGCAAGACCTTTGTGCTTGTTGTGTCCTCAGCCTGGAACATTCTTTTCCCACACATTCCCATGATGCTACTCACTCACTCCAATCCCTGACTACCCAATCATTAACTTCTTCTAAGAGATCTTATTCCTAACATTGCTACTAATTAAGAGATTGTAATTATTTACGTATTAAATATTGATTATATAATCATGTATATTATTATAGTTGTTTGTGTATTTGATTAATGTTTATCTCTTCCATGAGATTATACAATTTATAGAACAGAGATTCTGCCTATTTTGATTGCAATTTTATCTGAATCACCTGAAAGGATGTGATAGTCAGGGTTAAATATTTTTGTTGAATGTATAAATGCCAAATTTCAGTCAACCCAGTAGACTTCAGTAACTTGTACTGAACCAAAGTAGTGAGGTAGCACTAAACTGTTACAGCAACTGCACTTAAAATGGTTTCCTTATGATTAATCTGTGGTTATTTCAAAGAGGTTTATTGAGCAAGAAAATGCTAAGAAAAAACCAAATTGCATTTATAATTCTTTTGTGCAAAAAATATGATCTACTACACAACAAAATGGTTTTAAAAATTACTTTGTTTTTAGCTGCCTTGAGGGTTTTGTACTTCCTAATCCCTTAGCTACTAGGAACATTATTTTCTCCAAATATTTTCATGGCATCACATGCTCATTGGATACAAAGATTTCCTCCTCTGAAAAAAAAAGTAGTGCTGATATTATTGGACTGAGAAAAAATTATTTACATGTATTCCTACAACAAAAATCAACTAACAGGAGAAGATATTAGCTATACATGTAACTGACAGAAGATTACTGTATAGAACACATAACCAGTTTTCCTAAATCAATAAAAAAGATAAGCAAAACAATAGAAACACAAGAATAAGAAAATGGAAATTTTGTGGAAAAAGAAGTACAAGTGGCTTACCGATAGAAAAAATATCAACTTCAGGGGTACCTGGGTGGCTCAGTCAGTTGAGCATCTGCCTTTGGTTCAGGTCATGATCCTAGGGTTCTGCGATTGAGCACAGCGTGGGGTCCCCTGCTGAAGAGCCTGCTTCTCCCTCTCCCACTGTCCCTCCAACCTGCTTGTTTTTTCTCTCTCTCTCTCTCAAATAAATAATGTCTTCAAAAAAATAACCTTTATAAGTTACTGGTAAAGGCAAATTGAAACCACAATGAGATTCCATTTTGTACAGAGAGAGTGGGAAATGGGGCACCTGGGTGGCTCAGTGGGTTAAAGCCTCTGCCTTTGGCTCAGGTCATGGTCTCAGGGTCCTGGGATTGAGCTCCACATCAGGCTCTCTGCTCAGCAGGGAGCCTGCTTTCCCCCCCCCCCCCGCCTGTCTCTGCCTACTTGTGATCTCTCTCTCTCTCTCTGTCAAATAAATAAATAAGACTTTAAAAAAAAAGAGTGGGAAAAATGAGAGAATTTAACAGTACTAAATATTATTGAGGGTGTGGAGCAACTGAAACCATCAAAATGATGGTAGTGCTTTGGAAACTTTTCAGTATTACCTATTAAAATGAAATCTCTGCGCATTTTACTTTCCAGCACATTCACTACTATATATGTAAGGTAGAAAAACTCTTCCCACTGGGTATAAGAAGTTATATGGAAGAATGTTATTATAGCTGACCCTGAAGATACAACACACACACAACTCCAAATTGAAAGTAATCTAAATGTCCTGTAATGATGGAATAAATAAGTTGCTTTATATGCATATTGGGGAATATTACTCAGTAAAGTATGAATACACCAGCTACACAAATCAGTGTGGATACATACCAGAAACATATTGTTGACTCAACAAGTAAAACATATCATACTTGTATCCCATAATTCCATTTTTCAACATTCAAAACAGAACAAAACATGACTAAGTATACATGCAGAAGTGGTAAAAAACTATAAAGAGAGTAAGAGAGTGATAACTATAAATTCAGGAGAGTGATTACCTCTTGGGTATCAGGGACAGGAAATATAACTGGGAGGCATCTGGGATATGATCACGAATTATGTCTTAGATGGTGGGTACAGAGATGTTTGTGTGGTTCTGTTTAAATGTTTAAATTGCAGTTACATATAGTCATGTATAGTCATTTTTTCTTAGAAAGAAAAAAATAGTACCATGCCAGAACCTGAATGGTGAAAATACCAATGGAACACAGTCAGAAGAATTGATTTATAAGTGCTCCCTCTCCCATTCCAGGGTAGGGTGACCTCCCCTTCTCTGGGTCTCAGTCCTCCCATCTACAAAATAAGGAGGCTAGGTAAGATGAAGGCCAAAGTTCTAGACTATTACTAACATTCTGTACTTCTCCAACTCTCTAAGGGCCAGGCATTTGAACAATCTGATTTCATGAGCAGAAGCCTAAGTTTTACCAAGTATCTGGAAGTAGGATATCAGTCAAAGTATTAAAAACTTGGCAGACTTTGGATAATTATGTTGAAACACAATTAGCATAGGTGATATCTAACAAAAGACAACACTTTAAATAACTTTTAAGGAAAAATGCAAATGTGGTCTCCCGGATTTATTGTCCTCCATTCTTTTTCTTTGCCTTTTGCCTCCCATGCCCCGAGAAAAGGAAGTAAGAATCTGTTTGGGATAGTTGTGTGTTAGTTGTGATTTTAATAAATGGTGTCATGATTATAAATATTTTGGAAATATGTAATTTTTAAGCTTTTATTTATTTTAGAGAGATAAATAGAGATTGTGTGAGCAGTGGGGAGAGACAGAGGGAGAGGGAGAGAATCTTAAGCAGATCAGATCTGCACTGAGCACAGAGCCTGATGTGGGGCTCACCTCATGACCCTGAGATTATGATCTAACCAGAAATCAAGAGTCAGGCACTTAACCAACTGAGCCACCCAGGCACTCCTGGAAATATATGGTTTCTGCCTTCCAAACAGTTAGGGATGTAAAGGAATATTAATGTGGGAACATCAAAGAGAAAGTGAAAGTTAAATATAGAACAGGCCTAGGAACCTCATCTATAAGGTAACCTCTGTGCTTAAACAGCAAGAACAACAAAATTTGAATGCATTAAACAATTAAGTAATATTATAGAATTCTAGAATTAGAATTTGAGAGTTTCTTTCAAATCATGGTCATGGGATACCCACCTTAAACTATATTCAAATGAACAGGTTTTAGGGTGATGAGATTTGAAGTTTTAAAAAGGAAGAGAGATAATTATTATTATTATTCCAAATAATCTTTATACTGTAGGGATACTTTAGCATTTTATTCAGTAACAAGTAAAGGCTCTGGAAAAACAAATGAGGAATTATATATATATTTATTTATAGCCTGCCTTATTCCAGAGAAAATTTAAGGGCTATATATATTCTTACTGTAGCTGTATTTTGTATTATATTTTTACCACTCTGAAAACTACAGCTTAAAAGAATTATCTAAAGTATGAGAATGATGGAGGTCCTACACAATCTGCTTATCTCTTCCTCCTCCAAGAAGTAACCACTGATAATCTTCACTAATTATGGTACTCTAAATTGATTTTAATTTCATGCAGTCTAATTTCTGAATATAATATACAAACAGGAATATGTAAACATATGAGTTGTGTATGCATTTAAACAAAATCACGTTATTGATACTGATCTAAATCTTGCATTTTTCATTTCACAATAGGATAACCATTAAGCCACTCCATATATGTTACAATATATATTATCTCATGTAATCAAGGTACCGTAAGTCAAGAATCACCTCTTACTGGACAATTGCAATTTTAAAAAATTTTGTTATTCAAATAGTGCTGCACTGAAAAACAATTTTGCTGTTACAGAAAGCATTTCTGCAAATGCAGTTGCTGAATTAAAGGGTAAATGCATTTTTTAAAAAAATTTACACCCCCATGAAATGTATTTCCTATGCTCTTTCTACCACTATGTGTTACTAATTTGATAACTTCTGCCAATTTAATCAATGAAAATTCTATCTCAATTTTTAACTCACATAACTATGAATGAAAGTAAGTATGTTTTTAAGTACTTGTGGTTCAATTGTACGTCTTCTCCTATAAGCCACTCATCATGTTTTTTCTTCTTTTTCTTTTTCTTACTGGTTGTCCCTTATTTATAGGACTTCAAAATATATAAAGTTATTAACCTTTCCTGTATTACAAAATCATAAATATTCTTTCCAAGTATGGTATTTATGTTTTCATCTCATTTATGCAGATGTTTCCCATCATCCATTTCTAATCAAACCCATCACTTACTTAACCAATCCTGGCTTTGTTTTTCTTAGGAAGGCCTACTTATGGTGAAGTTGCAAATCTACTACTCTACATTTTCTTGTAATACTTAAAAAGTTTAACTGTTTAAATTGCAGTAGTTTGTTCTTCTGGAGTTTGTTTTATATATGGGTAGGACAGGAACATAGTTTTATAATATTCCAATTTTAGCCAAACATCCTAAACCTATGTACTGAATAATCTATCATCCTATCTACTCTGGATTGGAATGGTAATTTGACGTGACAGGCAGCTTCTAAAATGCTTTCCCATGATCCCCACCTCCTAATAGTCTTGTCTTGTGTAATCCCTTTCCTTTGAATGTGAACCAGACCTTGTGATATGCATGGAATAAATAAAACAGGGGAAAAGTGATGGGGCCTCACTTCTGAAATGAGGTTCAAAAGGCTATGACTTTTGTCTTATAAGCACTCCCTTTTGGAAGTCCTCTTTCTGCTGACACACTCTCATAAGGCAGCCTGTCTTATAAGACACCTGTATGGTAAGGAACTAAGGGCAGCTTCTGGCCAATAGCCAGTAAGGAAGTGAGGCCCTCAATCGGAGTCTGGAAGGAATCAAATCCTGCCAACAGCCAATGGATTGAACTCAGAAGTGGATCCAGGCCCGCATAAACCTTGAGATAAAACCAGTGCCTTTTGAGAGTCTATGAGAAAGAAGACCCAGCTAACCTGCACGTGGACTGCTAAGCCACAGAAATTACTAGACAATAAATGTTAATGTTTAAAGTCACTAAAGTTTCAAGGAATTTGTTATGCAGAGATACATCACTAATTCCTTCAGCAATTGCTACTTGTTGTTTCTAAAGGATTCTTCATCTTTTAAATTTTATTGTGCTAGGTATCACTTTTGACAGTCTGATGAAGTCTACAGAAACCTCATTATAATCTTTTTAAATGAATAAAATGTGATACATAGCACTATAAAGGAAACAAATTACATATACTGAAATCTACATTAAAAACCCTACCTAGTCCATTCAACCATGTTTTAGTTATTGTGCTAGGTTCACATTGTTCTGATTATATTAGATACATGTTAACTTTTAGCAACTTGTACACAAGTTCCTATTAACTATTGTGTTTAATATTTTCTTGGCAATAATCACTAGTTTGTTCTTTAAGATAATGCTTAAAATCTTTTATTTATCTTTCCCCCAACTGATTGTGATTCTTTTTTAAAAAAAGATTTTATTTATTTGAGAGAGAGAGAGAGAGAGATAGAGAGACAGACAAAAAGCTTGAGGGTGGGGGGAGACAGAGGGAGAAGCAGTCCCTGCTAAGCAGGAAACCTGATTTGGGGCTTGATCCCAGGACCCTGAGATCATGACCTGTGCTGAAGGCAGACACTTAATCAACTGAGCCACCCAGGTGTCCCCTGATTGTGATTCTTATTTAGAATATAGGAAATATATATGCAGTAGTATTGACATTTTTGTGATATTAGCTCTTCTATTCACTCAGAACTTGTTCTCTTAACACCTTTCTTACTTTCTACATCTTCTGAGTAACAGTAGTAATCATCATAATAGTATTATCAATTAAATGTTATTTATTTAGACTTACTACGTGCCATACCATGGGCTAAGTGTTTTACAAAATTTAGCCAAATACTCACAACACTGTAAGATAGGGGAGTTGCCCATTTCTAGACAAATAAATGAAGTTTGAAGATATTAAATAAGTTTCCCCAAATTGGAAAGTTAGCTAGTGGTTAACAGGTTTATCTGCCTGGAAATCACAAGGTTTCTCTGCTAAGCCAAACTGTCAATTGATATTTTTAACATAAATTGTCATAAGAATGTAAAGGGCAGCAACTTTTAAATTTCCACAGTACATATCACAATGAACAGATAGTTGCTTAAGTGGAAGCTTACATTTCCAAACCGTATAAAATGCATTTTGTAGTCAAGATACTAACTCCTTTTTTGTTGTTTGATTGTTGACAACTTTTAAGCACCATCTCTCACTCTACCAGTTATGTCCCTCATCCGGGCAAGCCAGTAAGGTAGGGTAGGGTACGGATAGGGTGGCTGGGTTATGGACATTGGGGAGGGTATGTTTAGCAACAGTAGAAAGTTCTCAACTCTGAAGTCCTAGCTCTTGTGAGGGAACCTTCAATGTAGCCCCAGTTCCTAACCCTTAAAAAACACAAGCTAGTCTCTCTTCCCTGTTCTTTCAAGCTCAGGAGCCTGTCCTGTCCCCCAGAAAGCCTCATTACACGAGTAATAAAACTTTCTTCATACTCTTTTGATGCACATGTGGCATTTTCAGTTTTAACAAAATTTTTTAGTCTGAACAAAATTTTAAGATTTATCCTACTCTATGGATTGATCACAGCAGCATTGAATATTTCACTTAGTCTTTTAGATACTGCTATTTAAAAACCACAGTTAATCCATAACACCAATTATTCTACATTGAATTCATTTCTTCCAAGGGCATTTATTAAGTATGTACTATATAGACACACCATTCTAGGTGTTCTGCTGATACCAAGGAATTTGTCACCAAATAATAATGAGACTCAATTCTGGCTTTGGAAACTAAAGTGTGAACTAGAAATATAAAGCCAAATATAGGGCCCAGGGGGAGGGAGGTACTTATAGATTAATTCAAGATTAATAATGTACTATTCCCCTATCAAAGAAAAACTAATCTATAGTTAATTTAAAACATTTGCTATTTTAATCATTGAAGAAATTAAAGATTTTTTTTGTCAGAGAAAGTTGAGGGTCACAATGGATATTTGCTTTACAATCAAAAGCCCTTGATTGTTTTCCATTAAAACTTTTCCTACAGATTTAAATTACTTTAATTATAAGATGACACCTCCTAAAGTCTGTGACCATAACAACATAAAAGATGCGGTAGTTGAGGAGATTCAACAGTGGACTGGGGGCAGAATTCTGACTTGACTACCAGCCCTGCCAACCAACAGAAACCTCAGAGGGGGCAGCACAAAGAGAGAGCTACATAGTTCAGGGTCACTGGAGCCCCAAAAGACAGACTGGGGCCAGCTATCTGGTCTGGCTGCAGGCTCTGCCCACCAATGAAAGCCTCTCATAGGACAATGGAGGGAGAATGCCCTGCAGTTCCATGTGACCACAGTTCTAGCAAATGGGCTGAGGGCAGATATCTGGTCTGTCCCAACTACAAGCCCAAGGAAGCTTCAGAAGACTAGCTCCCTAAGAGCACAGAGACCAAACTCTGCCTTAAGCAAAGAGAACCATTGCAGCTAACCGGACTGAAGGCAAATATGGCTTAGCCACAATAGTAGGGTGCATGCAACACACATAGGAGACACCCCTCAGTGCCAGGTTCTGGTCAATGAAGAACATTGCACTACAGGGCACCATAGGACTTCTTCTTCATAAGGCCACTACTTTTAAGAACAGGAGATATAGCTGAGTTTCTTAATACATAGAAACAAAGACAGTGAGTTAGACAAATGAGAAGATAGAAGACTGTGTCCTGAATGAATGAACAGGACAAAAATCACAGCAAAAGAGCTAAATGAAATAAAGATAAGCAAAATGCCTAATAAAGAAATCAAAGTAATAGTCATAAAGATACTTATTGGACTTGAGAAAAGAATGGAGGATCTCAGCAAGACCTTCAACAGAAAATATTAAAAAGAATCAATGAGAGATGAAGAATTCAATAATTGAAATAAAAAAATACAATAGAGGGAACAAAAATTAGACTACAGGAAGCAGAAGCATGGGTCAGCAAGTTGGAAGATGGAGTAATGGAAAGCAACCAAATGGAACAGCAAAAAAAAAAAAAAAACAATGATAATAGGTTAAGAAAACTCAGCAACAACATCAAGCATACAATAACATTAATATTATAGAAGTCCTAGGAGAAGAGAGACAAAAGGAAGCAGATAATTTAACTGAAGAAATAATAACTAAAAACTTCTTTACTCAGGGGAAGAAAAAAGATACCCAGTTTCAGGATGCAAAGAGAGCCCCAATAAAATCAATCCAAGGAGGTCCACACCAAGACAGATAATAATTAAAATGGCTCAAAGTAGTGACAAGGACAGAATTTTAAAAGTAGAAGGAGAAAAGAAAATAGTTACATATGAGAGAAACCCCAAAAGGCTATCAGCTGATTTTTCAGCAGAAACTTTGCAGGCCAGAAGTGAGTAGTATGTTGTATTCAAAATGCTGTAAGGAATAAACTTTCAACCAAGAACACTCTATCCAGCAAGGCTATCATTCAGAATAGAAGGAGAGATAAAGAGTTAAAGCAATTCATCACCATTAAATCAACCTTACAAGAAACATTAAAGGGAATTCATTGAATGGAAAGAAAAGGCTATAATCCAGAGTAAGAAAATTAGGAAAGGAAAAAATTTCACAAGTACAAATACAATAAATATAGATTAAACATTTATAAGACTGGTACAGATGTTAAAGCACAAAATGTATAAAATCAATTATATCTATAAAAATCAGTCAAGAAACTCACAAAAGGATATAAAGCATAACATCATGTACAAAAAACATGGAGGGGTAAGTAAAAGCGTAGTGCTTTTAGAATGAGTTCAAACTTAAGTGATCATCATCCTAATATATGCATAGGATGTTATATATAAACTAATGGTAAGGACAAATAAAAAAACCTTTAAGAGATATGCAAAAAATAAAGAGAAAGGAATCCAAGTATATCACTAAGGAAAGTCATCAAATCACAAGAGAAGAGACCAAGAGAAGAAAGGAATAGACGAGAACTACAAAACAGCTATAAAACAAGTAACCAAAACTATCATAAAAAATTACTTTGAGAGGAGGAGCAAGATGGCGGAGAAGTAGGAGGTTGAGATAGAGTCAGAACCCAGAAGTTCATCTAGATAGTTAATAAATCATTTTAAAAGCCAGCATACTCAACAGGAGGGAGAAGAGAGGAAGAAGAGCAATTCTAGGAGCAGAAAATCGACCACCTTCGGAAAGGTAGGACGTTTGGAAAAGTGATTCCAAAACAACGGGAAGAGAGACCGCGGGGGGAGGGGCCGGCTCCCTGCAGCCGCAGAGCCGCGGAGCACAAAATTCGGAACTTTTAGAGTCCGCTCCTCTGAGGGACATTGCTCCAGAGGCTAGGCCAGAGGTCTGGCCCTTGCGGGAACAGAGTGGTTTCAGGACCCGCGAGATCATAAAGAGACCGGGGGTGTCTGAGTGCGGCAGAGCTCCCAGATATCAGGGCGGAGAAGCCGGCGGCAGAGAAAGAGCCGCGCAGTGCGTTTTCAGCTGGAGCTTACCCTAGACCGTGGCCGCAGCCCTTCGAGCGGGGACCACATAAGGCATTCCGGAGAGACCCCCTCCTTCCTCCTTGGGGAGGAGCGGCGCGGCAGCGCGCGGCGGGAACCTGCTGGGTTTGGAGACTCCAGACGGGACCGTGCGCCAGAGACAGAGGCGCGCTGCCACCGGTGGCTGAACTCAGAGCTTGTGCGGACCCGGGAGACGGGAGTGATTGACTGCTTTCCTCTGAGGGCACG